>CM034149.1:533787750-534157750 GCA_019776745.2 Taxus chinensis
AAAAAGATATTTGTGGGGATTCTAAGGTGTGAAAGCAGTCTTGAACTATGTCGTACTGGTTGTCAGGGAATCCAAGCGTGAAAACTATGAATTCCATCGTAGTGTGTGTCATAGTTTTCAAGTGTCGGAGCAAGCCATTTTCTCGCTTATATCTATGGTGGATTTTTAACATGCACAAGCAACCCAAAACCCCAATACAGTATCAGTCAGGCTTTTCAATAGCATATGTAAGCTAACTCTCTATCATAGTGTACTATGGACTGTTGAAGGTGCTTAAACGAGAGATCTTTCTACGTTTTCTTCCATGATCATCCCTCAACCATGTATGAGAGTGTTGTAGTAAATAATGTGCATTTGGGAAATATTTAAAAAGGAAAATGCAAATATGTCTCTATCATGTATTATTATAGATCATATGCAGACATATCTTAATATATTGTAACGAATGGAACATTGCATTTGTTGAAGTGAAACACCATATTTATAACAATGAAAGTTAATTGTTAAACCTTGTCAACATGTTAATTGATCCTCTTAGTCGAGTGAAGATAACTCAAATGAACTCTAAATATCGTATGAATTGACTTATGGTAATAAAACAAGTGAATAGTTGGATATGCATGGGTGAAATGACTTGTGTAATAAAACAAGTTGATAATTGAATAATTGTGTATAATGATACTTAGTAATGGGGTTAACTACCCTTATGTGTTGTCTCAGAGTCATATGTACTTGTTTGGCATTGTTTTATATTGTTGTCTACTTAAATGGTCAAGACTTGGACAAGTGGATAGGAGTTGGGCTTTATTCAATTGCTTGCAGTATGTATGGGAAATCATCCCCCTACCTTCTCTTCTATAATTACATATGAAATGGATCAGTTCAATACCGAATCTATCCGAGGGTGTTAACCTAACCTAGGGATAAAAATTTGAAGAAATATAAATGAAAAATGTCTACAAAGTTGTAGTGATGATCATATGCAATTTGGAAATGACCATGTAGAGATGCCCAAGGAGATGCAGAAGTAATCAAATGGGAGAAATATATGTCAAAAGAATTAGATAGGTGTCATTAGTCCAAATGTCCTAAAGGGTGCCAACATTGATGTGACCAAGTGCCTCAAACCAAATTACATTACTACATAGATGTAGTTATCTTTTTGGCTCTACAAGGGTGTCGTGTTTAATTTCCTCCCTGCTACAAATTTGTGGGGTTTGAATTTGCACTCTTACCTTACTCCGCTCTCCACCATACTTTACGTCGTGAGATAATTTATGCATACATAGATATATGTCTATTTTGTGTATGGAAGCATATGCTTAGACATGAATTGAATGTGACGAGTACCCACAAGGTTTTATGTGTGTTTGAACGTTTTGTAAAAATGGGTCCTTGGGTATGAATTAGGGCTATTTTCTACTAATGTGAATTGGGTGTTGGATTATTTTGAATTTTAAAGGTATCTTTTAATGCCCATCAGAGGTAGTTCTTTGTTCATATTGGTCACTACTTTAGTGTGATATAGCTTTTGAGTGTATTGAGGAACATGCATAGGAAAGAATAACATAGCTTTGCATTTGTGGCATCATATGGATGGGTTGGTAAGCTAGTAAAACAATTGTAATTAGAATATGTTAACATGCAATTGAAGGATAAACATTACAATTTTTCAAATCATAGTTTATAGATTATTGAATGTTGCGCTTTGCTACACGAGCACTTTAATAGATTGATGGTTTTCATTGAATGAGTGTTCTTCTTTTAAAGATAAATGCATTAAATAACAGAGATGCATATGCATAGGAAAGAAATTCTTCCGGGCTACATGCCAACATTTACCATTCGGTTGTGAAGCTCTAGAGTTTTGGTGGCTTGAGGCTGAGTTGGCATTGATGATAAGTAGATACTTTGTGGATTTGCGAGGAGTATTTTGTACTCTGGATCGCTTTCCTATGGGATTAAATTTCTCATAAGACAAGGTCGGTTGGGCACGTATCCTCCATATGGGTATTGCCCAAAATTTAAGGTAGTGTGTTGTCCTGATGCTACCCACATGATTGTAGTCAAGATCCCTACGAGGTCATCCTTTGTCTTCAATTTTGGCCACCATGTTGCACTTCTTTAATCATAATGCCATTTTTTTATTACTTCATCCCACCATGCTTGAATCTCGATATCATTCTGTATGTTTTTGGGTTCTAAATAATAAATGGAAACATAATATTCCACCCATTCTTTGATAGCAAACCAAATAAGAAGACCATCAACAGCATATGGGTAGTTTTCAATTACAAGTCTCAAACCATGGGGTTTTGTGGGATCCTCAATTTCCATACCCCTGAATATGCATGCACAGGTAATTACTTGTTAGACAGACGCATAAAATTACAAAAAACTAGATTCAATTGCATTTACATTATTTACACTACCTCATATCACTAGCATGGGAATCATTTTGGGTAAAATTGGGAAAATTCTAGCACCGATTAAAAAAAAATACAAAAATTAACAAAACCACACATAAGTATCAAGCCCAACACCCAAGCCCTTGCCCAACCTTCACTTGATTGCATGTGTAACTGCTTGAATTTATACTAGAAACATTATGTTATATATGTAATTAATATCTCCCTATTAATTTTGTGAGAAAGTTAATCAACAAAAGACTGATACCATAGCAAATAAATTCCCTAGGCATCAATTCTTCCCCTCTCGCTCTCTCTCATGCATGCAAATATGAGTAGTTATACATATATTGATGGAGAGGACAAGCTTGGTGAATGAATTAGGGTACGAAGGGGCATCAATGTTATTAGGGCACAAGTTGCTGCTGCCTCTGGCGGCGACCGCTGTGAATGTTGTGGCAGCTAGTAGCAAATGGATCCTCCACTTACTGGTGTGGATGTAGAGAATGAAGGGTTTAACCCCTGGGAAGCTCTTTTAGATGTGGAGAGTTCTGCCTTCAGAAGCTTAACAGTAATGGCAGATGGTAAGGCTAAGGCCATTTCTCTCGAACCGCATTATGTAAAAAAAATAGATGCAGTCCCACAACTGGTTTTTAGCCTCAGTGATCCAAGGAAGAAAGCTCTGTCCTTTTCGTGTGACATGCTTAAGGCAGTTTGTGTGGGTGAAACTTCCCACCGATCCCTGGCTGCCACTGGTAATGCTTTAGGCCAATTCGTTGATGGTGCTGAGCTGAGTCACAAGGTTTAGGTTTCATGTTCATGTTAATGTTTGGCAATTGATTCAATTCAAAATGAAAAAATTCTGTAAATAAAATTGTAATTAAATTCATATAATATAAATATCTAGTTTTATTATTTTTTATTTTTGAAATAAAAAAATTAAAAATCAATGCACAAATAATCATATTTGATAGCTTCAAAAACTAAATATAAACTGTATATCAATAATTAATTTTTATAGCCAATGAGTAATAGATGAGTTGGTAAAATGGGCCAGTTGTAACTTGTGTCCAGCCCCACCTAGTTTCAGAACCTCACAAAGTTGCCTGCTTCATAGCTCCGATCAAAAAGCGTTTACCAATCCTAAATAAGCTACATCATAATATTAAAATAAAATAAAAAACCTAAGCTAACATTTCGTCCACTTTCCTCCCTCCCACATACACTTCCAGGCTCCTCACATGACATGCAGTCTGCGACAGGGCTTTGACAACAGCATATATTGATGCACACAAACAGGTTTTGACAATGATGATAGGGCAAAAACTCTCCAGGTAGAGTATTTTTACAGCTCAGCATGTGTATACCAAACTCCCGTCCTGTGAAAATCTGAAAACTAAATCCTTAGCTGACCTGAGCCAACCTAAAATTTCAAATTATTTAGGGTTTTAAGTGAAATTATTTTATTTTGAAAAAACTGTATGAATTTATGTGATTTTTGACAGTTTTTTGCCTTCCAAATAAAATCACCTAAATTTGAGCTTTTCCTTTGAATTCAACCAATCCTGTGACATAGGTGCTTAGCCTAAAGGCGGTTTTGTGTGTGCACAAATTTGTATAGAAGTATATTCAGAGAATGGTCTACCTGATTCAATTCAATTAAATTGGATGGATGGTCATATCTGCAGAAGCTTGACTGTATGATTATAGCCACTTTGCTGAGGACTGCAATAAAGAACAAAATGCGGCTCACAAACCGCAAAGCACTCAGCCATAGGATTTCATTGCTGCCAAAACAAAAAGACATGCTCACCAAAAAAATGGTCAACAGAACGCAGGAATCAAAAAGGTACAAGCGGCTCCTAAAGTATTGAACAGGTTTGAAATAATAGGAGATAGTTCTCAGGAGTTGTTGGAAGAAGGGAAAATACAATCAAGTCAAGTTGAAGTTGGTATAGTAAAGGTGCAATATGATGCAAAGAGTCTTCACAAGAATGGGGAACAAGTTGGCCAAATGGAGGAAGAGGCTCCAACCGATAGGGAGTTGGAATCCCTAAGAGATTCTCCAAAGTTTGGTCATAAACTTGATCACGTAAAGTTCCTTGTGAGCCGAAGATGGAATGCAGCTTGGGGCCAGCCTCCGAATGTGTTCTCCTTTCCAAGTGAAGTGGATCACGCACTCATCAAAAACACAATTCTTTTGGGATTGGTGCCATGACCATCTCAAGTTGTTTGAATGTTACTTTTGTTTTTGGTATTCTTTTTTGGTTCACTGTGTTTTCTAGGGGGTGTTTCCATTCTGCCCATTTTTTGTAAGATCACCGTTGCATTAAATGTATGATTAATGGAAAGCACTTTTCAATCAAAAATAATTTCACTAAATCACACTTATCACAGACCAATCATCATTCAATCGAATGAAATTCCTAACCACTCACTTAATGCTGAGTGCAATGGAGACATTCAAAGTAAAATGTCTTCCCACCACACACTTAATAAACTATCAAAATATTCTGAAGAAAACAAAGTTATAAGAATCATGCTATTAGACAAAACAACATAAACTCCTTCGAAAAAAGAAAAAAAAAACTTTTTGCTTCTGTAATGATGAATTCTCTTTGGGGATCAAAACCCATACTAAAAATGTCCTCAAAATTCACCCAGGCTCTGTCCATCATTCCAGCCATCAAAATCCTTGCCGATGCTGGCTAAAAACTTTTTTTTGGATAGAAAAAAAGAAGTTTTCCAACTTTAACAGCAGCTCTCCCCTCCAAACTTGATGATTGATCCCTTCCTAACTTCAGAAACCCATTGTGAATGTATGCCCAGATTTTTCCTAGGTGTCCAGTAAGATTAGAATCTAATGCTCTTTGAAGAGTGTTCAAGGTGCCAATGATCCATGAGGAGATATGAGTATACGTGAGCACTCAATCAACCTCTATTACCCTAAGTTTTAGCCTTATTTTCCAGGAATTTGGTGAATCAGCAGTGTCATTTATGTGATCAGAGAAGTATTGGACCAGTAGTCTTTTACTCCTTCACTGCCACTTCCAACGGTATTCAAGAAATGCGTCCACAGATCAAAACACTTACATTTTATCCCTTTAGACTAGTACTTCTCACACATGTTAATTTTTTTGATGTGAGATTTTCATACTCACCGAGGATGCTCCTGCATCACTTATGCTTACCACAACTTTGTATGGAATTGAAGAATGTCAACATCTATTACAAAAATCATAAGTTGTCTCCTTCAAGTAAAAGTTCAAGAAGTGGTAACAAACCTTCGATAGTGCTTAGATGTCATAGGTATACCAAGTAATGATAGAGTCATAATTACTGGAATGAGATGAGAGACCGGGCTCTTCAACATTGTAACTTCAGAAGTGTTCACTAAGAATGGTCTACATGTTAAACAATCCAAGGAAAATAACAAAAGATTTGAAAGGGGAAGACGACAAATTACAGAAAAATAACTGATGGAGAATCACTGGAAGCAATGAAAATGTGGCAGTAAATTCTATGAAGGGTATTTTATGCAATAGGAGGAACATCTGCTCTATCAAATCACATTATAAATCTGGTGTTAAAGTTTTTAGTGAATATATCAGAAATAAAACATTGCCGAACAATTTCTTTCATCTTTAAAAAACACCTAGAGCAAATTGTATATTCTTCTGTACCACAACCACCAGTTTCTAGAAGAAATGGAAATTTATAAATAGATATATCTATTGCTGGTCAAGTTATATGTCAGTAAATTTCATTGCCTGAAGGGTTTTGGGAGCAAAAACAGATCAAAATTCTCCATAATATTGTGTTTGTTTAATTTTGACATGGTACATAAGGGATACCAAATGGAAGCCATAGAAAACCAATTTCTTCAAGATCATTTAAACCGTGTCTAAACACCAATCCATTGGAGATTCCCCCAATAAGCAACTGTATGCTAGAGTGAAGGAGAAATGCCTGTTTTTTCTGACTAAAAAGCTTCCAATGCAAGGAGTTCTTTCAATTCTGTGATGATTTACGTACTCAGGCTACCATAGGAATATACATCAGTCAATGGTCCCATGGGAAACATGTTTTCTTTTGTATAATACAACAGGAAACTAAAGTTCATTTTTCAGCTTTTTGCAATATTGAATAAACACATACCTTCTAATCAAGTCTGCAGGTAACGCTTCCATGTCAAAGCGCCACTGTTTGTCATATGCAGATGAACTCATCTCCATAGAGTACTTGCCTGGTGTAAAGCAAGATTCTATTACTCCACCTCCGTTTATCAAGCTTTGGCGAGCCAATGCATTAATTTCCATAGTGTAGCGCATATGTGGTTGCAACAGCTTCAATATGGGATGCATAAAGCTGAGCTGCCTATGAGCTGCAATAATATAGGGCTCCACGCAAGCATGTGTCCGCAACCTGTCAGTTTGATGAGAATAAAAAGTCTAGTATCCACATCGTAGAAATGAAAATGACAGAAGGATCACCTTAATAGTATATTAACGACTCAAAACTTTGGGAGTCCATCAAAATTGTAGGGAAATACTATTGGATAAAAACCTCATAGAAATGCATAAGAACATCAACGTTTCAGATCACACTTTGTTACCTACCATCAGCATGAACAATAAATTGGGTTTACAAATTAGAGCCATATATATATATATATATATATATATATATATAATTTGATAACAAGCACGTGAGATAGGAAAGGCCTAACTTGTGAAAGTGATGTACTAATTAGTCTCCAACCTAGGTGCAGCCCCCTCAGTTTATGGACGATAGGTCTCCATGAGTGGCTTAAGTTTAAACCCTCATCCTTATTCAAAATGTCGGGATATTTTAAATGTATGCATGAATGCAAAAATTAATTATAGCAAGGAGATTTCAAAATAAAATTTTATATATGACTATGCAAACAAATTAACTTACCAGTGATTAACCAATTGGTGAAAACCAGCATCATTGGAAGCTACATGAGCTTTAGCTAGTTTCCATAGCCAATATGAAGTCGCATCATGGCCTTGATTGAAAACACGCTTGGATTGACCTCCAGGAATGATAGGCGGGAGGCTGAGTTCAATGACAATTGGCTTGAGAGTACCAAGTTCCGTTAACAAGAATAGAGTTCGTGAAGCATAAGCCTTTCTCCCCTCTAGAGAATTTATCTTTCCAACAAATGGCATATATGCATCATGGTAGTCCAAGATGAACAATCTATTCTCTTCAAGAGCCTTCTTAGTACAATTCCAATCACATAAGACATTTAGTAACTAGTCTTGGAACCGGGTATTATAGTAGCTCATTAATGTTTTCATGTCTAATTTGTTTCTAAACTTTTCATAGAGAGGGAGAGAGAGAAACCAAGCGCATATATGAGAGAGAGAGAGAGAGAGAGTTTCCTATTTTTCTTATTCCATACAACATTCTCCTTGCCTGTGAATATTTCATAATTAAAGATGGAAGATATTTTTACCTGTTTGATGGGCATTCCATTTAATTCTGCTTCAATGTGTTCAGCTTTAATTGCAGACTCTGGTGAACCATATATTGCCGGATCCAGCTTGCTTACAATGGGAAATTCCTGAACCATGTTCATTAGTTGGTTTGTTAAGCCAAAGGAACCTTAGATGGTTAATGGATTAATGTGAACCTATGATTTCAGTTCAGAATTTTAAAAAAGTCAGAAACAAACCTTTAGCCGTTCAATGTTCACAGGGTTTACCCCTGCCAATGTTTGGCGGGCAAATTCATTGTCACGTAACCATGAAAATCTATCCCCTGGATTATGATGCATATTACATTAGAGGAAGAATGAAAAAGCAATAGAACACAGATATCCATGTCTGTCCACAAAAATGGTAACAAGAAAGCTACACATGTTGAATGAAACAATGGCCAAAAAAATGTTACAAGCAACAGCATAAGGTTTGTGGTCCTCACTTGAGATTATGCCTGGTGTTTCATAACGTAAAAGTTGTTCACCAGTTTCTCGTATCCTCTTCACTATCTTTGGTAGTACCAGATTTTTAAAAAATTCATGTCCATGATCAAACTTAAGGATGTGCCCTTCTCTATATAGGTGATCAATCTCGGAGAAGCATCCAAACTCGTGATTAGGATTTGCAAAACTGGCTATCAAAGATGGTATCAAATTATGGAATAATGCTTTTAGAGCCCCTGCAGAAAATGTACTTTGCTTGATCTCCTCAAATGTTTCGTCACGAGGCACATAGAATGTAGCAGGCTTCCCTATTCTGCTTTCTGAAGATGAGTCTGTCCATAAGCATTCCACATATATCACAAAGTGGTTTAACTCATTATGAAAATACAATTGACGCAACCATAAGACCAATGAAAAATTTAGGTGAAACAACCACCAAAAGCATCTTTTAGTATATAGTGCAGCAAGTTTTCACTTTTCACCGATGGGCATAAAATTCAAACCCCATTTTGAGTCTAATGGGTGACCAAACATAAATCTAGACAAGGAATGCAGAAAGCACCGAGAAATTTAAAATTACAGTGGAGGTGAGAAATAAATTAAAAATTAATACAGCTATATGCAGAATTGAACATTCACACGAGGAAATTTATGTTGGAGTAGTAAGAATTGTAATATACAATATGGCAAAAACTTGTGACAAAGTGCCTATAACAAGAGTGACAACTCACACAACTACTAAAGCTCCAGCAAGAACGTAACCAACCAGTGGCAACTACCAATTTGTATAACCAATCTCTAGAGTTTATAAAATAAATAAATTTTGCTCCGAAATCAAAGAAAAGAAATAGCACTAGTAATGACTTGACATACTTTCGGATATCCATGAAAATTATACTCCGATTTTTTTTTTCACTATAATTTCTTTCGCTCTGAGAGCATCAAAAACAAAAGATGGTTATCATTTTCCAGTTCACCCTTTATAAAATAGTTTACTTATAAAATTTGTTTCAGAAGCATTCATCCCGAGCGAACATTGTAATTAATCTGCTAACTAAAAGAAGAAAACATCTTCGATTTAAGTTGTACAAAGTTCCAATCACATGTAATAAGTTTTTTTACTTTGTTATGATCTCTGTTTTCAAATTATTTTTTTCAATAAACTTCATTGTGTGACTACTAATCTCTAGAATATTTGCAGAATGTTCCTTCTTGCCAAAAGTTGCACAACATAGGAAGGGGAAAAAATGTATACTGGCATTTGTTGGTTAAATCCTGGCTTTTAAGACATTACAAACTGTGTGTTGAGTTTACTTCAGAATCTTCTTTTTTTGTTAAAATTAAGTTAAGAACGACTTGCTTTCAAGTTTTGAATCCCGCCTTCCTTGTGTCGTGTGCATAACTCAGATTACAAGTAGATAACCATGATGAAGGCCCCCATGTTGCAAAATGAGTTTTGTTTTCTCTGAATTATTGTGAATGGCCTTGAGAAACTCAGAAAAGGTACCATTTTATATGTATACAAGTCAAAGAAATACACAAATTTGCATGAGGAAAAACACCAGCTAATGATGCAAAATGCAACATAGCTATGAGGTACAAGATGTATGGAAGGCATTGCAAATTTGGAACAGAGAAATTCATGAAAGCATGCCCTAAACTTTTGCTGCGAAAGAGTTCGGGAAAAAAACCTCAGGATATAGATTAAAAACAATTCATGAAGGAAAGCTAATATCTGCATGGCTCAAATTAAGAAACGAAGAAGGCTATGCTTCAGAATAAAATTTCAGATCGGATTACAACACTTAAGCATTTAGGCTACATGAGCTTATTCTTATTTTTCTTTCAAAACCACACTTAAGTATTTGTCTGAAGTCAAGTCTCTTGAAGTAATTTTTGTGTCTCTAATAAGTATTGCAAGTAAAGAGGTCCCTGAATATCTTGGTACCTCAAAACTTTAAGTAGACAGCCATGTAACCTTACCTTCATGTGGCACAAGCATGCCAGAGAGGCCAAATAAGGGAGAGGAGCTGGTGACTGTGCACCCTAAGTTTAGGTGCATATAGCCACATAAGCACCATATAATTTTAATAATAAAATACCCTTTAATAGATTATGCTATCTCTAATCCATTAATTTCTTTTTAAATATTTAAAGTATGTGGAAGGTGCTTTTTCAAGGTATTAAAATTAGGTAGTTTTAAATACAAAGAAATCTAAGGTGGACTATTGCTTGAAAATTAAGTCGTGTATTTGTTTCCACTTATGTGGCATTATTTGATTGGCTGATGGTTTGATGTGATTTGTTTTATTAACTACTTTTTATTTTCAAATTTTGAGTAGGAAAGTGATGAGTACTAGTCCTTTACTTTACATCTACCCTCACAAATATTGGTCAATGCACAACGGATTCATCTGGTATGTTTTATTCGACCCTTTTGTTGGGTTTATGCCCTTTTGTGCTTACAGTGTACCAATTTGGAGATTGCTTGGCAATTGTTACATGCATGTAAATGGAACGACTTTTAACCATAAGAACAGGGCACTAAAGAATTTGGAAACATTGTAAACAACAACAAAAAATAAAAGATGCCCTTACTCATTGACAGGTTGTGTAGTGCATCTCAAATGAATTTCAGGGCTCAAGGAAGGCCATAGGCTCTCAATTTCACATAGGAAAACCACTTTGTATAAAGCTGACAGAGTTCATGTGCTTACTAATTAACCTAGGTAGAATCATGATAGCGTTCAGGATTGGCTACTTAACAAATAAAATGCAATTCAAGGAACCCCGTTCCAAAAAGGTTACAACTTCGACCCTGGGCATTCACCATCAGGCCCAGTCAGTTGTAAATTGTATGAATCACTTATGGGATATTTACGTGTGGTTCTCATGTTTACCACTAGTAGTATTTTTTTTTTCCATTGAGATGTTACTATTTGAGCTTTTGCTTTTCTTCCGTGATAGCAACCTTGCCTAGTTGACATACTACAGGCTTTAAAACAAAATAAAAAATTGTAGCTTGCCAGCATCGTGAATTGTAGATCCTAACGACAAGGCACAGGCAGGGACTCTCACCTGTTTTTGTTGGAGGGCGACCAGTGCGACAGCGTCTTGGATATGGGATACTACCCTTGCCGAGAGTTGACCTTGCAAGATCGTCATTCTTATCAGGGTTTCCTAAATCATTGTAAGTTGCATAGTCGTAAATTCTATCCCATGGCTTGCGTTCACCTTTACCATCCCCACGTTTATCTTTCAAATCCTTCTGCCGAAGATCCTTAAGCCCATTTGGGGTCTTTGATGGCAAGTATGGCTGTTTTGATTTACACAAATCAGAAAAGAGCGAGAACCAGAATAAGACTGTCTACCAATTTAATGAAATCTTAACTACAAAAGATAAAATGTTCAGAACCCAAAGGCATTACATCATCTAATCTAGTTAATTGTGAAGCCCGCAAGAATTCTCCAATATCTTTGCACGTTTAGCCCCTATTTTGTCTAGAAATTTACAACCAACCCCAGACCAGGATTGCACCCTAGACTCGGTCTTTGTAAAAGGGTATAAACTTGGCAATGAATCGTTAAGTTTTACATACCTGGTTGCAGAAGAAGATCCGCTTTTGAGGATTGAGCTTGGTTGGATGAACCCAAGAGTGACAGGGGAAGTAGATGAGTCCGCTGGCGAACCCCTCCAGCACGATAGATTCCAAAAAGAACTCTTCTTGAAGCTGATTAGTAACCAAAATACATCCCGGTTTCCCAAAATCAGCACTGATCGTAAAATCTGCTCTACACTCCACAGTAGCAGTTAGCTGCCGCCAATCCTTGAGAGCGGATCCTTCACTTGTTTTTCCAGACTTGGTCGCTGCAACACCAAATAAAAGAATCACAAACAAAACCATCATAATCCAGCCTAGCCTCGAAGATACAATTACGAACCTGGATCAATGTCAAGGCTGACGAGCTCCAGAAGAATGGTTTCACCCTTGATGGCATGTAACAGGGCTTCCCAGTGCTTGTAAATCTTATCGTGAAAATCCTCCTTCGCTTTCTGTCTGATTACCGCCACTGCCTTCACATTCACCTCCGCGCCCTCGTAACGTGGCGTAACACTGCTACTGTTGCTCGGTTTATCACTGATCACAGCCTGAACGGGCTGCATTCTCCTCCTGCAATTGCAACAACCATGATACACCGCTTGCCCCTTCAACAACCAAGACCGATCATGTACCTGTACTGCTCTCGGTAATGCCTTGTCTCCATAACTGGGAAACCTGCGCACACAGCATGGCTGCTGCTGCTGCTGCTGCTGCTGCTGAAGCCTCAGCATCATCCTTGCTCTCCTCACTTGGATCACGATCTTCGATCTTCTCCACTCTTCTGTTTTCTCCACAAAAACCCCATAAGTACAGTCAACAAAGAATTGGAGATGAGATCATTATTATAATTCGCATCTTTTTCATAGCCATGGCCCATTTACCATCCCCACGTTCTTCTCATGTTTCCCTCTGCAGCACGGCGCGTGTATTTTTATTGACTTGCACCCTACGCGTAAGGGAGAGGAGTACAACACACATTTAAATACATCAAATTTTGAAAAAAAAAAATATATCACTTAAAAAAAAAAAAATTCTTAATCTAATTTTTTTTTTTTAGCGTTTTTATTTTATGAAAAGTGGTTTTTAAATGGATTTAAATCAAGTAGTTTTTCATACAAAGGAAAAAAAAGGTGGACCATTAGTAGGGCATTATGTCATGTATTTTTTTCCACTTATGTGGCATAATGTGATTGGGTAATTCTTTGATGTGATTTGATATGACACATTTTATTAGCAACTTTTTTTTCAAATGTTGAATGACAAATGTATATGTACTAGTCACTCACTTCACAAATACCCTCACCATTACTGGTCCATGCTCCACTATTGGCTCCTCTCCCTTACATGACAGCGGCTATTTTAAGGGCTACTTAAAAATTTTGATTGTGAAGGGTGCCTAGCCTTCCTAATTCATAATAGTTAAAAATTTATTGTGAACGATATATATTCAACCAACTTTTCTATTATTGAAAGTAGTATATGAATGGAATGCATGGCCCAAGGATAATAAAGAAATAAAAGCATTTGTAATAGATAAGTTCCACAAAGTTATGTGAGAAATAATGGGGAGAAAAAAAGATATATTGCCTTAAAGAATTTAATTATACTTGTAATCATCAACAAAAGGCCTACAAAAAAACTTTCATCTCTTGCCTTGGAGAGTTAAGATTCTCATAGTTCAACTAAAGACTAACTCCCATCAACTTAAATGTGAAACAATCAGATGGAAAAAGAAAAATGGGAAGAGAGACTCTGTGTCTTTTGCTCAGATGAGACAGTGGAATCAGAAAAACACTTTATTATAAATTGCAGTGCTTATAATGACATTCATTAGAGATATGCAATCAATTTCACGACAATGTCATTGTAGGATATGTTTAGTGAGGAATTGATAGCTAAAATGGGGAACTTCATCGTCAAGATTAGCAGAAGAAGATCAAAAATAATGAAAACAAAAGAAACTGGTTTTACTGTCTCATACGCTATTTTTAACCTCATGGACGTTAAAAAGTTATCATTTCATTGTATATATGATAAGACTAAATTTAATATGCATTTCTTAAAAAATAGAGTTATTTTTCAAATATTAATTAAATAATTTTTTTTTGACAATATGTAAACAAATCTACTATTTCTTCACATGACATTTAAATTTTGACCATGCATATAAAAAACCTAAATATATTCAAATTTTAACTATAAATGGAAATAATTTGAGTTGTTTTAAGGAATCATCCATTTTGTTTTAGGTCTAAACCCTGGGTGTAGTGAGTTTTCTTCAACAGTGAGGTCTCAAAAATATATAACATAAACAAGCAGAAATGAAAACATTAAAAAAATGATTCCTTAAAAGCATTTATTATTAAATATAACGAACACAATATACCAATTTCCAAATACATTTTTCTCTTGTGATCTTGAGAACTTGGTCATAATAAAAAATAAACTTCCTATTTTCTTAAGATTTTATTGTTGAGTTGTGGAGCTCAATTACTTCATATTAGCATGTTATATTAAACTTGCAAGAAAGCACAGTAACCGACATCGGTTATGGAAGGACCGACATCAATCAGGCAAGGAGGAACCAACATCGGTTGGGGCTAACTAGCACCGGTTACTAGTGCGTGGGTGTTTTATTTAACTTGCAGGAATTAGATCAAATTTTAGCATTAAAACATATGTATTGATTGTAACTGCATGGCTAAGTGCCATAAGTTTGTATGTGCCTATATAAACATGAAAGCTAGCGTTTAGAAGTGTGTTTTAATGATTATTGTGAAAATAATTATGAGAGAGAATTCTTGGAGAAGAAAGAGAAGCTTGAGAGAAAGAAAGTATTGTACATCTGAGAGGTGTGAAAGATTGTATATCTTCAATTGTATATCTTCTGAAAGCTTTGGATAATAGATTGACTTGTTTCTTGGTAGATGTAGCCCACACTAGGTGAACCACGTTAAATCTGGTGTTAATTTATATCTCTTGTTTTGTATATTTTTTTCTAGTAGAATATCCACTTTTATTGCATGTATGCTTAGATATGATATATTATATGTACAAACTTGTTCTAATCCCAACATTTATATGTTTTAGTGACTTGTGTTCCCAAACAAGTCATTAACTTTCTATGTTGCTCGTTGCATTCACGAGGTTTTTCTTATTTTCACCTCACTTTCAACTTTATATGAGTAGTCCTCACTTTCACCCCATTCTATTTCCTCATCAAATCTTATATAGGAGCAATCCCATCCCCATCATTGCTACCCACGCCCCATTTCCACTATGGTGACACCAAATTCTTCTTCTTCCAAATTTTCTTCTGGCGCCAAGGTAAATTCAAGATTCGCTCATTTTGTTATGCGTATGTCCTTGTCCTAAAAGGCTACAACCATCATGCAATCCTATTAAAAATAGGAAAAGTAACTTCAAGACATTCAATCTCAATATATGTTCTCTTTAAAATTCCAATAGAAAGACTAATTAGGTGGTTATTCAAATGTCATTTTTATTATATTGTTTGGGTCTCTTCATCACATTGTGCTCACATAGTGGTTTCATTATCGACACAACTTGGTTCCACCACCATATGTAGGTTACTTGAATGATTTGACTCCGTCTCTATATTTAAATCGGGGAGTAAGAAATCTCTTCAAATATAATAGTACGCACCAAAAAAATACTTAAACTAATAATCAACAAACACATAAAATCACTAACACCATAGCTAGTAGTAAGTCCAATACAAATATAGGGATTAACTATATCACTAAAAAACATTTAGTGGATCCAATACAAAATTTAGGTATCTATAATAGAATTATCAAAATAAATGTTAAAAATTTCTCATTCTAAATCTCCCACATCATACTAGTATATCCACAAGTGACTAAATTTAAAAAGATCAAATAAATTCCTTTATTTAGTGAATATGGTCTACCATATTCACATTGGACCAATATTACATACCTTCTTTTGTTGTCAAACATCTTTTTCTAATCATATAAATAAAGACTACACACACACACACGCACGCACGCACGCACGCACGCACATCTAGAGAATAACACACACGGAAATAATTTAGAGAATAATTTTCAATGATGTAATTTTCATCTAGTGGTTATGCCACTTTATGCAAAGCTAAACTTCAACCACAACCCCCCCGCCCGCCCCCCCCCCCCCCCCACACACACACACACACACACACACCTAGAGAATAACACACACGGAAATAATCTAGAGAATAATTTTCAATGATGTAATTTTCATCTAGTGGCTATGCAACTTTATGCAAAGCTAAACTTCGACCATGTTGGTCACAAGCTAAATCAAGTGTTTATATAGGAGCTCTCATTAAACCAAGATCTTCATTTTTTAAAATTTTACAACAATTTTTATGTTACAATAAACATGCTAATTTATACTTTATTAAGTTTATTATAATTGTTCCATTGTTTGAGTTGGGTAGATCAATTTTGAAATGTTGACATGTCTTCACATTGGCTAAACAACTTTTTTGGTTAGGCTACAAAATAAAAATAAAATAAATATTTGGGCATTTTATACCAAATAAGAAAAAGAATTAAAGCATATGGATGGTTTCGGAATACCTCATTATCCTCTATTGCATTTAACCATATAGACGTTTGTACATGAGACCAAAATTCCAAAACAACTCCTCCATAATGGATGTTATAGTTGCAGCTTACAAGTATCCTGATACACATGTACACTCGATGAGGACACCTACGTAAGGAACTTGTGTTGTTTGATGAAATGCCTCTAAGAAATGTGGTCTTGTGGAATTTGGTTATTATAGAATATGTACAAAATGTTGTTATTAACAAAGCTTCAATGGTGTTCAAAGAAATGCCTCAACTAGACGTCATCTTATGGAATGACATGGTTCAATATATTCCTAAAATGGGTTTTTTGAAAAGGATGTAAACCATGCTTAAGAAAATCCATTGGAATTTCAAGGAAACACTTCACTAACTTTTTAGCATCCTCCTCTTCATGTGCCCCAAACTTCCCCCGTAAAATCACTAAAATCAACCTCCTTTGACACATCCTCTAAGCTCATTTGTGGCTCCCACATAAATCTGTACAAAACATTTGTTAGACGAAAGTTGGGAGTGCTAGTGCCAATGTCTCAAAACTTGTTCTACTTGATCTCTTTCTTCAAATATCAATATGTACACAAAAAAAAATTCAATGTCTCAACTCATTCATTCATTGATTATGCTAAAATGTAAATACACAAGCCTAATTTGATGTTATAGTAGCAGTAAATAAATGCAATAATGAAATACATAAATATACAAAAACAAACTAAGCAATAAGTATGTAAAACCCTAAGTGTGAAGAGAAAGTAAGAAGCCTTAGCTGATTCACAATGTTGCCGAAGGTGTACAGAATTGGAAACTGAAGAAAACCAAAGCACTAACTTTCGTACTGGAGCTCAAAAAATTATAGAGATGGAGGAACATGCTAGACAGGGGCACCTAAAGAGGGATAGGGGCACCCGCGGGCTCTTGGGTACTGATTCTGGGCGTCTGGGTCTACAAAAATGCTCAAAAACCTGAATTCTCAAGGTTGCGAGATGTTCGTTGATGCTCACCTTTTTTCACTGTGGATTCACACAATGATCACCAAGGTCGCAATAAACCTGCAATGAAGAATGAACCTACAAAACCCTCAAATAGAAAACAAATCCCAAAAAATAAGATGCAAAATGAGGGGTTGAACTATCCTTAACCACCACAATGGTGGACTTACAGCTGAGCGATGCACTACATCTCAGACCCAATGTAGTTTTGTGTGTGTATGTGTGGAATCATGCCTTAGGTTGCTCTTGTGTCAGTCGCACTTCGATAGCGAACAAGTAGCTAGATGTAAAGAAATGCAGTAAATGTGTGCATGGAATAGAATGAACTTCCCTCCTATGAAGTGTATGCAGAAAACCAACCCTTGTGTCCCTTGTGATAGAGCTAGATGGATGCAATGGAACTCTTAGATGCCTTGATGGATGCAACCTTAGGTGAAGATAATAGATGATTAGTGTTTGGTCCCTTATTATTATCACATAACTTTATATTTATATGATTCCCTTGCTTGAACTCCATAATTAACCCCAAAAGACCGACTATCAAAAAGATAAGATGCTCAAATGGCTAGAAAGGACCCAAAAAGTGTGAGTAAATTACAAAAGGGATAGGGGTGCCCATATTGGATGAGGGTGCCTGGTGATGGCATCCTAGTCTAGGTGCTGGTATCCAGGAGAAAATGCATACTGAGCAAATAAGGGCGTAAGACTAAAAGCAACAAAAAAAAGCAAAGAAAGGTGGCCAAAGACATGGGTTAATTAGTATTGTTCTTACTTAGGAATCATATGAAGAGTAGTATGTAATTAAGACTAGATAGTTGCCCAAAGTACGCGATTTTGTGTCTACATTTTCCCCCACTTTATGTTAGTGAGTGGAAATATCGGTAACATATATTAGATATATATGTGTACTTGATATCCATGTAGATCGATGTAGGAGACATGCCGAGGGACTAGACAAAGCGTGAAGTTATAAAAATGTGATGTGTGTATGCTAAGGAGGAGAAAGTACAAAAAGTGATGAAAATGAACCTAGGGAAGAAAACACATGTGTAGCTATCATGATGTAACTATTGTCGATGTCGATGTGTGTGATGTTGACTATCGCTTCCCATACAGACGGACCTACAAAAGAGAAGTTGATAAGTAGTCAAATACGCATGTATATGATAAAAATATGTAAAAAGTGTAAGGAAAGTATGTAAAATGAAAAAGTGTGAAAAAGGAACATGTGCACCTGATCTTTGATGAGAAAAAGGGTGTAGAAAAGATCCTAAAGATGATGTTGACGTGTGATTTTTTCAGGTGATCTCATGCCAATGTAATGGAAGAAGTGTAGGGAGAACTGTTTGGTGTCATCTGCCAAACTTTAAGTGCTTCCCATTGTGTAAAATACTACTGCAGATGGTGTGTATGTGCCAAGGACTCTCTGCCCTGTAAAAGCCTATATGTAAATGACCAATTCTAAAGGAATCTCTACCCTGTCAAAATTCTCTGTGACATGTCGAACTGTGTAATTGCCCCTTATTATGTGTACTCAGGAAAGACCGTTGTGTAATAAGGACCCAAGTCTGATTTTGAGCCTTATGTGAAACTGAAAGTTGTGTTGTACTGGTACTATGTTATGTGTAACTTTGTATGGGGTGACTAATTCACCCATATGATGCCCCTCCTCATTTTTGGTGCATGGGACATTGCTAAAGGAGTATGCAGCCCAAAAGAGGACCGAACACTATGTTGAAATTGTGCCTTGTCGGGGGAAGGGAATGTGCTTGGTAGAAACCAAGACACACACAAAAAATTGGTTAGGAAAAACAAGTGTTAGTACAAGAAAAGACAAACACTCATGCATAAGACAAAATGTAAGCTATGTAGACAATGTGTAAACACACAAGAAGACAATGTAGACCGTGAAAAACGGGTTGCAAACATGGGACATCACTCATGATGTCGCAAGACAATCAAAGCTATAGTGGCCACAAACTTACAAGTGTGCACACAAGACAAAGGGCAAATCCCGCAAACAATAATATACAATGACAGGTAATGGAAAACAATGTAACAAAAACCATGGAAGTAAGTAGCCATGCATAACAAATGTTGCACATGAAGCACCTGTTAGCATGTTAGAAAGATAAAAATTATGTCAAAGCATGTATAATCTGAGAGACTAATGTGTTATGAAACAAAATGAAATAATATCACCTATAATGTACAAAAGAGTATGCCCCCAGGAGCCTCTGTGGGACTGGTATTAGGTACTGCGTCAAACATCCATGTTGCATGTAATGGATCTGTATGGTCTACGATCACAACTAGAAAAACAAGTGAACACGCATGTGTGTATGATAAAGGTAATGACATAAAATATACCCATCTAGCATGTTTAATAAGATGAACACGTAAAAGTATAAGTAATAAAGAGTAAATGCAACCAATAAATGTAGTATGTTGTGGATGGTACATAATGGAATGTAGTGTGAATGGTAGGAGCAGCATGCCCCCCAAGTGGATGTGTATGTATGCAATTAGGTGTTGCACCCTATTGTATTGGTGGTTGTTGTCATTGATGTCACATGGCATGATGGAAAAGGGAGAGTGCAAAAGCATACACTTCAGGTGATATTCAAGGTTTAGGTAACTTAAAGCATGGTTCAGGGTGATTTCAAAGTGTCACAAGTTCAAATTGACAAGTGGTTGGTCTCTAATGGCAGAGTACATATGGGCTTGTTTGTTTCAAATGGTCTACATGTTATAAATGGTGTTTCAAGCATAAGCAAGATGTCTCACAAGGTGTTTCATGTCATTTGGTAGGAGTTCTAGTTGAAACTATGCCATTTAGGCATGTTTCTAATGCCTAAAGAGGTGTGAGAAGTTGGTATAGGTCTTTGCATGGTCATGTAAACATGTGAACATCATAGGAATAGTGTATATAACATGTGTGAGCAAAAACAAGTCTCAACTTAGCTTCTTGAGTCAAAATTCAAAAGTGCACAGAAAGTGGCTTTAAGAATTGGTAGTGCAGACAAAGGAAAATGAGATGGAATAGAATAGTACAGGAATATTTATGGAAAATGGGATTATGCACCATCTATTAGGGTGAGTGGAGGTGCTCCAGTAAATTTTTTATCAAGTTCTGAAGAGGTATGTAAAAGTCATGCCAATTCTTCCAAAAATGGTTCCTTGAGAAGTTCATTTTGAGTTTCCTGGCTTCTTAGCCCTCAGGAAAAAATATGAGGGATTCTTAAGATAAATCATAGAATAAAATTTTGAAGGTAACTCCAAACCTATGATGCTACAAAAGGTTTGAAGCAATTTGGTTAAGTTTTGAAAAAGTTATGAGCATTTCTCTGACAGGCTTCTTCTCCTTCCTGGCATGTGTTTTGAGATATCAAGATTAATTTGAGTTGTTCTGATCTTTAATCAATTTTTTGATTGCTAAAAATTATTAGTAACCTATGATAATCCCTTCATGCTCTGATGATGACAAGCACAAGGTGTCAAGGTGAGTTTCTCAAGCAAATCCTTCATTGGTCTTGGAATCTCAACTTTGCTTTCTCAATTTTGAATGGTACAGTCTTGTACAAGAACTCAACAGTGGTGAAATATTTCCAACAAGGGCCCAAACCCTCCTCAAAAATTATTTGTAAGGTTCTTGATCAGTTGAGATGGTTTCTAGGTGAAGGTCGAGGTGTGAACTCATCTTCTTTATGTTGTCCTAGAGAATGAGTCAAGAAATCTTGTCTCAATCCTTCATGGAGTCACTGGCCTGAGGATTTTTTCTTCATTTTATTACTATTTTTCATCATTGACCTCATATATAGAGTCTAAAGTAACTTAACACATCACAAGTATGAAGCTTTTGGGGAAAATGATGAAGTTGTTGATATTTTTGCTTGTTGATAGGGTTCTTGGAGGTAAGTCCATTGCACAAGCATTTCAAATTAGAAAAAGACGTTTCAATGTTGTATGAGTGATCTCAGGTGGTCTAGAACACCCATGGAAGGTGTTGGTTTATTTCACAGTTATCTATAAGACTCAACATGTGAAAATACCAAGTTGAAACGTTTCTCAAAGCAAGATTTCTTGCAGTTTGCATATATGTACTTTGTTTTCTCGATTGCTGGAAGTAAATGGAGCAAGTTCATAGGGTCTATTTCATTGGAAGAGGTGTAGGATCATCCAACAGAGCCACAACAATTTAAATTTTCGAGTTTCATACAAAATTGAGTGAAAAATCCTTTTTCAAAAGGTCTCGGGCCTGCATAGTCATCAAAATCTTGGTTCTAGGGTTTTTGAAGAAAACTTGCTCGAATCTTAAATCTCACCCAATAAAAAATCATAAAAACGTAAGGAAATATCTACCTGGAGCATATGAATTGAATGCAAAAATAAGTTGATGATTTCATTACAATTTCAAAATTAATTTGATGACAGTTGTTGTTCAAAGTTGTTCTTCACTTGTTGCAGTGTCAGAATCTTAGATTTTGATGTAAATAACTTTGAATAATCATGCTAGATCCTCTTACAACTTATTCAAATGTTAAAAATGAGTTCAATCAACCTTGGTATGGCTTTAAATTGTTTTGAAAAGCTTGATTTATGTAACAGTGATGGAATTGGTCAACAGTGTGTTGGTCTCTTGTCATAGTTGATAGTTTGAGAAAATTATTCTTCAAGAAAGTGGTTCAATGACTTTTTCTCTAAAATTGATATCAAAGGGAGTGTAACACAATGGCTTATCATGCTCCATCATTTTTTCAGTAGTGTATTGATTAAAAAAATTGACAGAGCTTTCATTAGAAGACCCGAATCTTGATGTTTTGTCTTCTTGTGAAGGTGAAGAACCCTAGTCTATTTTTTGCTTTGAAGAATTTGGACTTCAATTGTAGCTTAAGAGTCTTCTAACTATTATATTCTCTTGAATCTCCTTCTGAGCTCGTGACAAGAATGTGAAAATCCTATCTTAGTCAAGGTAAGTATTCAAAGAGGAAAAAACAACTACAAGCTAATGTGGAATGTGAAGTGACAATGCATTGAATGTAGACTTGCTCAAGCAATATATATAGAATATAGGGAAAAATGTGATAGGATTGAAGATAGTTTCTATTGAGTTTGGATTCAGGTGTGATACTAGTTGACAGAGATACAAACAAAAGAGATATATAGTTTTGAAGGTGTGAAAACAAAAGAGCTATGTGCGTTGGCACTTCATCTAAAAAATTCTAGAAGCTCACCCAAAGCATGTCATCCACCAAGCCCTCATTTATTATGCTTATCAAGATAATAACATGCATGTTCATATTTATAACCATTCATATAGAAAGATACACCATAATATGAACAAATGGCAACACATATAATAAGGAAACTCATTCAGCATAAAGAATGATTAATAAGATCTGCACTCCATTATTTCATACTTAGATATAATTAACTTAGCAATCTAGACACAATAATATTTTATAAAATAGTTCAATTCATAACATAGAAACTAAATACATAACATTTCATTGCATTAGTGCGCTACACCAAGAGCACATTAAAAAACTACCATTATTGGTGCATACACAGACTCTCTATACTAATAGTTTACCCTCTATTTGCACACACACCGAAATAATGCTGCATCATCTATATTTATATGGTGGAAACTTTCCCTTCACTGCTTACATGCTTTATTTCCTAAAAATAGCCATGTTCTATTAACAATGTTCATGTTTTCGTAACAATAGCTCAATCTATAAATAGCTTTCTTTACTCATTCTTTAACTCCTGATTTTGATCTCCTTGCATGCATCACTTCTATTGTTACTCTGCATGTGCTTTTCCCAATTATAGACTTTGTGTGTGCCTCAAGTCATTATGCTTTCGCTTATTATTAGCCAAGGCTCCAAAACAACTAAGTCTCAATCTTCTGCTTTCATACGCACAACCTCGCACGCTAACTTGTCCTCCTTTGGTCCACACATCCTTGCACACTGCTCTGTTTTTCATATTTCTCCATGTACGTGCACCCTTACATAGAATTCCATAGCTGTCTACATTTTTTATCCTCAGCGCGCATCTTACTATGCATATCATGTCTGGTACTTAGTCAATTCCCATGACCAATATATTCAAATTGAAAAGATTATTATATATTTATTTTTTTGGGATTCACTGTGTCGTTAGGTACCTGCAAGCTATATGTTGTAAGGTTGTAACCTAATTGACAATATTTAAAAAATAGAGCCCTTATTTTATTTTTTAATTAAACCATACACTTCCATAACGTTAATTATTTTAGGAATTTAAAAAAAAATTGACGGCCAAAAATTAAGTGTCACTTCTCTGACATGTTTTAAGGCTCTAAACGGGATGTGATGGGTGATGAGGCCATAAATTTGGCCATAAATTACCATTATTTTGTCCTTCTAAGTTACCTTTGAAAGTGGATTTAAATGTAATCTAGGAACTTATAGTTTGCTTAATATAGAATATAGGATATATATCTTGTTCATTCTTTATAAATCTTTTGTTATCTATTTTTTTGACTAATCCTATTGATTATTTGGGAAAAGATGCAATGTCTTATGTATGCATGCCTTAAATGAAAGATAATTCTAGTATTGAGAAAAGTGGAGTTGATCATGGATGGTATATCTAAACTCAAATCTGATTTCATATTCAGATTCCTCTTGAAAAATTATGCAAGTTCAAAAAAAGAATCATCTCAATCCGAGATTGTATGTAAAAGTTATAGTTGTTTTAAGTTAGCTCCGAAACTCACAGGCTTAGTTCTGGAACTTGCAGAGTTAGTTCCGAAACTCGTAGAGTTAGTTCCTAAACTAAGCAAATTTTGATAGTTTTTGAGGACTTTTGAAAGATCAGAGAATCCAATGGAAAATATGAGAGAGGTTTTTGTTCATAGTAATGTGACTAACAAAAACCTAATTTAGATTTGCTACAGGTATCACCAATAAAGAGAGATTTTACTTTTAGTGGGCTGTAGTCTAAGGAAAAGTGTATCAAATGCGCATTAAAAGTTCCATAAACAAAAAAAAAAAACTCAAATGGAAAATATGAGAGAGGTTTTTGTTCATAGCAATGTTTTTAACAAAAACCTCATTCATATTTTCCACAAGTTTTACCAATAAAGAGAGATCTAACTTTTAGTGACATGTAGTCCAAGGAAAAGTATATCAGACGAGCGCTAAAAGTTCCATGAACAGAAACAGAGAAGTCAAATGGAAAATCTGAGAGAGCTTTTTGTTCATTGCAATGTGTTTAACAAAAACCTCATTCATATTTTCTATAAGTTTTACGAATGAAGATAAATATAAGTTTTAGTGAACTGCAGACGAGGAAAAAGCATATCAGACAAGCGTCAAAAGTTCCACAGTCAAAAACAACAAAGTCAAATGGAAAATCCGATAAAGGTATTTGGTCAAAATCATATTTTGAGAAAAATCCCCCTTCTAATAATGTAGAAGAATAAAATCATTATGATTCTTGTTACTGAAAAGCAAAGAGAAGATTTGGGAGCAAATCTTCCTAAAATAAGTAAGATAAGATTTGACCCCAATAATATATCTCTCTCCACATTTTGTGGAGATGGAGATCTTAGTTGTTAGGATTGGAATAAAGATAAGATTATATTATATTTCCTAAAATAAGGATTTGGTTGGATGCATGAATTATAAATGCAACCTTCCACACTTAGATATGTAATGTTGTTCTCCCAAGGAATAAAGATATGTTTTTTCCTCTCAAATATTATGTAGTTTTAAGATCTTAGAAGTATGATTTAAATACTTTTCCAAGGAATGAGCTGGCCACTCATTCCAAAGAAGATGGATCTATGTATTTATGTTTACGTTTATTCATTTATTTGTAATTCATTCTGTTGTATTGTTTTTATCCTTGTATTGTGAAAATATAGTTTGTTGTGAACCTGTAGGTCTTTTGTTCAATTATGTTTATTTCTAATTCAACAATTTCAATTCATGCGAGTGTTTCTTTCAATTCATGCAAGTGTGTTTCTTTCATGCAAACTTTATTTATGCAAGTGTGCCTTTTAATTTCCGCAAGTGTGATTTATTTTATGCAAGTTTGGTTTGTGTTTAAAGGAGTTGCTTTCCAAGATTTTCTTCTCTTAATGCATACAGCCTTCGGACACCAACCCAGATTGACATTATTAATGGTAAGGATTGACGACCCTCATCAATGGGCTCAATTTTTATCCCTGGTAGGCACAATAAAAAAACATTATCATAACTCCTCACACCATGTATGCATCATGTGAATAGAGTGGGCCCTCTTTGTTTAGTTGGAAAATCCATGTGTGGAAGACAACTTTGATGTGTTGTTCATGAGGCTCCATCAAGACTATAAGTAAAGTATTAAATGAGGGATATGTAATGGATGTTCGCATTTATATTATGTTTGACATTTTATTAGCAACCTTTTTTGTCTTTATACAATTCTGATGGTCCACATCGACAAACAACCATATTTATATTAACACATAAGTAATTAACACACAATATTAACCACAATTTCTCTCAATAGAAGACCTTTTATTTCCATGAAAAAGCATCAAAATTTTAAACAATTTTAGCATTTCAGTTATCTTACTCTCTCACTCTCTATTCCTTACCATTTCCCTAAAACTAAAGTGTTAGATGTGGAGCAACTAATGGATGTTGGTGTCTACCCTTATTGAATACTCAAGTTTAATAGAGGAACATCCGCATTGGTTTGTGGTATTTTGTGCTCTTTCTAGTTGCTGATAGGTGAAGGTGGTCAGTGATGCAAGCTATACCTGTGACATTAAACCTCCTAGATGGTTGAACATCCCTTAATTTGGTGCATCACCACATTTTATCTGAGTAACATACCTTTTTACTTTCCTTAGCAAATATCTTTCCCTAACTCCCATGAAGTGTTAGCATAGAACTAGATAACCCTTTTATCTTGCTATCTAGAAGTAATGTATTTGTTTAGTTAGGACAGACCCACAGCACATATTGTCTCTCTCTCTCGGAGGTCTCTACCTCGAGCCCAAGTCTCACAACTTGAGAGGTGAATCCATGTTAGCCCCAATCACACCGATATTTCATGCACTATTCACAGTTCTGGCCATTCAGAGGATTGTTACATTGATTTGGTCAGACAACAACATACATGGGACTGTAGGTTACGATAAGCAGTGCACATGGGGACTCGTACATCGTAAGAAAGACCATTCCATGTAGAAGGTCGGCTATCCTCTACTTACTCCTAATGTTTCAAACTCATGTCTCTAGGAATTCGATAATGATTAACTATTTAGCTAAAAAAAGTTTTTAACTGTTCCAAGTGGCACCATAGGTGAGGATGGAGATGATACCGTAAAACATAAACCATAATCTCAAAGTGGTGATAGCACCATGAGGAATAAGTTCCTGGGATGAAAACATTCAAATAAGAGTGCTCTTGGAAGGAAGTGATATCTCCACAGAGGATGTAAATATCAAACACAAATGATAAAATCACTTCCATAATCCAGATTTCATGATGCATAGATAGTTTCAAAGGAGTCTCAAGGAAATAAAACTATTCAACACATATGCGATTTTGAAATCTAAGGCAAGAAGAGCGATGAAAATTAAATAAGAGAAAAATGAGCCACAAGATTTAAATTTTAGTTGGCAACCTCAAAAGTGTACACAACTATTACAATCGCGAGAGGAATTATGTGAGCATTTGAATGAATGTCAATGAGGACTCCAAGGCATGCAACCCTTCCAGACACCATACATGCAACACAAGAGAAAAGCCTTATGTTACACAGATGCCCTATTTGATTCTAAAAGTATCCCCCTTACATAATGATGCATTGCTCTATATTATATAGAAAATTGTGGAAGGTGAGTGTCAATGACGAGAAGTAAAAGGGAATTTGAATTAATTGCAACTAGATCCCAACACTGACTTCCCATTAATTTCTTCTTTAGAGATAGGGTGTCACACCATTGTATCCACTGTTACACACCATTACATATCGTTAGTGTGTCCATACCATATTGTAATGTTGGTAGTTGCTGCCTCCTAAACTATGACCTTTTAGCATGTTAGAAGGCACATAGTTTCTTTACCCTTGTCTTCATTTCCTGTCTAGTAATGACATGTCATCAACCATTTCCATGTGTTCCTGATATTTCATAGAGAACAACAAAATCTGATTGATATTTGCAAAGTAATTTGACTGGGCCTTAAAAAATCGAAGATCCGGTATGAACATTTCTAATTTCCTGCAGAGAGTCAACTCCAATTTTAGTTATGTTGCACGAGTTTGTGCAATCCAATCTTGTGTGGCCTTTTAAACATCCACTATATAAATCCCTTGGGGGGGGGTCATCGCGGTACTCCTACAGATTTTTTGACTAATCTTGTCACGATCTTGTCCATAATGAGCATGACTTACTTCTCAGTTTAGAGTTACTACGTGGCCCAGGTTCTTGTAACTCATTGCCTTGATCCCATTGGCATTAGGTCTATAGTAAGCGCAGCTTGTTGAAAATCCAACTGCAGAGATCATTGCATTCATTCCCCAGAATTTACTTATTACTATGAAGTTAAATTCTATAATGGCACGTGTGATTTGGCATGCACGCTCTTCTCCTTCATCTTCTACTTTTCAGCCCACTTGGGTTGCATTGCAATATTGCTCTTAGCCCTGATGGCTCACATTCTCACTAAATGTTGAAGGTTCTCGATATCTTTGAACTTGTCTCCAAAGGCATGTCTACTGTCAGGGACACATGGATATCCCTACCGTTTCCATTCCATGTAATATCAAAACATATGAAGAGACCTCTAAATAATGTAGTAGTAAATCTTCCACGATGAAGGGTTCTATGTTTATAATTCACTGTGTGCTCCAATGCTATGTCGCAAAATTACTGATCCAAATTTTCTTCCGAATATCTGTCCAAGTCTATAACTTGTGCAAGTCTGCTCAAATTGTTTCAAGGGATGAAAAATTGGGAAACATATGTGTTAAGTGATACACAAATCCTAGTTCTTAGTTTGTTATTTAATTCCTTTCTTCCAATTTACATTATTAAGGAAGCAATTTCACCCCCAATCCTTGTATTGTAAAATTAGGGATCTAATCAATGCATAGAATGAATTTCATTTTTCTCTTTTGATTGTTTTTTCTTGAATATGTAAAGAGGATTGAGATCAAATTTTTTGATAAAATTGTGTTCAGATTTTTGATCGATGCATTTTGAATCATCGCCCGAGATTCATCATCAAGAAAGAAAGAAAAGAAGTTAAAACCACATACAATTTTGATGAATAGATTAAGAAGGAAAAGTCTATGGTTATCATTACTACTTTAGTCCTCATATTCTCAAGAAGCTTATATTTTTTGTAAATCTCCCTCCCATGCAAGGTACAAATTAAAGTTTTTATGTTTTCACAGTCCATAAGATTGAGATAAAGCTTTTGGATAAATCGTGTCAAGATTTTTGATCAACAGATTTTGAATCATCACTCGTGATTCATCATTAGGAAATAAAAGAAAAGAAGTTTAAACCATAGACAAGGATCTTCGATAGATTAAGAAGTCTAATTTTGTTGTTATCCTTGATAATTTAGTCCTTGACTTCTTGAGAAGCTTAGCTTTTGCGTAAATCTCCCTCCCATGCAAGGTACACTTTTTATGTTTTCACAATCCTTAATATTAAGAAATTATAGGCAAAAAGAGCTTCACGTGAATCACAAGAGGAAAACTAAGTCACATCACACATCTGATTTAAAATTAGTAATTGTACTTGAGGTGAAAGAAACACCAGATGGGATATTGATTTTAAAAAAATAGAATTTAATGCTAAATCCTGATTACAGAGTCACGTATGATAAATAAGTGTTAAAGTACATATTTGACACAAGTAATACACTAGATAAATATAGAACCCTAAGTGCAAGAGAAGGAAGAATGAATTAGATGATTAACATTATTCTTGGAATTGATATGAACTGGAAGATTGATGAATAGGAAGGGCATACTGTCACTATTGTGCTATGTAAAATATGGAATTGTCAGATAATCCTGAACTAGATCAGGGGTGCTTGGGCACCAAAGTCTACTATTAGGCACCCGTGACTGCACAAGAGCTCAAAACCTAATTTTTATGGTGTGACACAAGTGTCATTGATATTCATTGTTGGTCTCCTATATGTCTCAATATGATCGTCGAGTGTGCCTGTAACCTACAAAAGATATGTTCACCTAAAAACCATGAAATTACATCAAGTCCCAAAAAAAAATGTAATATGTGGAGTCAAAATTACCCTGGTAGTCTCCTGACTTAGTGAACTTATGATCGATCACTACACTACATCTTAGACTCCATGTAGTTCTTGTGAGTGTGTGATAGAATTGTGCCCTAGGAAGCCCTTGTGCAAGTGCACTTGATAGTGGGCAATAGCTAGATGTACCAATGTAAATAGATGTGTGGATGGAAAAATGAACTTCCCCTTCCTATGAAGTGTATGCAGAAAATGCAATTCCTTTTCCCTTGAATGGATGCTATATGGATGCCTTTGATGCTCTTAGAATACCTTTGGATGCAACCTTAGGTGATGATAATAGATGCTTAGAGCTTGGTCCTTTATTTTGGTCACATAGATTTGTATTTATATGATTCCCTTGGTTGAATTTTGTAATTTGCAACTGGAAGGCTCAAACCCATAAGAGAATAAGATGCCCAAAAGATAAAAGAGACCCAAAAGAAGTGAGTAAGATAAAAAAGTGTCAGGGGTGCCCATAAGGACAAGGGCACTTGGGTGCTGACGTCCTATCTCGGTGCTGGTGTCCAAAGCCATAAAAGATAAACAAGTGAAATACTAACTGGGCTATAGTTTGTAAGATGGTAGAAATAAGACAAGAAGAAAATAAAAGAGGCCAAAGATAGTTGTCAATTACTAGTTTTATTTCTTAGGAATCATATGAATGCAAGTATGCTTTTAGGACCTAGAAATGTACCCAAGTGCGTGATTTTGTGTCTACATTTTTCCCCCCACTTTATGTTGTTGAGTGAATACTCGATAACATAAAGTAGATAAGAGATGCATACCTGATAACCATGTAGAATGTGATGGTGATAACGTGTCGAGGAGACAAGTGAAAGTGTGAAGTGATAAAAATGAAGAGTGGACACTAAGAAAGAGGAAGTGACCCTAGGGGTGAAGTGTATTGTGTTATACCATGTTTTACCTATGTTTGTTGTGCTTGATGTAGGGTTTACTTCTTGTTGTGTATTAAGGACGAGACCTGTAAAAGAAGAGTGAAAGAGTAATCAAAGTCATGTATTATGAAAACTCTTGTAAAAGTATGTAAAATGTGTAAAAGTATGTGTATATAAAAAGTAGAAAGTGTGCACCTGATGATCAAGAGTGAAAAGGATAGAAAGATGTCCTAAAAAGTTGTAGAGAGAGTGGAATCTCATGCCAAGAGTGATTTTTTTGGGTGATCTCACACCAAGAATGACTTTTTTTGGGTGAATCTCATGTCAAGAAAATTTTTTGGGTGATCTCACGCCACGGACAGAAGAGTGTTAGGGAGAGATGTCTAATGTTACTCTCCTTCCATGACTGCTTCCTGAATTATACACCACTACAAATGGTGTGATCCGTGTTTAGTTCTGAGTTGTACCATATTAGTTTCATGTAGAAATGGAGAAAGAATGCATTTTGGTTGTTGGAGGACTGTGCTTGTACTGTGAAAACTGATATGTGAACTTCTATAAACTGTGTTGATATGAGAAAGTAGTTATATCTTCCCCTAGGACATAGGCACCTAGGAGAGGTCAGGAGCACCTAAGTGCTAGTGTCTGTATCTAGGCGTTGGATTTTATGCTGAAACTGAGGACCCAATTCAGATTCTGGGCCATTTCTGTAATTGTATATTTTATTCTTGTGCTAAAATGTAATGTGTTGTAGCTCTGTTTTGTTATATGGGGTGACTGATTCACCTAATGTATGCCCCCCTCATTTGGGGTGCATGTGATGTCACTAGGAGATCATGCGGCCCAAAGGAGAGGACTTGAAACTGATCTGAAATGTATATCCCTGTAGGGGGAGAGGAATGTGCATGGTAGAAACCAAGGCACATGCAAATAAATGTGGCTAGTAACATGTGTTAGTAGAAATAAGAAGCAAGCATATGCATAGAAAACAATAGTGTAACAAGAAAATGTGCATACAAAAGAAGAGACCATGAAAAGTGGGTTTCATACATGGGACATCACTCACAATGTCATAAGACAATCAGGGCCGAAGTGGCCAAAAGCATATAGTGTGCATACAATACAATAGGGCATATAGCCTGCAAACAATGGCATACAATAGCAATAAATAAAACAAATAAAGTAACAGACAACCATGGTGGAAAAATAGTTCCTGCAAGGAAAATGTTACACATGAAGCACCCATTAGCATGTTAGAAAGATAAAATTATGTCAAAGCATCTATAGATCAATGGAAAGTAGTGTGCTAATAAGAATAGGAAGTAGTAAATAATGAAACAATAACACCTGTAATGTGTAAGAGTAGAAATGTAGATGCCCCCAGGAGCCTCGGTGGGACTGGTAAGAGGTACAGTGTCAAACATCATTGCTGCATGTAAAGATATGTAGAATGTCTACATTCACAACTAAAGAAAAGTGAACTCATGTGCATGTGTATATAGAAAATATAATGACATATAAGATATCTATCTAACATAGGAAACAAAAGTGTAACATGTGAATATAAGCAAGCAAGAATAAGTTCAACCAAGATATGCAATATGCTATGTATGGGTGAGATGAAATGGTATGCAATGTGAATGTGATAGGAGTGGTTTGCCCCCTAGTGAATGTGGATGAGTATGAGATGAGGTTCATTTATAAAATACCCCTCAACAATCAAGAATGAACCATAGAACAAGAGTGTGTCATCGGGAAATGGTTTTAAAATGTGTGCTAGGATAGATAGATAAATATGTACCATCAAGAGCCTAAAGAGTGTAGATGAGGTGAGGTTCATTTCAAAATTTACCCTCAGTAGTGGAGTATGAATCATAGAACTAGAGTGTGTCATAAGGTAGTATGATGTGTGAGAATTGAATTCTAGAAATATGTATCATGAAGCGCAGAGTGTGAAATGTGTAGTGTGTGAGGTTCATGGATGTAGTATGCCCTCAACAATCAAGTGTGAACCTTAGCACAAGAGTGCATCATAGGGTAATGATGATACAAAGTGTATCAAGTTGTGTAATGATTTGCTTAGAAATAGGAAGTATGAAGCACAGAGAGCAATGTAATATAAAGGATAGATAATTGATGATGTTAGGGAGGGGGGAAGAAGTAAGCATGATGCCCCCAAGTGTGTAGATCTAGTTGATGTTGCTAAGGGGATCAATGTAAGGAGTAGTTTCCTTGACAAAAATGATTGGTTGTAGCTTATGTGGGATTGATAACATTGTAGAAGACTTGAGAGGAGGATGGTTTTGTACCTATTTTGAGAGGAGGTTACTTAGGAATTGGTGAAATGTATGTAGAAGACTTAGTAGGAGTAAGTGATGGAGTAGATAATTTTGAATATGGTCTGACATTGGATTGGATAGGTGACTCTTGACTTATGGAAGAAGGAACATTAGAAGTGATGTCATGATGCTCATTTGTCATAGAAGGAGCATATTTGGGAGCCCATTTGGATGTAGCATTTAGAGATGGGCATGTAACAAAATGTTGTGCAGTGAATGAGATAAAACCTTGATGCTCAAGGTGCTTGATTTCATTTTAAAGTATAACAATCATTGTCATTATGTCCATTGATTCGATGATAATTGTAAAATAGGAGACCTTGATAGTTGGAAAACCAATAAGGAAGATAACAATGAGTAGGTGGAAAATTGATCAATTGGTGATTGAGGAGTGTAGGAAGAATGTCATGTTTCTTAGCATTATGATCAAACTTGAGAGGTTCTGGTAATGGTAATACTTGAGGTTCACTAATATGAGCACATGTAGAAGACATAGAAGAAGGAGGAGATGTAGAAGAAGAACTAGCATTGGATTGAGAAGTGGCCTTAAGATGTTGGATTTTAGATGTGAGAGATTGAATCATGGATTCCATAGCTTGAATTTTATCTTGAAATAAATAATGTAAATCTTGAATAGACTTAAGATACTTGTAAATTGAATTGATTAAGAATATAACTAAGAGATTCAACTGGGTCAGAAGATCGAAGATGGCACTTACTTGTGAAGGTGGCATATCATCTAGGGAGATATATAGTGTATAGGATTTTGTGAGAGAATCTTTGCAATGTGGGTGCATTTGAAGTAATTGATGCAAGGAGAGTTGAGAAACCTTATGGAGCCATGAGAGATAGAAAAATGAGGATCCAAGAGTGTTCAAATGTGGGTTCACCAAATGATTTAACAAAAAATAATTTTAATGCTAAATCCTAAATTGCAGAGTCACATATGATAAATAAATGCTAAAGTACATAGTTTGACACAATCAATAAGATAGATAAATATGAAACCCTAAGTGAAAGAGAGAGAGTAAAGGACTTAGCTGATTTGTGTTGATCCTAGAACTGATCTGGATTGGAAAATTGATGAACATGAAGGGAAGATCTATCACAATTGTGCACAATAAATTCTGGAGCTGTTGAGAGGCTAGACTAGGCACCTGGACTGGGTGCAGGGGTGCTTGGGCACCAGATTTTTCTATTGGATGAACCTGTTACTACAAAAATGGTTAGAACCTAATTTTTTGGTGTCACACAAGTGTCACTAAAATATCATTGTTGGTCTCCTGTATGTCATAATGGATGATCACGTGAACGTACATTGTAACCTGCAAAAATATGCTCACCTGTAAAACCCTCAAACTACATCAAATCCAAAAAATAAAGATGCAATATGGGGAGTTGGACTGACCCCAGATGGTCACCCGACTGAGTGAACTTATGACCAAGCACTGCACTACATCTCAAGACTCCATGTAGTTCTTGTGAGTGTGTGATATAATCGTGCCCTAGGAATCCCTTGTGCAAGTGCACTTGATAGTGGGCAATAGCTAGATGTACCAATGTAAATAGATGTGTGGATGGAAAAATGAACTTCCCCTTCCTATGAAGTGTATGTAGAAAATGTAGTCCCTTGTCCCTTGAATGAGTGCTAGATGGATGCCTTTGATGCTCTTATAATGCTTGTGGATGAAACCTTAGGTGATGATAATAGATTCTTAGATCTTAGTCCTTTATTTTGGTCACATAGCTTTGTATTTATATGATTCCCTTGGTTGAATTTCGTAATTGACAACTAGAATTGTTGACCCATAAGAAAATAAGATCCCAAAAGATAAAAGAGGCCCAAAAGAAGAAAAGATAGAAAGAGGGTCAGGGGCACCCATAGAAGGACGAGGGCCCCTGAGACACTAGGCATCCTGTCTGTGCATTGGTGTCTAAGTCATGAAAGATAAATCAATAAAGTTTAGAATAGGATATAGGGTGTGTAAGAAAGAAACAAGAAAAAAGAGGCCAAAGATAGTTGTCAATTGCTAGTTTTCTCACTTAGGAATCATTTGAATGCAAGTATGCTTTTAAGACCTAGGCCCCATGGAATTCTTAGAGCTGTACCTAAATTTTACATACATAATCTGTGTCATTGTCTATTATAAATCCATATGCTATCTTGGACTAGAATATGCTTACCTATGTATTGATGTTTATATTATATCTGCGCTGGACAGACTGACCCTAATTGGAGCAATTTCCTGTATGTTTCTAAATCTCTACTCGTCACTATGCAACTATGATTGACTCTTGGTGCTACACTTTAGACTACTCAAAACATTTTGTGGATAACTATTTGAGACATGGTAAATATCTGTCTACCTATCTTGCTGTGCAAGTTTTATTATGCATTGCTATTTTTTCATAGCATGACTCTGTCTTTGGCAACTCAGGTGCTTGCTATGTGCCAACCGGGACAGGGAAAATGTTTTTAAAATAGTCTTGCTAAATTGGGTTTCCTCACTGGGATGGAATCTGAGATCAGTGTTGGACACGCACACACAAGCAGCTTTTGTATGTTGGGCTTCCCTGTCTCAATAACATGGTTGCCTTTGACTCCTCAAGAATCTTGAAGCTAATGATGGCGAGCAATGGTTTCCCAATATGGGCGCTACTATGCTTAAGCATAGGCTGGGATCTCCTAACGCCTGACGAGGCAATACAAAGCTTACATAGATAATACTATCTGGCGCATTCTTAGCATGCATCAAATTGTGGATCAGTTGTTCCATTGTAGATTCATAATGTCTCCAATGGATGTATACAATAAGTTACGAATATCTCAGATGGTTTTGGTGAAAAGATGTCAGAAAACTCTTAAGAAAAAGGCTTTACGTTTTGCTTAGCATACTGCACACTATATGGATATGCATGATCTGGAAATCAAGGTATCCCCTTACCTTCTAATCTGATATTGTAATAACATTTATGTGCAGAAATACTAGCACATTATGTTTTGGAGCTAATGCTCCTCAAGTAAATACAAGAGCACGTTGCTTCTTGTTTTTGGATTACCTAGTACATTTCATAATTTTAAAGTATGTGGGTATGACCATTGTTAACATGTGTCTATGGAAGGTAATCCAATAAAACTATTCTTTCAACCTTCCGTAACCATTAGTATGTACGAGCAGATGCTTCAGACAACTAGAAATACACTTGTTCACATGAACAAGCTAGTAGTCCATTTTCAAATGATAGGAATCAATAAATTTCAGGCGTATTTCATTTGAAATTTAGAGATCTGTAATCGATGTACTACTACAAAATTTGGCATTGCCTACACCTAACTGGTCTCGGTGCACTATCTTCAGCATTTCGGTAAGGTTTAAATAGTATATGCAAACAGTCAGTCTATTTTTTGGCTAAAACATGGCATTATTAGTATGGATAAATTGTGAATTGGAAATGTCAATGGTGTTCTTTAATTTACAATATGTCAAAAATATTATAATTTAGAAGAAACTAGAGTTCTATTTTTGGTAGTTGAAGTATTTGTTCTACTCAGGTTGATCTTTGGGTACCTTCGTTACAAGGATGTATATGCTATAAGATAATAAACGGATATGAGTAGTGTGTACTACACAGACATATAGATGCTCAGATTGATGATGGATAAAGGGTCCATGGTGAAAGAATAAAGTCTAGATGTTTGAGACAAGGACTTCCAAGTCATTTTCTAATGGGAAATTCGTTGTGAGATCTTGCACATTAATAATTTGATCTAATTTGCCAGCCAATGTTTGTTTTTGCATAGATAAATTTACATCGGTATAATTAATACACAAAAGGAATGGTCAAATTTTTGGTTATTATGTTGATGCGGGAGCATCCAATGTAAAATCTAAGCCTAATTTGATGCTATAGTAGCAGCAAATAAATGTAATAGTAAAATACAGAATTTAACCCAAGAAATTAAGTAATAAAGTATGAAACCCGAATTACAAAGAGGGTTAAGATGCCTTAGCTGAGTGTCACCGTGTGTGTGTAGGCAAGTGCATGGCACTGGAAGATAGACAACTGCACAAGTACTGGGGACCATCGCATCATGTAGATAAAAACAATGCAGGGCAGACTTGAATGGAATAGGCTAGCACAGAAGAGTCAAGACTTCGAAGAGTGGACAAGGGCACATGCTAAGGGCCTGGGTACTGATTCACAAGTGCCTGGGTAGGCACAAACATTGTCGATAGAGAGGTGAATGCTCAGGCTACTGAGCAAGAATGTTCGACTTCAGTAGTGACATTTTTGGACTACAGGTTCACACAATGATCATTGGGAGTTGTCTTAAGGCAATTACCTGTAATGACACGTTTCGCACAAGAGAACCGATTGTATAGACATACAATTCCTAAACAAGTCAAAAATGCAAGACATGATTGTTCAAGTATCTTCCTAAATCAGCACAATGATTGTGAAGTTCTAACTGAGCAAATCACTAGGATATTGGACCCAATGAAGTAAAGAAGACCGTGATTTGCAGGGGGATATGAGGTGGATGGCTAGGTTATACATCAAAGTAATTAAGGAGGAATGACAGCTTGAGAATTTAGGGGGATAAAATATCTAGGTCGTAGGAACAATTGTAGTGGGGAAATGATGTAGCAGAGGATAGAATAGGACTTCCATCGATATGAAGTGTATACAGAAAGACCTGCCCTTGTGGTAGTTCTAAGACTGTTGATGTGTGTTGTTATGCATGCTAGATGGATGCAATGGAGTCTCTAAGATCTCCTATCAATTTAGGATTCAAGGAATCCTTAGTGCGGAGATAGTAGTTGCTGGTATGTGGCCTTGGTGACTAACCAACTGGTGGACACAACTTTATATTGATCGTAATTCCTTCACATTGGAAATTCACTAATTAACCCCATACAATGTTCACCCAACAAAATGATAATATGCTCAAACAGATATAAAGGACCCAAAGAGAGATCAGTAATTTTCAACCTTGTGACAGGTGAGCTAAAGCAGATACCTGAATGAGGGCACTTCACAAAGAACAACCAACACTAATCAAATGTATGATTTCTAGCTCTGAATTTGATTAAAATGTTATGCAGGAACCAATGAATTAAAAAAATAAATCTTATTGGCACTATCTTTGAAACATGAGGAAATCCCTCAGAAGATGACAATGAATAATGATTGCACATTCATATCAAGACAATGGTGTTGGATGAAATAATGAAGATTATCTAAGGTAGTTTAGAAAACAAAGTTTGCACGCCCATATACAATTATTTGATGTCGAGAAACAATTCAAGTAAAATTGGGTTAAAACAGGCAATAGGTATATTATAGTCAACCCATACCACAAATAATTTAAGTCAATAATCACTTTAAACTAAACAAAATGGGAGTTGTGATAAGCATTTTGAAGCTGAGAAAGATAGGAAATGCTTGAAATCATCTTCCGAATTATCCACCATGATATCATTGTACATCCCAAAAATGCGGGAAATCCTTTCTTGCAAGAGAATGTTTTACTATCTTGTCTCCTTTAAGAAATGTCTCAGCTGCAACATTTAACGATAAGAGTAACATGATCTAAGACATAAACTTGCAACCAATAAATGGTCTCTAGAATAGTGATTGGGATAGTCTTAGAAGGTGTTTATCCTAAGTCAAGAGCCATATAATATGATTCTCCGTTAAACATTACATAATATCACTAAGAGCTCTTGGGGCAAGAAAGTGCCCATTCAAGTGTTCTAATTTGAGCCAAATTAGGTTGGTGACATCAACAAAAAAAATTAGTTTGATCAGTCTTTTGGAGTTTTTTTTGTCTCCCATACACTTCAATCCAATGACTAACACTATAAGACACGAGCCAACAATTCTTTCAATAGGGTATGTGATCACGTCTGATTGCACTTGAACCAAAGTCTATTACCTCATTGAGTATTATCCACTAACATGCTTTGGTAGGATACAAATGTAAAACATGTATACGTAATGGAGTGCCCCTGGGAGCATGTGGTGGTACATTCATTGTATGCGCAATTTAAAGTCTTTTCTGGCGTTGGGTGTCCATTGCATTTTGTAGGGAGCTGATGAAAAATCTCCATGTTGGAGGAAAACATATTGTTCTCCTCCTTACACGGGCATGGTATTCGTACATTTGATAATGTTACAACTTGATCTAGTGTTTCAGAGTGGAGCAATGGGTGATCAAAGAGCTTCAATTTGGCTATGCAATTTTCCTAGAAAATACTTAAAATAACGAGGAATATAATCATGAGCTCCTATTTTGAGGTGCTTTATATCCATACATCATCGTGTGAAGGGGATTTCCCTCAATGCCACATTCTGGATAAGCAAGTGTAATTACCCTCTATAGTGTTTGGGATCCCCCATGGATCACATTGCTTGAGCTTAATACCTTCACAAGACGGATCAGGACTAGCTTGTTTCAATATGCCTATGATGTCTCCATTTCTCAGTTGAAACTCCATGTGGACCATTCTTGTTATGATCTAATGCAAAATGCATATGTCATGTTTACATCAAGATCTCTTTTCCAGTCTTGATGAAGTGTTGTGTCATGGTACAAATCCAATGTCAAGACCCCTAAATAACCATGATCTGAGCTCAAGGTAGATTTGTAGTGCACAAAATCACGCACTTACTATTACATTTATACCGCCAAGTATGCTATTTTGTATATGGATCTCGTGTAATAAAAGTATTCACTAATGACCTATCCCCTGATTATTTTGTCAATTCATTGGTCATCATTGTCATTTTTATTACACATTCGTTAGTTGTTTACATCGTTTATGGTCATCTTTCAGGGATTCTCAAGTGTCATTATTTTGTCATATTTCGTCACTAGTCTTTGACTATAGCGCCTAGAGTAGTACTGAGGCGACCCATGGGTGCCCCAATCCTTAATTTTAGACACCCTAGTCTGGGAAGCACTTAGATCTAATTTATCTATTCAAGGTTGGTCTTTGTAAATTTCACTCTCATTCCCCTAGGTACTAGTCAGCACGCTAGGTAAATAAAGTCAAAATTTGAATAGGAGATCCATATATAAACATAACATACTTACTATCTTATGGGTGAAATATCTAATATCAAGGGCTAGTTATCTACTATCAAGGGATAGCTATCTAGTAAGGAAAGGGACTACATTTTGGCATCATTGCATCACACACACTACATAGGAATGGTTGTATTCATTCTATTCCATCCACCATTTACATTTTACATATAGTTATTGCCCCTATCTCTTGTGTCGTTGGCATTAGGGAACCTTAGGCACACATTTGCACAACCAAGAACATAGAACTACATTAGGCATGGAATTTAGTGTAGAGCTTAATTATAAGTCCACCATTGTGCAAGATAAGGTTAGTCCGACCCCTTCATATGCATATTTCATTTTTAGGAATTTGATGTTTTTATGGGGTTTTTCAGGTAGATCTTTGTTTGAGGTTTACGAAAACATAGTGAAGTTACTGCAACAATAACATGACAAGGATCGAGACATTGTAAAGATATAATGACACTCCAAGATTTAGATCTTGAGCTTTTTTGAACACTAAAGCACCCCTACTATAGACCAGGGCACCCACAAGTGCCTCGGTCCTCTTCATGGCACCTCAGTATAGTCAAATCTTCATCTACTATAATTTTTTGGGACATAATTTGATACTCTAGTTCGTGCGCACATCATCCTGTTCAATCTAAAATCACAACAAGGTAATTCATATTCAAGTTAGTACCTTATCCCTCTTATTTCACTTATTTCATTTTATTTAAATATTTAAATAAAATATTTAAGCTTATATCATTTATTGAATTTATGTACCTACTTAGATTAACTATAGATATAGATATTAATTTCATATTTTAGTTAATCATTTTTGTTGAACCTGTACTTTAGAATATTTTTCCTTATGGTCCACTTCAAACCCTAATGGCTAAGAATAGTTCATCTTCTTCACCCATCATATCTTATTTTAGTGTGAACCATATATATGATGAGGTTGTTATTGTTGAGCTCACGGATCTCCATTGCAATCTTATTCCCACATCATCTCATACTCAATAATATCTCTTAGCTGGTAAGCAATATGTGCCTACTCACTTTGAAGACTCTCCTATTGAATTAGCATTTTTTAGGATCATATAGCCTTCACTCATTGTACACCATGATCCTCCTTTATATAAGGATACATAGTGATCCTCCTTTCGATATATCTAAGGAAAAAATATATGATGCATCTCTTATTGAAATATTTTACATTATTGGTATTGATCATCCTTCCCATGTGCATTTTGATGCGTCTCCTACTTCGAATACTACTCTAGTTTCATCTCATGATTATCCTACATCTTATATTGTTTCTCTTCATTCATCACATAATAGCACTCATTCACTTTTGTATTATGTTGATGATCCTATTAATAGAAATCTTAGTGAAATTCTCATCTCTGAGTATTTATCTAATCATGATGAGACAATTGATAGCCATGGTTCTCCTTCTTTTCATAGTGTTGAATGTGAATCTCCTATTCAATCAATACCTTCTCCTGATATTACATCTAGAACTATGGATGAGTCACCTCCATATATCACTTCTTCTTCTCCTACCATTTCATCTCCTCTTGTTACATCATCTACACTCATTTGTTCCTCTAGTCATTTATATGTCTCTCCATCAGTCACCTTACCTATTGGGGATGTTTTTTATGCTATTTCTACCACTACTTTGGATATTCCATCTATATCACCTATTATAGCTTCTTCAACACATAATCCTAGTGTTCCCTAATCATCAGAATCCCCTTTATCATATCTTGATATCCCTATGATCACACACAATGGCAAGTTACAACCTCTTAATACATTGTTTCCATCTTTCATTATTCCTTCATAGGATGTCATATCTTTTATGTATGTCAAAGGTCATTTACAATATGAAGTTCAGTCTCTTACTCTAGAAATTAGGGCTTAGTGTGCTTCTATTGAAAACATTTCATTACATGGTAACCATATCCCTAAGAAGATTCGTAATTCTACATTTCTTAAGGACTTTATCATGCCTATATTCACATTTTCTGATGACACTGGTGACCCTCATGCTCATCCTCTACACTATGGCATTCTTATGACATCTTATTCTAATGATAGATTATTGCTTAAGGCCTTTTGACATGGTATTATTGATGATGCATTGCAATGGTACACTCATCTTCCCTTTGGGTCCATTAGTACTTACTATGACATGGAGGATGCTTTCCACCATCATTTTTTCATCAACAATTCCCTAAGGTTACTTATGACCACTTTCCTACTTTGCATCAGGGGAATCTAAACCTATCGAGGATTATATCTTACAGTTCAATGCTTGTTTACATCAACTAATATTCCAACCTATTGATTTAGAAAATAAATTCATTTTCTGTCTTGGTTTGATTCCCACATTTAAGCAAATATTGTAGCTTATGATAAATGTGATTCATTCATTATGTTATGAACAATCAGTGGAGGAAGAATAGAGATCATATATCTATTATTATTATTATAGAGAAGCACATACAAATTTATAGTGAAGAGAAATAACAATACTCCCCATAATGAAAGGAGAAGTTACAAACAGAGAGAGAATAATGGGATACACAAAAAAAAACTCTCCTAATAATATATAATTATTAGCTACGTAATCTATGCCAACATTCCCCCATTATTACATTATTCTTGCAAATGTAACCCCTGAAAAGTTCAAATTTCACTTTTCCAAGAGATTTGGTGAGAATATCAGCTACTTGTGCTTCTGTAGGATAGTACTGGAGCTGAATGTGATGGTTCAAGACGTGCTCTTGAATGAAATGGAAATCAATTTCAATATGCTTTGTTCATTCATGAAAGACAGGATTCTGCACGAGCTTCAACACACTCTGATTGTCGCAATAGAGAATAGGTGACTATTTTTCAGGAATTCCCAGGTCATCCAAAATGTGACGTAACCATATTGCTTCGCACACAGCTCCTTGTGTGGCTTGATATTCTTCCAATGTGGATGAAATAGAAACAATATTCTATTTTTTACTTATCCATGAGATAGGTCTAGATCCAAGATGAAAAATGTATCCTGTGGTTGACTTCCTATCATCAATAGATCCGGCATGGTCCGAGTCGACGTATCCCTGTAAGAATAATTGATCATTCTTCTTATATTCTAGACCATAATCAATTTTACCTTGGACATATCTCAAAACATACATTTTTGCATTCCAATGACATTTCTTCAGCTCCTGCATGAACCTGGAAAGATAGCTGACAACATAGCATAAGTCTGGTCTAGTATATGTCAAGTAGATGAGTTTTCTAACAAATTTCCTATAGAGAGTAGCATCTACTTGAGGTGAGTCCTGGAATCATGAAAGTTGCAAACCTTTTTCCATGGGAGTGGATATAGGTTTACAGTTTGACATATTGTACTTTTCTAGGAGTTTCTTGGTGTATTTTATCTGGGAGACAAAAATGTGATGCTCCTTTTTCCATATCTCCAAGCCAAGACAGTAATGTAGTAGCCCCAAATATGTCATGTCAAAGGTTCTTTTGAGATCATTCTTCACAATATCAACCTGATCTTCTGAACTTCCAGTGATCACAAGATCATCCACATACACAACAAGAATGATAATTTCTTTTCCTACCTTATTTATATACAAATTTGAATCTGAGGGGCTACGAGTGAACCCATGTTGCAAAAGGTGATCATCTATCTTGATATACCATGCCCTTGGAGCTTGTTTCAGTCCATACAGTGATTTGATGAGACGACATACCTTTTTAGGATGCTCTTCATCAAAAAATCCTTCAGGTTGGGTCATGTACACTTCTTCTTTTAGATCACCATTTAGGAAATCACTCTTGACATCCATCTACTGAAGTTTCCATCCTTTCTGTGCTGCTAGTGCACAAACAACTCTGATGGTCTTGATCTTCGTAGTGGGTGCAAAGGTTTCTTCATAGTCAATGCCCTCTTTCTGAGCATACCCTTTTGCTACAAGTCGTGCTTTGTGTTTGTTGATGGATCCATCTGCCTTATATTTTGTCTTGAAAACCCATTTATAGCCTATGGGTTTCTTTCCTGTAGGTAGATTGACAAGTTCCCATGTCTAATTTTGCATGAGTGAGTCATATTCTGCATCCATGGCTTCTTTCCACTGAGGTTGACTGAATGCTTCATGAACATTATCAGGCTCAGAGCTATTAATCAGTGAACTCATGAGTGCAAAATTTACCTCATTTCTTATTTGACTCCAGATGAAGTATCTGGAAGTTGTTGCAAATGAGAGTCTTTGATGGTGCTTTGTACCCACTTCAGATGAGAACTCAACTGATTTTGTGAAGAACTATTGTGTTGACATGATGATGGATGCAGATTAACATTATCCAATTCTCCAAGGTCAAGATATAGCTCCCCTTGCAAGCACATCTTTTCTCTGAGTAGTCTCCTCTGGCTGATCATCTGATTCAGAGACTAGTCAGTGAGAGGTGGTTGGTAATGGTTCTTCTGTTGTCACTACTGAGTCAAAGGATGACTCGTCACAAACCACGTCTCGACTCTCATATATTTTCTTTGTCTCAGGATCCATGAGACGGTATGCCTTTGAGGTAGTGTTATAGCCAAGTAGTATGCATGGGAGTGTTTTTGGCTCGACTTTCTTTCTCTTCTAAGATGGGACATGCATGTATGTTGTGCAACCAAATACTCGTAAATGAGAAATTGATGGCTTTCTACCACTCCATACCTCTTTTGGCATTTTATTTTGTAGAATATTTTTTGGTGCCCTATTGAGAAGATAAACATGTCTATACTACTTCGGCCCAATATCGATCCTCCATCTTTGTTGTTGATAGCATGCAGTGAGCCATCTCCATCACTGTGTGATTGCATCACTCAACAATGTCATTTTGCTGGGGTGTGTAGGGAGCATTCAGGTTCTACTTAATGCCTTGTTGGTTCAAGAATGCCAAGAACTTCTTTGATGTGAATTCCCCCCTTGATCTGAGTGGAGTAGAAGAAGTGGTTGTCTAGTCTCTTTCACAACACGTTGATAGAAATTCTGAAAATGGTGAAGAGCCTCACTCTTGTTCTTCAGGAAAAACACCCACATCTTTTGAGAGTGGTCATCCATGAACAATTGGAAGTACTTGTATCCTGAAAATGAAGCAGGAAATGGTCCATTCAGATTGGTATGAACTACCTCTAGACATTGTTTGGCATGGAATGTGCTCACCTTAAATGGATCCCTGTGTTGTTTTCCTACAAGACAGCTAGGGAAAATAGGAAAGGAACTATACAATTTGGGAAGTCCATGTACCATTGCTTTTGAACTCATCTGATGCAATGAACTAATTGACAAGTGACCATATCTAAAATGCCAGAGGGCAGTAGATTCTACTGTTGAGGCAGATAAAGCTACTGCAGAAGATGAAACAATATCTAAAGCAAATAACTTATCTTTTAGAAATGCTCTAGCAATAACCATACCTTGTCTTGAGATCAAGCATGATTTGATGCCATTTTGAACAAGAAATTCTACCTTTAGATGATGATTCAGGAGCTGACTGACTGACAAGAGGTTGCTAGTCAATCTAGGAACATATAGTACCTTTGTAAGTGTACATTTTTGTGGTCCTAGAGGAATGGTCACTTGGCCTATCCCTTCTACAATGTACTCTTTTTCATCTACTATCTGAACCCAATCTCCAGTGGGTTGTTCGTTTAGTGAATCAAACAAGTTTCTTGTCACCTGACATATGCTTACTTGCACAAGAGTCTATCAACCATACTTTCTTCATGGGTTGTGAAGTCTGAGAGACTAGTACAAGGTTCTTACCACAATTGGCTCCTTCTGATGTCTCCTCATCAGAGTCATCATCTTGTTGAGCTGCGAGATGTCCCTTCTACTTTTTTCGGTGGGGATGTCGTTTGGAATTTTAAAAATCTTCGTGACCTGATGTGCTTGTTTGACTCGAAGACCCCTATTTCAAGCCATTGTACCAGTAATGATCAGTGTCATGAGTATTGGTTTTGCATATTTGACACCACCTTTTGAATTTTGAGCTTGCTACCCTTGATGTTGATGTGCTTGTGTTTTCTTTTCTGGGGGACCTTTTGATACTTCTGGCCACGATGTGGCTTTGAGAAAAGGGCTTTATCCTGGGCCTCATCTTGGACTGAATTGATGGCCTCTTCCTACTGCAGCAAGTTCATGAGTTCTTCGAATTCCACTGTTTGTTTAGATACATTCAGTTTCATAACAAACACTCGGAATTGAGAAGGGAGTGCTCTCAAGGTGATCGGCATGAGAAGTTTGTCTTCCACCGTTTCACCGAGCGCTAATAACTCCAATCGCAGCTCAGCCATGTGACGTAAGAACTCCTCAACTTTCTCATCTGACCCCATAGAGAGGGTGTGCAGTTTTGACTGAAGATGGAGGATCTTAGTCTAATTTTTGGCTTCATAGATGGTTTCTAATTTATCCCAGGCTTCCTTCGGCTTCTCTACATTTCGGATATGCGGTTGCACATCATCACTGACACTTAGCATAATCAACATTAGATATTTGGCACTAGCCATCTCATATTTCATGAGTTCATCAGCGGTTGTGGGGACTTGCATAGATCCTGTGATGATGCCCCATAATCCTTCAAATTGAAGGATCATCCGCATCTTTGTTTTCCAGGCCACAAAATTTGGCCCTTTAAGTAACTGAGCATCCAAGAGAAGACATTGAAAAAAAAAATTATTTATTTATTGATTCCAAGAGATATTACAAATTTACTCACTGATGAGAAGTACCATCTCATAGATGCTCATGATACTCACGTGCTGAGAGACGATGATGCTTTGTGGGGTGTTCTTCTTCGTCTTCACAATCGGTTTCGTACCCGGCTTCTAGTTCTTCTCGAACTCACTTTGCTTGCAGCTGACAGTCGAAAAGGAAATACTCTAAGAGTCCTTTGTGAACCAGTTCATCGAAGACACAGTTGTCAGTGTTGTGTATCTTGTTGAGCAGTGCAAAGTAGAACCCAGAGCTTTCAGGAGCTTCTGGATGGTGTTCTTCTACTTGCGATTCGATGTTGCGGCTTTCAGCAGTCCCGATCATGTCATTCATGCTTGACATTCAATGTTGCTTGGTGAGAGACTTCTCCCTTGGGATTTTGATGGAAAAGTTGACCTCTTTCTCTTTCACGATGACCTTACTCCTTTAACGTGAGAATTTCACTATATAGGTCTGCTAAAAATTGAAGTGGTGATGAGCATATTCCACGTAGTAGCTACTGTTTGTCTGATCACATCCAGGCATCTGAGCAAAGAAGCCTTCACGCAATTTTAAAAATGTAGTCACTTTAAAAAACAAATTTCCACCCAGTTATTATGTCAAAATAGATAGTGCTTCCAATCGACCAACTTCCTTCCAATGAGGCTAAATTTGCCAACATGTTGAAACTGAAAAAAAACTTATTTGTGTTGTCCAACGAATGGTCCAAATTGGCAAATTTCCAACGAAAATAAGGCCCTTTGATGTTTTTCAACGAAAGAAAATTCATTGCTCCACGGTGCAAAATGCAAAATTTGATTCCAAATTCTCACCAGCAGTACTCCAAAAAAAAATTCCAAAGGTCAGCCAGGAAGAATGACAAAATGAATGAATGTTCTTCTCCAGCAAGCTGCTTTATCCTTCACGCTTGTTCAAGTAGAAGACTCCAGCTCAATCTCTTCTCTCCACACAGCCGGTTGGTCATTTCTTTACTCATCCTTTTTCTACTTCCACGTCCAGCAACTGGTCGTGATTCTTCACTTTTCAAGACCAAAAGTCCTTCTGTCAAGAATGCTTTAAAACTTCCACGCAGCTTTTCCACATTGGTTGCTTCCTCCACACAGAGTCATTCCTTCCACGTTGTTGTAACAAATAATTCTTTCCATTCGCTTTGCATAAAACAAATTCACGAAGCATTTTTCACTGCCATTTCCCACAAGGCCTTCAAAGAGATGAAGATCGCTCTGATACCAGATTGTTAGGAGCAATCAGTGGAGGAAGAATAGAGATCATATATCTCTTCTTATTATTATAGAGAAGCACGTACAAATTTATAGTGAAGAGAAATAACAATACTCCCCACAATGAAAGGAGAAGTTACAAACGGAGAGAGAGAATAATGGGATACACAAAAAAAACTCTCTTAATAATATATAATTATTAGCTACCTCAAGTACAAAAGTGATGTTTTTTCACATTTCAAATTCTTCAAGGCTTTGGTCAAGAAATAATCTTCTAGTTACATAAAGAAACTTCGTACTGATACTGGGGGGAGTACTTCAGCAATGAGTTTTCTGAATTTTTTGCAACTCAAGGCATTATTCACCATCATTTTGTTCCTCATACTCCACAATAGAATTGCTTAGCAGAATGGAAGAATAGAACGTTGAAGGAAATGGCTAACTGTATGATGTATTCTAGATATTTACCACCTATTTACTGGGAAAAAGTAGTTAATTGTGCTAACTAAATTCAGAATCACACACCACACAAAGCACTTGAACATTTGAATCGAGTGGAATTTTAGTCCAACATAATGCCAGATGTCTCAATTTTTTGAGTATTTGGGAGCCATGCTTGGGCCTTTGTGCTAAAGAAGAAAAGGAAAACTTTGGATAAGAAGAGAAAACCCTTTATCTTTGTAGGGTATTGTGAGGACATGAGAGCTTATAAAATTTTAGATCATGATACTCATGATGTTATTTTTTGAACAAATGTTCAGTTTGATGAGCACTTCACTCCTCATGATTCTTCATCTTCTTCCATGCCTCCTCCTTCATCATCTCATTTTGAGGATCCTTTCTTTGAGGAGGTTATAGATGTCATTGAGAATCATATTGCCATTGATGTTGTCACTATGCCTAAGAGGGATCATACTCCAATTTCTAAGGCAACACCTTTCATACAGGATCTTCCACCCATTAGGCATCATCACACACATTATATAGGTTCTGGACTTTTGTGTCAGGCAGTTTTTGAGGATCCATAGTATTTTTAAAAGGCTAATGGGATACATGAGTGGGATGATGCGATGACAGTTGAGTATTCTTCTTTGATGAAGAATCATACTTGGGATTTGGTATCTCTTCCTAAAGGAAGAAAGATGGTTAGGTGTAAGTGGATATACCAAACCAAATACGCATTTGATGGGTTCATTGACAAGTATAAGGTTCATTTTGTTGCAAAAGGTTTTTCACAAGTTGAAGGTATTGATTACTTTGATAATTTTGCACCTGTTGCCAAGATGAATTTTGTACTTCTTGTACTTGTTATTGCTGCATCACAGGGGTGGCCCGTATACTAGATGGATGTGAAGAGTGTCTTCTTACATGGAGATTTACAAGAGGAAATATACATGGAACAACTGGATAATTTTTTCAAGATTATTCTCTTGTTTATAGGCTCTGAAGGTCTCTTTACGGTCTCAAACCAAGCCCCTCGAGCTTGACATGAGAAGATGGATTATTTTATTCTATCTACTGGTTTTGTCCGTTGCCACTCTAATCATACAATGTATCGCCATCATTTTGGTGAGGATATTGTGGTACTTTTTTTGTATGTTGAAGGCTCTTTCTACATAGTTTGACATGCCACATCCTGGGTTATTACATTATTTCCTTGGTTTGCATATTTCTCAAATAGATTCAAGGATTCATTTGAGTTAGCAAAAGTATACCCATGATCTTCTTCGGGTCTTTGATATGGCTGATTGTAAGCCAAGTCCATCTCCTTTTCAGTCTAGGGTTACTCTTACTTCCACATGTACCACTCCACTTTGTGATCCTAATTTCTATAGGTAGTCGGTTGGAAGTCTCACGTACTTGACCCATACTCACCCTGATATTTCATTTGCAGTAGGGCTTGTATCTAGGTTTTCACATTCTCCTCATAGTATTCACTGACATGATACTAAAAGGATTTTGCGCTATTGGTAGGGAATTTCCCAATTTGTCCTACACTACACTCAGGGTTCTACTCAGTTGGTTAGATATACAGATTCATATTGGGCAGGTTCTATTGATGATAGGCGTTCCACTTCTGGATATATTTTTTTTCTTGTTTCTTCTCCAGTTGCTTGGGCATGCAAAAATAAACATGTTATTGCACTTTCATCTTTAGAGGCAAAGTACAGGGTTACAGTTATAGTGAGTTAGCAAATTCTTTGGCTTCGATAGTTATTAAAAGAGTTTGGATTCCCATAGGATTCACTGACTGTAATTTGGTGTGATAACCAAAGTGCAATTCACATTTATTGCACCCTATTTGAGCACCAATGGACCAAGCATATTGAGATACACATCCACTTCATTCGTCAACACATTCAAGATGGATTTCTTTACTTTAAGTACATTATGACTCAGCAGCAAGTTACAGAAATCTTTACGAAGCCTTTTGCATCACCTCGCTAACTTGAGTTATATGGAATGCATGGCATTTCAGAAGTTATTCTTGGGTGGTGTTCGTGAGAACATATTCCTTCTTATTATTCTTTCTCTTTCCTTCTAACAGGATTCTTTCCTTATTTTGGTTCGATATTTCTTCATGGATATATTGTACATGAGTACCTCATCAGGCCTAGTTGTCAGGACTCATAATGTGGACATGCCACTTCTATTTTGGCCCCTAGCTTCACTTGAGGGGGGGTGTTAGAGTATGTATTTACCTTATCTCATGTTCACTTAGGTACTTTATTTACCTTTATTGTATTTATCCTCACCCACTTATGTGTGTGGATATTTATTTTTATTTATTTAGATATTAGGGGGATATTATCTAGTTGTTAGGTATAGTTCTTTCCTTGATCCATGGTATTGAATAGATCCTTGATGTCTAGTTCTTTCCTAAATCAATGGTCTTGACTAGCTCTTTGATGAATACTTCTTTCCTTGATTTATGGCTTGATCTACGAACTTGACTAATTCTTATACTGTTATTCCTTGCCTATATAAGCAAGGCCCATTTTCATTGTATTTCATTGAGTTCCATAATAATATATGATATTGTTGCTCATTTGTTTGCAAAATTTTTATTAAATTTATTCCTGACAAATTTATTTTATCTTATTGATTGTGGTGTTTGATTAGCATATGATTTCTTGGCTTGGTACGATTGGGTTATCATTCCTTTTAGTGTTCTTGTCCCACACGTCACTAGTGCCCTCACCGCTCTTGTCCAAGTCTCAAACTCCGAGAAAATAAAAAATCTCAAACTTACAAATATTCAACCAAAACAACTACTACACCATAAATTTTGTGGAAATCGGGGCACTTACCAACTCCTCGGTCGTACGCTATGCTACGGCGGTCGCCACTCTCTTAAATCGACTAGGGCACACTACTCTCACTTATGGTATTTTCACTCACTTTGTTCACACTCTCACAATCATGTAAACAAAAAATGAAGTAACTAAAACACTTTTTCACTTTAATATTTATACTTACTTTTCATCACCTACTTTACTATAGTGGTTGTTTCATACTTATTTCCACAACTAATTCACACTACAGTGTTTTCGTCATATCTTGAATATTTCTAATCCAATTTATACCCCATTTGCAGAATTATTTTATAATTCTTCCTACCACTGTACTAAACACCTTATGCACGTTTATCACTCAACGATGTTATCTTTCATTCAATTTTTACACATTTTTGGAAAAAATTTACCACTTTCTATCTATTTCATGTTTACTTTCAGCTTAGTGTTCGTTCTTTTCATCACTTCCACTTTCACCGAAAAGGTGGGCATATCATTGGGGTCATCCTATAATTCCCCTTATCACCACGCATTTAAAACACTACCGATGCAAAATTTTCAAACATTTTATTAATTCACCATGCGGTATTTCACCATTAATTATCCCCCCTAATGACCTAATCTGGGGGCAACAAACATACAATTTTTCTATACCACATTTCGTCACTTTCCCTAATGACCTAAGTTGGGGGCGACAAGTGATTAAAAATATTTCCATGTGATTATTCACAAATTCCTATCATTTTCCCCCTAATGACCTAACCTGGGGGTAACTTGCGTAAAAAACCTCTACGAGTAACCGATCAATTAATTAACACATTAAAAAAAATCAAGATCACTTAATCAATACAAGTTCAACACAATTTTCCTCCCTAATGACCTAACTTGGGAGTTACATGCGGATTCCCAGATGATCTAACTTTGGATATTGCATTCATCACTTTACCCAGATGACCTAACTTGAGAAGTTATTCTACATTTTTCACTTTCTTCCACATGACCTAACTTGGAAGCCCTCTCATATTCTAGGCATTCTTATAGATGACCTAAATTTGAAGCCATCACATTGCAGTGACATTCATGGAGTGGGGGCAAGAGTGCCTTCCTCAAATCACTCCTATATGGGTCAACTCTTTGATCAAAACTATTTGGATCCAAAAACCACAAAATTTGATCTAAGTATGTCTGCAATCGATAGATTTTGAGGATATAGTTAGAGATTAGAAAATAACATGCTTTTATCCCTACACTCTTCCTCTGGCGGCAAGACACCCAAATCCTCTGATTTTGCATTCATATACAAGCGTTCAGGTTGGGAACTAATCACTCCCTACCCCACCTCATCATCATCATACGTGCTCATAAATCATCGTACATCATAATCATCACTTTCATTTAGTGCACTTCATCTCGACATTTACACTTTTTCACTACGCTACATAGATCAACCCACCAGTCTATGGTTTAGAACACTTCATGGTTATTTCGACACACTTCTACTACACATTTGTGCATTCTACTACAACATGGGCTTCTCTGACTTTTCTTGGGTGCACATCTCTATCTACTTTATGTTACCGAGCATTCTGTAGACCAACATAAAGTGGGGGAAAATGATAAAATTATTCAAATGACTTAGCCCCTAGTCTTGTCGTAAGTTAATCGAACATTATTTTCATTTATCTCGTAAAATTATCAGTTTTCCATACAGTTTCGGTAATCTCTTAGGGAGTCTTAGGTGTTGTAATTTACTTTATTGTCATCTCCAGTCCTTTACTGGGGTGCCTAAGGTAGTGTTGGGGCGTCCATGAACACTTTGGTCCATGATTTTAGTCACCCCGGTCCCCGTAACACTTGGGTCCAATTTATCTATTTAAGGTCAGTCTTTTTCATTTTCTTGCTCATTCCCCTAGGTACTAGTCACCATATAAGGTCATTAGTGTCAAAATTTAAACAAGATATCCCTATATAAACATAACATACTCACTACATTATGGGTGGACTATCATCTATCAAGGGCTAATTATCTACCAAGGCAAGGGAACTTCATTTGGGCATCTTCTACACCTGTATCACACAAGCGTAAGGGGAAAGGGTTGTATTCATTCTATTCCATCCACCATTTACATCTTTACATCGAGTTATTTCCCCCTACTTATGCGTCATTGGCGCTAGGGCACCCTAGGCACATAATTTCACACACAAGCACACAAAACTACATTGGGTCTGGAATGTAGTACAATGCTTAGTCATAAGTCCACCATTGTGGCAACTAAGGTCAGTCTGACCCCTTCATATGCATCTTTATTTTTTATGCCCGAGTTGATGCTTTGTATGGGGTTTTGTAGGTAAGTATTCATTACATAACTACAACGACATACGCGAAGGTATTGTGACAACATAACAACCAAGACAAAGATATTGTGAAGACTTTGCGACATTTTTTGGATTCAAATATTGAGATTTTATTTAAACTAGAGCACCCAAATTACAGACCAAGGTACCCACAGGTGCCACAGTTCTCTCCCAGGCGCCCCATTACAGAAAAATCTTCAATTGTTGTAATTTCCTGGGTAATACCATGATTCCCTGCCCTGTCCGTACATCATCCTGTGTAGTCCTGCACACAATGAGGTAAGTTAAAATAAGGTTAGTACCTTATACATTCTATTTCATTTATTTTACTTCATTTAAATATCAAAATAAAATATTTATCATCTGTATTTCATTTTATATTAGTTATTTCTATTATTTTTGTTATTTAAATTAACTTAGATTATAGATTCCAAATACATATTTTAGTTAATCAAGATTAAACAAGTTAAGGTGTACAAATGAGATGGAAAGGCTTCATTTCCAAACACTTAACCATTTCTTGAATTTAAAATGCATTTTTAGCCTCCCAAATCTCTCTCCAATGTTGATATACTACTAGAATGTTCCCAAGACCTCACATACTTGAAAAAATGATTTTTGCACATATCTCATGATCCAGTGGACCAAATCACTTCAAATTTTAACTATCAATTCCTCTTAAAAATTTATTTGTGATGATATGTGATTCATGAAATGATATTCCACCATTCAAATGTTATTAATGACTTATTTTTCTATCCATGGAATCTATTTTTTCCCAGAGCAGTTGAAAATATTTTTTACATTTTCCCAATGACTCAGCAAGCCAAATTGTCTGAAATTTTGAGAAAATGATCCTCACACAATTATATTTCATTTGAGACATTTATTTCATGATGAAATGGTGTATTTTTAGCGATATAAAAGACTAAGGTTTCTCTCAGTATTCTTCCCTCCTCGATAAAATTTGCATTTTCTCGATGATCCAACGAGCCAAACTACCTAAAATTTGGAGCAAATATTATTCATAAAATCAAATTTCATTCAAGTCATTGCTTTCATGATGAGGTTGAATATTTTTGGAGATATTGAGGACTAATTTCTATCTCAGTATTCTACCATCTTTGATGAAGTTCCCACGTTACCACTAATTCAGACAAGAGGATCATCTAAAATTTTGAGCAGAGCATCCTTATAAAATAAGAAAACTTTTGAGACCACTATCATCTCATTATGAAACCCAAAATACCTAATTCTAAAAATATCAATTCTTACCAAGATTCATAGTCTATAAATAGTAAGTGTTATAAAATTTCATTCTCTAAGATTTCACTACTCCTTGCATATCAAGAACAATCAAAAGTGCTAAATTGAGACACTTACTAAAAATATACATCTTAGAATTAGAATTATTAAAAATAGTAGGTTTTAAGATTGCGGTCAATATTTACACACTCAATGGTATCCTATTCATCTCACTAGACTTTGTAACCATGGAGCTCAAACACTCAAGTTTGAGCCAATTCCAACTTCAAACATTGAGTATCCTAATAAGAGTGATAGTGATGTAACAAGTATAGAACTGGAAGACTTGAAAACAAGAATGTTGATTGAACACCGAGAAGATGCAGAGGGGAATACATTCTTAGTGGTTTTTTTTAGAGTTGGAAAGGTCACTTTTGTAAGATACTAGATGGTTTAGTCCATCCTAGTAGTCACAGAAAAGGGTCATCATGTTTAAGTGATTTAGGAAATCATCTCAAGTCCACACAATGCAAGTCTTGTAGTAGTGTTTTTAAAAACTTATTCAATTTTTTGGAGTGTGTCATCATATCAAAGAAGGAGGAGGTTGCAATAAAAATGTTTTGATTCAAAATTAGTTCAAAGGAAAATAACTTCATTTGCGGGAATTCATCTCAAAACACATCAAAAACAAGCTCTTCATCAACAGAATCTTCACTGTCTATGGATTTCCACCTCTCTTTCCTCCTCCATCTCTCTCTAACATTATATTTCTTCATTGGGAATACATTGTTTCACTCTTTCATCTTATTCACTTAAGTGGCCTCATTTTGCATTATAAAAGCCTCTTTTTAAAAATAAGAAAAATGAATTAAATTCATTCCTAAAGGAATATGAAAGTTAAAAATTGGTGGTAAGGTGAAAAGTCACATGGGGGGTGAAGAGGAAGATACATATTTATAATCTATATATTGGGATGGCCTCTCCATTCCAAGGGGTTAGCATTTTTTTATTATTGTTAGATTTTGGGATTTGTTTCACTACTACTGTAAGCAATAATCTATATTATTTTATCTCCTTGCCTATGTTCTTATACTCTTTTTGCTTTACAACTTTGCAATCATTTCAATCTTGTATAATCAAGAAGTAACTTTGTGTCTCTAATTTATTAGTCTTGTTATTGCTTACATGGTTGATTTCTTCCTATTGAATGTGGACCTAATTTGGTTAGTGTTGGTGAGAATCTAAAAGTGCCTACTCATAATCTTAATCTCCCCTATCTATTTTCCTAATTCCCTTTACCATTTTCCAAAAAATTCCTCCCTTGTACACTATGCAAGTACTTTTCCATAGGGTTAGTGGAGTAATCTTGCGTAATCTTGGCCTAACAACCACCCACAATTTTATTTAGTCCTTGCATTCTATAAATGGGAGCCTCCCCATACCCAAGAAGGAGGCGCCTAGCCATGTGATCGTTAGTGAGAACCACTAATATTTCATGCATAAAATTATTTCACCAAAAATATTTGGTGACTCCGCTAGGGAATGTTTTTCGCTTGTGCACCCTACAAAAATCTCTAAAAATATAAAAAAATCATATATATAGAAAAACCATACAAATTAGAAAACTAAAATAAATAACAAAAAATAATATTTGAATGTTTGAGATCCTTTTTTAAATCCTATTGAAAAATATGCATTGTTTATGATTGCATTCTTATCTAACATTCTAAGTAAAAATGGCAGAAGGGAGATTCAATAGAGAAGACCAAACAAGTGACACTCTAGTCTTTAACAATCCTGCATTTGAGTTGTAGAAATAAGTTGATTTCATACTTTCTCCCATATGGATTCCAAGACACACACTTAATTCTTCACCTCTTGGATTGGTTCCATCTCCACTCTCTCCTCAATCATTGAACAATCTTCCTCCAAAAATGGTGGCACCTATACCTTGGGGAAAAAACACAAGTCCACTAGTGTTAGCTCCTACACTTCATGAATTTCCAAAAGGATCAAGAAATAACTTTCCTAGGTTCTACGGAGATGGAAAACAATGTCCAGATGATCATATTGCAACTTTTATCACATCCTGTGGGGTTCATGGAGAATTATATGAATATGTTGTCATTCGACAATATGTGGAGTCATTGCAAGATCCATTGTAGAATAGTTTTACTACTTACCACCTATCTTTATTACTGATTGGGGTGACATGAATACCAAGTTTAAAGAAAGATTCAAGAATGTGGAAGATGCCCATGCCCTCCTTTCTTAATTATCTTAGATGAAGAAAGAACAACAAGAGCCCATGAGAGAATTTGGGACAAAGTTTAACAAGTTAATTAAAAATATTCCTACTGGTGCTCGTCCTAATGTGGATAATCAAAAGAGGTTATTCATAAATCCCTAGTTTCCTGAATTTCGTTTCATACTGCAGAGAGCTCAACCAAACACTTTGGATAATGCAAAAATAAATTTCCATTGAAGTAGAAGATGACCTCATTATGTTAGCAAAAGTCAAGAACTACTCAATGGAAAGTAAAGTCTAAAGCTCCAAATATGAAGGTGATGATCTGTTGCTAAAAAAATTATTCAATGATATGACTACATTGAAGAAGTAAATTTCTCAACATGTCTCATATCAAAATCAAAACAAAAATAAAATATTTGGAGCACCCTGAAGGCTTTCCTTTGAAGCTCCACCATTTAATGCAATATGTGGAACCTATGAAGATGAAGGATATGGACTTATTGAATCAAAAATTGAAAGAGAAGAAGAATATGAATATGCAAACATTGGGTATTTTGAATACTCACCTGAAGAAGATCTTGAAGAATCTATGGTTGATATGAATAGTTACTCTTATGAATAGTTAAAAACAGAGAATGATGCCTCTTTTTCTGTTTCCTAAGAAAAGATATTAAACCCTCCAATGGTGACTCTATAAAAGACTAAAAAAGGAGGATAATAATTTCCCAATTCCATGGGGTCAGCCAAGAAGAATCCTAAGATTACCTCAGATAAGAATCCATCTACCTCTTTAAGTAAGTCTCTTTTGCATCCTCTGGTCAAGTCAGTTTCTACTTATATTAGTTATAAGAATGTAACTCCCACTCATGTTAAGGCTACCCTTGTTCCTGACGTTCCTATCATTTATTCACCCTTTGACATCATTGACAATGTCAAAAAATCCAAAATTGAAATTTATGAATCAGAATACTTAAGAACTATTGGTGTGAGGGTATTATTTTACCTTTTATTAGTTTATTAGGTTAATTACACCTCACACATGGTGATTCATCTGACTTAGGTGAGTCATAGGTATTTTCGGGAGTTATATGACATATGATAGATTATGTCATGGAATCTATCATACGTTTCATATGTGTCATTGTCATATGGGAGTTACATGCCATTTTTTCATTGTAACTCCTCTCTCCATTTTTAAAGTGTGACAAGTCCAAACACGGGAGTTACATATCACTCCCCATATTTTCTTATATTTTTTGATCTACAAGGATGAGTAGACAATTTTTTTCCTATGCACAAGTTTCTTAATATTATTTTTCTTATTAATTACTTGGATTGTTTACATATTCTTGTTTAGAGTGCAACTACGTTGATGTGCACGTATTTCAAGAGATCTTCATGTCCTCTTTCATGGTATCAGAAAGATTTTGGTAAATAATTTTTCCTTCTTTCAAGTTATGGTTTTTCTTGAAATATTTATTCATCTAACAAGGCTATGTGTGAATATTTGTCTTTGTTTCTCAAAAATGTGCTAAGGTTTACAATAATTCTCAAAAACCTTGGGCAATCAAATTTTAGGGTGTTTTTGAGTTTCTTGTAATAATTTTGGTGTTGGGTGATTTGTATTTGTTGTTGTTTATCTAGTTCATGGATATTACATTTTTAGGCCTTTAAAGGTGTTTAGATGGCCCCAAGACCAATCTTCATACTATAAATGCCCCTGCATACCCTACCCAAGAATTCTACAATGATCTATAATTAGCATTATGTAGAAATATTTCTCATAGGATGTTGTATCTTATCCCCAAGACATTCATAGGGATTTGAATTGGTATTTTGTGGAAATAATGCTCACTAAGCATCATGCATTGACCATCAGAATGCTTTGACAGACTTGTAATGCTTCTACAAACTTTGTAATACTTTTAAAGACCCTGTAACATCCTCTATAAGCACATATATTCTCCTTTGAGCATGTACAATGCTAAAACAACTAACTTTTTGGCCTAGGGTGGCCTTGGAATGGCTCATACTTACCTAGTTCATTTCTATTCTTTCCTAGTTCATTTTTTTTCTTCCCTCCACATCATTGATTACTTCTTCACACACCTATTTCAACCTATATAGGACTATTTCTGGTCCCCGGAACATTGTAAAAATACCTATAGTGAATGTGCAAACTCTAAGGAAGAGTCTAGAAGGTGTTTTGATGTATTGTAGGCTTCTTAAGAGAATCATAACTCTCACAATCATTTGCAAGACCTGTACAACATGATTTTAGGCTAAGGAGGATGTTTTCCAAGCTCCACCACACCATCTACAATATGCAAGATGTGTTAGATGACCCTACATAAGTTTGAGGTTGTCTTGCGATCCTCAAACAAACCCTCACACTCCTTCAAAGCATTGAAAATCCTTCTAGAATATTTTCCCTCTCCATGGTGGCACTATGAACTAGTCAAACGATATAAAGCATATGGATTTCTAGGGTTCTCAACTGTAAAATAGCCTCCTCTAATGTTTACTTTGGTAGACTCCACCACTTATAAGGTGGATATAATTTTCTATTTCTAATTTGAATTTTAATTATTTCAAATATTTGGTATTTTCTTCCTTTTGAAAGCAAGTCAATATGAGAAAAAATGTATTAAGGGTGATTTTAGTGTTTAGTTTCATTGTATATTTCACTTGTTGAAGACAAAGGGTGAGGCCCAGGTTGGGAGGAGGCCAATCCACCCTCAAAAACTACACCATTATATTATACATTTATTTTTGTTTCCATTGAATGGCTGGAAGGCTAGGTCCATCTTCGTTTAGTGCATTTTTTAATGCTTGAGTGCAATTCTATCTAAAATAGGCCTTATTTATGGGAAATCATTATTGTAATAACTTTTTATTGGTATAACATAATTGATCAAAGCATATAAATGTGTCCCACCTTTGCACTTTTTTGTACCTTCAACAAAATATTTTTAACCAAAACATGACCAACCACATATAAAATGACCAAACATGCATTTTTAAGAGCTTAAATGTACCAAGTAGTAGTGTATCCAAAAATTTACATCAATTTTTTGAGTTTTTAAAGTATTTTTAAATATTTTTTTACCAACCATATTTTACCTCTTGCTCTGTCTTTTGAAAAAAATCATATTTTTCATTTCCCATGCATTGGTCCTATTTTCATTATAGAACACACTAATTTATAAAGTGCTAAATTCTAGGGGATTTCCTAATAGGTTACAGGGGGTGTTGTAGTCCCATCTAAACGTATTTTTGATTGATTTTGATGTCTCACATCCTTGAGATTGTTATCACACTCATCTCTTTTTTTATTCCGTGAAAATATTTTTTTGCTAAGTCCAATGTCTATAAGAGTGTGCATTTGTTACATATGACTCCTTTACATTGATCACTCTTATTTTTGGATGCAAAATGGAAGAATTGCTTCATATACTTATGCTTCGTAGGACCAATAATGCATCATGTAACCTCCACCACTTATGCTTTTAGGGATAATTATTCATCATTGCATTCGAGCAAAAAACATTTTCTCATCCAAAAATAACTCTATCCATTCTTGTATGGAAAAGTACCTGACCCCAATGATTTAGATCAACTCGAAGAATGGCTCAAAACTTGTGACATGGTTCTTGGTAACTTTTTGATGTACATTTCCATGCCTCTACACCATCATGCAATGCACATAGAGTGTCCTCACAATGTTTGGAGAATTATTCAGACCTTACTTGGAGACCCTTCAAATATTGTAATTGTTACTAATTCTTTTGATAATGTTGTTTCCACACCTAATTCATGTGATGGTAGTTTGAATGATAATTTTTTTCCTGTTCATATTGTTGATGACAAGGATTGTTCTAGTTCTGATGGTGATAGTATTGATGAGGATACATCTCCTCCCTCTCTTGATCACCTTTTAGAGAATGTTGAATCTTGTTCTAAATTTGCCACCATTGGAGATTCATCAGACTTCAGGAAGATATATTCTCATTTCCATGGTGTTCTACCTTCTTTCATTCCATTTTTCTTGGATCTAAAATCATTGTGTGAGGTATATTCTAATCCTACTTCTTGTGTTGATACATTCATGTTAGATATTTCTCTTCTTTTTATTGAAAAACTCTTTTGGGATAAATTTATGTCGGACCTTAGATGTATTTCATAGACCCTACTTATGTTGTATTATAGGGAGATTCTCTTCCATTTGTAGAGCCTTCACACATTTGTACTACAGAGGAGTCCTTTATCTCAATTGATGGGAGTTCTCATTTTGGGATATCATTCACTTCTTCTATTATGGATATCATCACTGATCAACATCTATTTGTGGATCCTCATTCTACTACTGTGAGGGTAATTAGGCCTTCACCTCATATGGACATTCTTTCAGCGAATGATCCATACCCATCCTCTGACAGATCTACTTCTGTGGCATCAACATCAGTTCTTATGCATACTCTTTCCAAACATATGTCATATTTCAGTCATGGACCAACTTTATGTTTCTTCATACTATTTCCTTCGACTTCCTTCATGGAGTGGGAAGAATTTTAGTACACCTTTTCAGTTCTTCCAAAGGGCAAAAACATTATTTGATATGGGTGGACCTTATTCAATCTTCAGGCGGAAGACCACATCATCAATAATCTTTTGGGAGGGCCTTCCATACCCCTCCTCTTATTTATTTCTCTACTTTATGATAAATTCTCTATGTAATTATAGGGGGCTTCTTTCTTAGGGAGATGTTCACTTGTACTTCATTTTCTCTCTTTTGGTGGGGATTTTTTTCCTGCTGGTTTTTCTCCTTCTTTTAACTTTACAAGATGTTTGCATTATATGTGGGTACCTCATCAAGACTTGTTGTTGGGAACTACTTTTTCTACTCACCTAAGCTACGCTTCAAGGGGGTGTTGGTGTAGGATATTATTTTCATCACATTTTCCTACTTGGAAATTCCTCACTTTTGTTGACTCATCTTGTTTAGGTTTCATATTATCTTATAGGGGTTATTATGACATGTCTTACATGTCATAGAGCATCATAGTCTATCATAGGAGTTACATTCCTTCTTTGGGAATGTAACTTCCCTTCCTATTTTGGGAATATTCTCATGGAGGAGTTACACATCACTCATATTTGTACACACTACATTTGAGCTACTCAACAGAGCATGTATTCCATTTTTTTGCACCATTATTGTTGTACTATGAGATTTTTCATATTGCATCTAGTTGTTTGAGATTTCATTTTTCGTGTAAATTCATGTGCAAGCATTCTTTATTAGAGATCTTGAAGAAATACTTGATATTGTATTTGAATATGTGTATCCAACTAAATCAATATCTATTTGTAGAAATCTAGTTCAACAACAATGGAAAAAGAACATTGAGATACACATGCACTTAATTTGGGAGATGATTCATGGAGGAATAATTAATTTTTAGTATTATCAGACTTCATATCAGGTTACATACATCTTTACTAAACCCTTAACTGAATCCAAGTTTCTTCACTTGCACTCTCTTATTGGGGTGAGGTCTACTACAACAACACGTCTACTTTGGGATTTTTAGTCTTCTCCTCCTCCTCTTGTTCTTCTAGAAATATTGTTATTTTTACATGTGTACCTCACCAAGCCTTATTTCTAGGACTGATATGACACATATTTCTTAGTTTTTTTAGGGGATTCCTTTTTTTCTAGATTTCCATGCCTCTTAATAATATTTGATGAAGGGGGGTGTTGGTGTGACAGTATTATTTTACCTTTTATTAGTTTATTAGGTTAATTATACCTCACACATGGAGAGTCATATCACTTAGGTGAGTCATAGGTGTTTTAGGGAGTTATATGAAATGTGAGAGATTATATCATGGAATATGTGATATGCATCATATGTGTCATTATCATGAAGTTGAGCAGCATCACAGATTTGACAGGAAGCTTAGAGACAAGCAGATCATGTTGTGTGTTGTTTTGTAGCCGGGGAAGAAATGAATCTTGCTCTTTGTCACTCAGATGTGGAGAAATGGATAGCACCCTCAAGAGGATTTCATTTATCCTCACTACTTTATGGTTGTGCCTTTCAACTAGGGTGAGAGGACCCTTTTGTAGCCTATTGTTTGTGGAGGAGATGGAGATTTCCTTCTTTGCAAAGTTATTAAGAAGACACTCGAAGAAAACATGATCAATATAACAAAAATATAACTCTCACAAGTTGTCACCCTAGATAATGGAGATGTTTTCTAAGCAAGGTTCAGGCTACTAAATACAATGAAAACCTGATTGCTTCTACATGTTTTCGTAATAGAAATTATGCATTTGTACACACGCAGGACAAACAGGGGTAGTATGGATAGGATTGGTTGTTTTTAAATGAATTTTGGTGGGAGGTGAGGTAGAATGAACATGATTCGCCAGATCTTTGAGAGATTTTACAAAAATGGAAGGCTTGATTGAGAGAATGCTTCAGAATAGCTAAAATGATCCTTTAACTAGAAGGTGTGCTTCAATGAAGGCTCGGATCAGTACTTTTTCACACAAACTTTAAGAATCTAAATTGAAGGCTCAAATCAAAAAAATTAATTGAACATTATCAACCTTTGTTTTATCACGCCTAAGATACCCTCAAAGGCTAATAAACAATATTATCATCATGCTAGGAGTAAAGTGATTTTAAATTTTTTTATTTCACTATCAAATGAAAGCTATTCTGATAAATGAAATTACAAATGCCACCAAAATATCACAAGGATAAGATCTTGTGTGATTCACAAAGATTTCAATGTAAGATTGCAATGAGAACAAGAAAAATTATTTGCATACATTCAGAAATGAAGCAGACACAATTTTGCTCAAAATCAACATAGATTAACTCAAATTTGATTAAACTTGTCAGTAGAAGAAACTTTCTATAATAATCTCAGAGCTTGTCAATGGTTATACACTTGTAACCACCTTGACATGATCAAATTTAACACAAAAAAAATAAACAGGTTCCTTAGATGGCTTCTTAGAAAGATGGGCTCTGTCAAACTTCTCTCTTAGGAATTAAATCATGACCTCTAACACTCCAACCATTTACATGACAAATTCATGCAATTTATAACATTTCATCTACAACATATTTTTCCCCCCAAAACAAAAAAAAAACATTCAAAGCACCATTTCTTGTTACAATTTTGATCATGATTCCTAGAATCAGATTTGCAAAAAAAGTTATCAGGTGCTTAGAGGGAAAATATCTTCAAATATTTCCAGAATTCAATTCTTTCATATGGTAAATCACTCTTCATCTCACGCACCAACTACTTCCTCCTCTAATCTGTCGAATCTAGTTTCTTGCATGCCAAGGAAAGAAAGATTTGAAAATCAGATCAAATCCAATAGTCAGATCACATCTTAATGGTAAAAGACGTTTTCAAATCTTCCCCACCAAATCAAGATATCAACTGGTTTCTTGGGTGCCAAGGAAGGAAAGATTAGAAAATCAGATCAAGTCTAATAGTCAAAACACATCTTAATGGTAAAAGACATTTTTAGATCTTCCCCACCAAATCAAGATATCAAATTAATTCTCCTCTTCATTTGACGTGTAGGAGACACCAAGAAATGATAAAAACCATAAAAATTTGCATCCCCAGGAGCTTTGGAGCAAAAATGGTAGAAAATCAGATACAGATGCATGGTTGTCGTCAATTTCCCTTTTGAATTTGGACCATCCACATGGGAGATCCGAGTTAAGACGGGCCTGGGGGTTCCTTTTTACCTTTTACAACTTTTGGGAAAAAATGCAAAATTTCTCATTATGCTCCGCCCCTCCCCCTTTGAAAAATGAGCTTGACACGTGTCCCAATGTGGGTCCCAGCAGAACCGCGGCTTGATTCTCCTATTTTACCTTATTTTTGGAAAAAAGGAAAATTTTCCAAATTTTCTCCGCAGCCTTGCCCTTCCACCTTTACCTTCTGATGTGGGTCCCAACGGAACTACACTTCCTTTTTACACTTTAACCCTTTTTTCATAAAAGGAAAATTTTCCAAATTTCCCCCAAAAGTATGCACCTCTGCCGTTGACCTTTCAAAAAAAATTGACTATTCTCTGTCAGGCTTGTGGGTCATTTTGATGACTCTAATATTTTTGACAATAAGAGGTAAAAAATAAAAGTTTCCTCCAATGGCCCGCCTCCCCACCTTTTGACTTTTCAAACTTCCACACATCTCAATGGCACATTTTAAGATGGTCCCCAAAAGCAGAGACCACAAACAAGCGCGGGCTCAACACATGTCTCAATCTAGCAAAGTCTGTTAAAATTTTGAAGGTTCAGTGGAAGGCGTTATGTGTCTAAGGTCCGAGACAATCTTCTTCAGCCGTTGAAAATTCCAAGCGAGAAGGCAAAGTAAATGGAAGCCTCCAAGTGTCCTCCCGACGCTTCTTTAAAATAAAACTCAGGGGCCAGTCCCTAATCATGCGCGGTCCCTCCACATGTCTTAGGCACCTTAGGAAGTTGCTTGAAAATTCTAAGCAAAGGAAGGCCCGACAGAAACCTCCACGCATCTTCATGGCGCAACTTCAAGATGGTCCCCAAGAGCAGATACCATAAATGAGCATGGGCTCACCATGTGTCCCAAGCCTTAGAAAATTTATTTTAAAAGTTTTAAGTACATAGCAGAGCCGGTGGAAGCCTCCACCTGTCCTTCTGTCATAATTTTTAAAGTGGGACCTTGAGGCAGATCCTCAAATGAGTGCCAGCCCACCACATGTCCATGGCTTTCCAAAACCATACCGGCTGCATGACATATTTGTCTAAGTCCAGGAAAAGCAGTGGAATCCTCCACGTGTCCCCCCAGCATAACTCCAAGGCCAAACCAAAAGGTGAGTCTTCAAACACGTGTCGTTCCTCCACGTGGACAAGTTTTGGGTTGAAACGATCCACAAAGTTTTTAGAGTGCCCCGCCGAGCTGCATCCAACCAAAAAGGGCCATGTTTCCACTGATGCAAAGATGTAAATTTGACAGGAAAAACACACTCGTCAAACCGTAAAAATGTAGGTTAACCACCATTTGAGCCCGGAGATTAAATTTTCTTTAAGGACAGAGAATTTGGAAATGTTATAAGGTTCAAACATGATCCTCCTAGCTACATCCATTCATGTTTCTTCAGGTATTTGGGACAAAAGGTAACATGGAAAACAACACACGACTGCGGAAAATGGAAGGAAAGGAACAACCCGAGTTTTACGCCCAATTTTCAGACACCTTCAGATGGACAGAGAAACAAAAAAAAAATTATGGATCTTTAAGTGATCTTCAACCGAGTTAGGAATTGATCATGGAAATCAAATGGAGGACAGAGTTTTAAGCACCAACACGGGGAGATAAAAAATGTGACAGAGGCCACAAACTGAGGGATTTTAATGACAAACGGGGTGAGAATAATTTGAGCACCAACATATGACATGTGAAAGATTATATCACGGAATATGTGATATGCATCATATGTGTCACTATCATATGTGATTTACATGTTATTCTTGCATTGTAACTCCTCTCTCCATTTTTAGAGTATGACAAGTCCAGGCATGGGAGTTACATAACACTCTTCATATGTACTTATCTTTTTTATCTATGAGGATGAGTAGACCATTTATTTCATATGTAGAATTTTCTTGAGATTATTTTTCTTGCTAATTACTTGGAGTATTTATGCATTCTTATTTAGAGTGCAACTTAATTAATGTGCATGTATTTTGGGAGTACTTCATGACCTATTTGAAGCACCCATACCAATAAATTTGAAAAAGAATTCTAACTTATAAAAGGAAGTAGTTCAAATGCATGTTCCAAAAATTCCATTACCAAAGAACCACTTCCTACTCTTAGTACCACTCCTTCTCATAACCTTCTTGCTTTAACATCCCCCACTTATGGGAAAGTAGAACCTTTCTATCTAGCCTTGTTGATTAATGGGTATAATTTGAATACCTATATTATTGACTCTGGTGCCAATGACAATGTCATGCCTGCAAAATTTACCAAGGCTCTTAGTCTCTCTCTCATCCCCACTACTAGCCATTTATATTCCATAGAAACTAAATAAATCCCTCTCATTGGCCAGGTTAAGGATGATTAAGTAGCATTTGTGGATTTTCCTTACAAAAAAATCATGATGAAAATACTTGTGGTAAAGATTTCAGCTTTTTATGGGATTTTGCTAAGCCAAAGTTTTTATCAGGATGTTGGTGGAGATATATAGATGGATTGGTCGTATACCACCATGTCAGTCAATGGTAAGATGAAGAAGTTCCTTCCTATAAGAAAAATGAAATTTACGATTTAAAAATTAGATGACCCAAGGGACAACATCCTATACCAAGATTCAAGGTATGGAAACTTTTTCATAACTTCAAAGGAAGATTCCAAGCTACCCACATTGATGGAGAAGTATCCAAGCTTGATTAATCTAGTGGATGAGCATTATGATGATTTGATGGAGCCAAAATTTGATAGTTTGTACTTCCCAGGAGATATGGATACTTAATCTTTTCTTAGTGATGATGAGCGTAATGGGTATCTTGACTTGCAACAAAGAATTACCGAGATGATAAGTGGTATAATTTGTGAAGGAAAAATGATATCAAATGACTTCTTGGCATATGATGCCTTTGTTTTAAATCTTGTTATCAAATCCAAGCATGTAGATTTGTTCAATGAATATGATTTTGAATATGAAGCCTTCTCTTTCCCATTGGAAGATGAAGGCCTTCTCAATGAGGGATGTATAAATAGGAAAATGCTTGGGTCTCTTGAAGTTAAATCTACTCAAGAAGAGGATGTATCCATCCTAGAGATGAATTTACAAGCTCAAGAAGGTCAAGATGGGGGAAACAAATATTTTTATATTTCATGCCTAACCTTATGCTCATTATCCTTTTAAGAGGATAAATCGCTATGCACATCACACCTTAGTGAGAAGTGGATCAAAATGAGCCAATATGTGTGAAGTATGATTGTTTAGAGAAATTGAGAAACATGGATTACCAAGAAGCTTGTGATGAGCTTTAAAATCTCAAAATATATGTTGAGAACTAGCCCATAGAGACCATGGTCATGAAGCAGATAAAAAATGAAGGGAAAATTCCCATCAAAGATCACAAGTCTTGTTATGAAAATGATGAGCTTGATATGATGAAGGATCATTCATGTAGAAGTCAGAAATGAAAAATGAGAAATTAGAAACATGGTTAAATTTGATAATGGATTGGAAACCATAAATAAAATGTTAGAGAAAAAAATGAAATGAGCTATCCATAAGAATAATCATGTAAAATTTCACAAGAGATTAAGAAAGGGGTCATAATTCATTAAACCAATCAATGGGTTTATAGCACAAATGAATTTGGTGCTACCCATACATCGGTAAAAATTCAAAGAATAATCAATGTTACAATGAAAGTGGGTTGTCCCTCATATGTATTGTAGGTGATTTAGGAATGTTGTCTCATTATTTCCCTTTTAGTCGCATGCTTCTCTTTTCGTTATATGCTTGTGTTGTTTTTATATTGGTTGTGTAGGTATCTTTTCTAACTATTTAGTGTGGCGACTCTATGGTACAATGGATAAGGCACTGGTTGTAGAGACAAAGTCACACACTTTGGGATTATTTATTCTTGGTCTCATACTACTATTCATATGGTTTTTGAATGAATAAATTATTAATGAGCCCATGTCCTTTGGCCATTTTACTTTTCTTTTTTTTCCATTGCAAACCTCCCCGCATGTACTCGCCCATTCATTTTTTTTCCATTTGGCATCATTTTATCTTTGATTGGGGCGCCCAACCTAGTACTAGGGAGCCCCATGTGCCCTTGTCCCATTTGGGGTGCCTTTATCCTTTTTACACTTTCCTGCCACTTTTTGGACACTTTCTAGCCATTTGAGCTTTATATCTTTTTAGTGGTCAACCTTTTCCGGGTTAATTATGAAATTAGAACAAGAGAACCATATACATATCAAGTTATGAGACCATAATGAGGGAGTAATAACTAGGAAGTACTATCATCACATAAGGTTACATCCATCTAGCTCCATCATAAGGGACAACGTTGGTTCATCTACATCACACTACATAGGAGGGAATTTAATTTTATTCCATCCACCATTTTATTACATTTCTACATCTAGTTATTGTTTGATACTTTCACAAAGTGTGACTAGCACAAGAGCATCTAGGGCATGATTGCACACACAAACATAAAACAACATTGGGTTTGAGATGTAGTGCAACACTCAATTCATAAGTCCACTATTGTGGCCGCTAAGGATAGTCTGACCCCTTCATATGCATCTTTCTTTTTTTAGGGGTTTGATGTTTATCTTGGGGTTTTACAGGTTTCATCTTCATTTGTGATCTACAACAACATTCAGCATAGTCCAATGACATACACATGACAAGAAGAAAAGGTAGGTATTCATTCAGTGACACCTTAGAGGAGGGTTGCAGAGATTTTTACAAGACCAAGCCACCCAGATTGCAAACCAGAGCACCCCAGGCGCCCTAGTCCTCCTCCAAGCACTCTAGTCTAGCCTACTATTTTAGATACGTGCTTTATGGATCTTTTGAGTGATCATTCTTACATTATGTTTATCTGTTCTTCTATGTGAAACATTCCTGACATATCTACGAATCAACTAAGCTCTTTATAACCCTCTTTACTCATAGGGTTTCACATTTCTACTTGATTAGTGGCTTAGGATAATTTCTTTATTTATGTAGATTTTATCTACTTTTGTTCTTAAAATTAGATTAACTTAGAATATCCACATTTTAGTTAATCATTGGTTTGCTACTCCATAATATTACTGAGGTTCTTCATTACCCTCAAATCCTAATGTCCCCGAGCTAGAACCAATTGTTGTTATGCTAAATTTCTAGCATACAAAATTAAAAAAATTGATCATGAAAAATAAGCCCACCATTTGAAAACCTCTCTCCCAATCATTGTGAACCCTTACGTAGTCACTAAATTACACATAAGAGAATCTTAGAGATTTCCATGTAACTTGTTTGGAATTTACAGATGATCATATTCTTTTGGCTAAAATATTTCTTGCAATCTCCATGAGTATGTGATGCGTTGGTTTTATGAACTACCCGTTCACTCAGTAAATTCATTTACACATATGGCTGATGCTTTTATTACTCATTTTTCTATCAATATCAGCTCCAAGATCTCTTATGATCAACTAACACAAATTAAATAGGGATCTAATGAACATCTAGCCACTTACATTTTGAGATATAAAAATAATCTAGCTAAGATGTCAAATGTGCTAACAGACTTTGAGCTTTAGGATTTTTTCATTTAGAGTATTTTACCACCACTTGAAGAGAGTGTTCTTTTTGAAACTGCTCCTTCATTTGACCAAATTTTCATATTCCTAAGCTTTGTGAAACCAAACTTCTATCCATAGGCAAGCTTAAAGATCAAGAGCAAGCCTCTTCTTCTGCTCATTTTCCAAATAAGAAATCATTCAAGCCATCTACAACTAAACCAACTGACACTAAAATTATTGTCAATGTAGTCACTACTCCTAAATAGGTTCATTCACCACTGCTTAGGTGTGCATTTACCAAATTTCCCATGGCCCCACATCTCATATTGCAACAACTTCTTAAAATCAATCTTATCACATTTCCTCCACTTGAATTAGACCCATCGCGACCAAAAGGTAGGAATTACAACAAAAACTTTTAATGTGACTATCACAGATGTGTGGGAAACTCTATGAATATATATTTTAAGCTTCACAAAATCATCCAATATCTTATTTATAACAACAAGTTTGAGTTTCTGGAGCCTATTGACTCTTCACCTAACACTAACAAGTGTAAACTCAAAATATTTAATAATCAATCCCAATAATGTGACAAGAAAGTAGCTGAATCTTTAGCTAATCATGCATACCATGCAGTGTCTCCTCCTACTTCAGGGGCCCTTGAATTTTTATTTGTGCATATCAATGATTTGACACAGGTCATCCCTTTTTCTAACCACGATTATCTTGTGAAGTTTACATCTACTCACCTACATATCAAAGCATCTATAGGCTCAATTCTCATCAATAATACTAAGGTTGACCCATGTTGGCCTATTAGCGTATGTTATATTCCATTTCTTCATGTCATTAGTTACCTTCTATCACAAATTTAGTACCCAATGAAAAAACCATATGGCGTCGTCAAACTACATTTTACGGTTGGTCCTTTCACTTTGTTGGCCCATTTCCTCTTTGGATAAGTAGTAAATGATTATGACATGCTATTTGAACTCAATTGGATTCATAGGTCTCAATCCATTATCTCTATGAATCATTTATGCCTTAAATTCATTCATAAAAATTATGTTATCTCTATTGACGGCATAGCCCCATCTATTCCATGGTCATCATCTTCTCAAGCGTTAGATCATGCATCTCCTAGCACATCACATTCTTTGTTTCTAAAATCATACTCTATTCCTAGCTCACCTACTAGCAAATTATCTACATGACCTCACCACTCCGTTATTCCTACACATAAGTATAGGCCCGTTCCTCAGAGAGTTACTGCATCTCAACGTAGGTCACTGTACACTGGAAAAGCGACAAGCAAGCGTGGGAATCTACAGGTAACTCTTCCGCGTACCCGACGTCCTAAGGTTGTGCCGAGACAGCCGGTGGGGATGGAATATGCATCGTATACAAACAGACTAGTTAGGCAGTCTGATGTCTTCGACATGCACTAGTGGAATTTGTGAATCTAAGGCAAAGAAGGCCCTTCTAACCTGGACTGGTGTGATAGATCAATCGGCAAGGATGACCGCTCGAAGGCTCCAATCAATATCGAGCTCTGGCGTGATTCGATCTATGGGTTGTGGAATACGTGGGAAATGACCTGGGATAGTTTCGTGTATGTCTCCAGATAAGGTCATATGGTGGATGGTGGAAAAAATTGACTCTATGGATGATTCTCTGGCCTAGTCTAGAATTCTCTAGCTTTGTTAGGTGCTATATCTAGTAAGGACAATTGTTCAATGATAATAGGTGGAAGTGGAGTGGATTGGAATACTAGTGTGCGTAGGCCAGTGTTTATATCTGATTGACTTATGGATTCGTTAAGCTGTGGGACCTGTGGGTCACAACCATAGGTTCGTGGCTGTTGTGGGCCAGCTATGGTCATGCATGGAGTCAAGTCCTGATCCCTAGTATCCAATAATCATACGCTTTCTCAGCTTCTATGTTTAGAATCAACAGTTGTGTGATCTTCTCATAATACCTCACAGGCGTTCTTGCAACTTGGATTCTTAGGCCGGTATCTATGTCTATGAGGGTGTCTCCTGCTTCTGGTTGTGGAACTAAAGGGTCACACCCGAATGTTTGTTCTCTTTCAAACCCTTCTACAGTCATATAGATGTTTTTCTATGGTAATCTGTAGTTTGGCTGATTGGACCAAAACGTATGTGCTTGGTCGTCTTCTATGTTTAATCCTTCTAACTAAGATCTGATCTGCTGGAAGTCTGCTATTGTTTGGAAGACTTGGATTCTAAGATTTTGATCAATATCAGTTATTGCTGTTATTAGATTGGGCTGAGGCACGATTGGCTCGAAAACGTATTCTCTGGGCTCCCTAGGTCCCGTAATTGTCATACAAGCGCAACAATATAAACAAACTGTAATAAAGTGAACTCTAAGTATACGAAATATATTTAAGCATATATGACTTCTTTTTGTATTTTTTTTATGATTTAAAAGAATTTAAGAAAGTAGCTATTTAAAATATTTAGAATTGACAACTAAACTAATAATTTAAAACAAACAAAATAGCCAAGTGTAGCTATTTGTCTGTGCAATTTATATATCTATTCTAAACAATGAAATAACTAATCTATTTGCAGGATTCTCTATCCTACCTCAGAAGTGAGGAGTGAATCATAGTTTCTCAGAAACTATCAATCCCCATAGCTTCCTTGGAAATATCGAGAATAGAATTTACTGAAATAAAGTGATTAACTACTCTATTTGATATGATTCTAACTAGAACTTTGAAAGCTTAGAACCTGGATTCTGCAGAACAGTGGTGAATCCGATGGTGTGTGTGATCTTGTCCCCTCAGTATGATCTCCTTGTTCTTTCGTGTTCACGTGGATCCAGAAAAGCATGTAATGCCAACATCGATAGAAATAGATATTGGGACAAGGACGACTCAGAATGCAGACTGAAAATGTGAGTAGGAGAGGGATAGCGCAAGAGTACAGAACTTAGCTTATGTAATTCCTAGCGGGATTTTACGAATCATGCAACATAATGTGTCCAGAACCTGAAACTATCATGTTTGAAGAGAAAAACCTGTAACTTTAATGGCTTCCTAAGCTATTCTACTTCTAATGGATTAGATAGAACAACAACACTGTTTGCACAAGCTGGATATGTGGCTTACCAACAGCTGGACAATGCTAACTAAGCATGCAAAGAGCTGAACTAAGAACTCTAAGCAACAATGAAAATTAAATCTACAGCAAAGAGAAATTCAGAGGCAAACTTCAGGGCCATTTGCTTGAGCACAAGTAACTCATTTATAGGAATTCAATCACCCAAAGATCAAAATCAAACTGAACTCCTAAATAATAAACAAAGGAAAAACACTATTCCAGGGGACCAAAAACATAAATGCAAGCTTAAGTCAGCAAGGAAAGCTGGTGAAATGTTGATATTTCACACGAGTCACGTCAAAAGAATGTTATAGAAAACACGTAAAGGACCGCCGCCCTGCTCAGGGCGGCGGTTACAGGACCGCCGCCCAGTCAGGGCGGTGGTTTCGTTACTAAAGAGAAAAGGGGCAAGAAAAGAGGGAAAAAGGGGAAAACAAAGCACGTGGGGGCTAAGCAGGGTATGCAGGATGTTAACGCATATTCGGAGAGCTTTTCTGGACCCCGAACACCTTGCGAAGACACCTGCATCATCATTGGGGCACTTATTACACTGTTCCACAGTACAATACCTTACAATTTTGGGTACGTACAGTCACCACCTCATTTCATTCTGCATGGAATTCCATCATCTTTGCACTTTACTTCATGTATATATCCATCACCTACACATTTTTTCACACCAAAACATTTATCATATATTCATTCATCGCATACACATAGACTTTACTTACCTACACAATGTTTATCTACTATACCACAATTACTAGCACGTGGTCATACACTTTTATCACCACCAACATTGGATGGATAACCTTCATCCTGCACTATTATTGGCTAGCTAATTTTCTCACACGTAGTTTAGGGGCATAGCATCTAACACATTTACCCCCTCCTATCTTAACATTAGCACATATCTCATACTTACGGCATTATAAATCCTACTCATAGTATAGTACCTTATGACAAACTCTTGTCCTTTGGTTCACACTTGACTGTTGAGGGCTACATACTACACATGAACCCCATACACTGCACATACTATACTTTGTGTCTCTTTACATATCTTATAGTACATGTCATATTTTACAATTTACTTACCCTACATCATTAGTGTTTCAAAATTTATGCATCTATACATCATACATATTCTACACATCATACTAGTGCCCATCACATATGTGTCACATTCCTATTTTCTATGAGTCTAGCATCATATACTACTCATCCTACATACTACATTGTGCGCACTCTCACATTATTAATCTATCTACACATCTTGCATTACATATTATACGTTACATTTTGCACATCTTGAAAATCATATGGTGGTCTCTTATCATCATACATACTACATATTCTTATATGTGTTGCACTCACTACCCTATAATGCACTCTAGTTCCTCGGTCCATACTCAACTACCGAGGGTTCACTAATCGAATGGACCTTATCATACACACACATTCATCACGTAACCTTCTATCTTGTGAAATTACTAGGTTAGTGACATGCGCTATAGGCTAAATGGTCACTTATTCCTTCATCTTCTAGTGGTACACGCTTTAGGATAAATCACCACTCCCTCTATTCATCTCATCATGATATACGTTTTAGGCTACATCATCATGCGTTCGTCACTAGGTCACATATCATCAATGCGTTAGACATAATACATACATAGACCATTTCCTGATGACGTACTCTCTTTTATGGTTCATTCTTGATTGTTGAGGGGGAAAACCAAATGAACCTCGCTGCATACAACTCCATTCACTTAGGGAACACATGTCTCTTATCATCCATCTTGCATTCCATTCCATCCATCCACAACATGTTGCATATCTTGGTTGCTTTTACTCTTTCTTACATTTTCTCATATATGTTCACTTTATTACACATGCTAGCTAGATCTCTTATATGTCATTATCTTTACCATACAAACAAGAAAGTTTACACCATTTCCTATTTTTTGTCAAAGATACAAGTCTCTTACATGCAACATGGATGCTTGCCTCCTACCACTCCCACAATGGTTGTTGGGGGCATCCACATTTATCTCTTACAACTAATATTATTTCATTTTTCTTCATAGAGCACTACTTTCTTGCTTATAGATGCTCTTGAGATATGGGTTATCTTTCTAACATGCTAATGGGTGCTTCATGTGCAACATTTGTTCACAGGATTATTTGCTTCCATGGCTATTTGTTTGTTTATTTGCTATTGTTTGTCTCTTGTTTGATATTGTATTTGGGCATTTCCCTATGTTTGGTGTGCACATTTATTTGTTTTATGCGGCCATTACGGCCTAGAGTGTATTGCGACATCATGAGTGATGTCCCATGTTTTCAACCCACTTTAGCGGTTTATGGTTGTCTTATTACATGTTTACTTGCTTTCTAGATTCTAAATTGTTTGTGTAGCATACACTAGTCTTTTACATGCATGTTTGTTCATACAAACACTTGTTTCTAGCCACTTTTTTGTATGTGCCTTGGTTTCTACCAAGCACATTCCCTTCCCCCTACAGGGCAGAGTTTACATGGTTTGTCCTCTTTTGGGGCTGCATCCTCCTATCTGCAATGTCACATGTACCCCAAAATAGGGGACATAATTTTTTGTTTTACACATTACACAATGCTCTCTACCAATACATTTCAGTTCATTTTTTCATCCTTGACATTGTGGGTTATACAACGAGTGGGTTCATACCAATCTACACTACATAACAAATTTTATAGGATAGGTTTTCCTTTGCATTCTGGGGAGCAGTTATAGGTTAGAGGATACAATGGATTACCTCCCTATGCTACTTCGTCCAGCGGTGTCGGATCACCCCAAAAACTAGGTAGTATAGAGATCTCTTCACACTATTCTTAGGGAAATAATTATAGGTTGGAGAATAATGTAGCTTTTTCCCTACACTTCTTCGGCCACAATGGTGTGAGATCACCCAAAAAAATCACGGTTACAAGAGATCCTTTCTTCACCCTTTCTCTCATCATGGATCAGGTGCACATGTTTCTTTTAATATTTCATACTTCCTTTTACAAATTTTTTACTAGATACATGCGATTTTTACATATACTTACATATTTGACTACCTTATCATCTTCTCCTTTGCAGGTTTGTCTGTATAAGAAGCAAACATTCAATAACAAGAAACTACAACAAAGGCATCAACAACAAAAAAATTGTCATTTTCCAGTTCATACCTCATACTAACATGTAGGTACCTCACATACATCAATATCTACACACACTCTTTCACCCTATGTTCACTCTCACCACTTTTTTTTACTCTTTTGCATCTTTAGTCTCCACACTCCAATGTTTTCTCATTTCACGCTTTGTTTAGTCTTTCAGTGTGCTTTCTACATCACTCTACATGGACATTAGGTACACATCTCTATCTACTTTATGTTATCAAGTGTTTCGCTCACCAACATAAAGTAGGGGAAAATATAGACACAAAATCATGCACTTTTGGAATTATTTAGTCTCAGTCTCATACTACTATTCATATGGTTTTTGAGTGAAGAAATTACTAATTAACCAATGTCCTTTTTCTATTTTACTTTGTTTTTTGTCGTCACTTCCAACCTCCCGCATGTACTCACCTAGTCAATTTTTCCATTTGGCATCGTTTTATCTCTGACTGGGGTGCCCCAGACACCCTAGTCCCATTATGGGTGCCCTTATCCTTTTTACACTTTCCCACCACTTTTCGGGCACTTTATAGTCATTTGAGATTTCTATATTTTTAGTGGTCAAACTTTTTTAGGGTTAATTATGAAATTAGAACAAGAGAACCATATAAATATAAAGTAATGAGACCATAATGAGGGGCCAAGCACTAGGAACTACTATCATTACCCAAGGTTACATCCATTTGAGGATCCATTTGCATCCATCTAACTCCATCAAAAGGGACAAGGTTGGTTCATCTGCATCACACTACATAGGATGGAAGTTTATTATATTCCATCCACCATTTTATTATATTTCTACATCTATTTATTACTCGTTATTTTCACAAAGTGTGACTGACACAAGAGAACCTAGGGCATTATTACACACACACACATATAACTACATCGGGTATGAGATGTAGTGTAGTACTCGGTTAGTAAGTCCACCATTATGGCTACTAAGGATAGTCTGACCCCTTCATATGCATCTTTATTTTTTTATGGGTTTGATGCTTGTCTTGGGGTTTTACAGTTCTCGTCTTCATTTATGATCTACAATGGCATTCAGCACAGTCCAATGACATATACACAATAGGAAGAGAAGGTAGATAGTAATTCCATGACACCTCAGAGGAGGGTTGTAGAGATTTTTCCCAGACTAGGGTGCCCACATCTCAGACCAGAGTACCCAAGTCCTCCTCCGGGCACCTCAGTTTGTCCTAATGTTCCAAATTTGTGCTTTCTGGAGATTTTGAGTGATCATTCCTACATTTTGTTTATTTTTTATTCTCTGCGACACAATCCTAACATATCTATGAAAAATTTAAGCTCTTTCTAACCCTCTTTACTCATTAGGGTTTTATATTTCTACTTGCTTAGTGGCTTGAGTTACTTTCTTTATTTACTTAGATTTTATATATTCCTCTTCTTAATATTAGATCAACTTATAATATCCACAATTTAGTTAATCACTAGTTTGTTACTCCATAATATTATTGAGGTTCTTCATTACCCCTTAAATTCTAATGTCCCCAAGCTATAGCCATTCATTGTCATGCTAAATGTCTAGCATGCAAAATTAAAAAAATTGATCATGAAAAATAAGCCCACCATTTGAAAACCTCTCTCTTAGTCATTGTGAGCCCTTATGTAGTCACTAAATCACACACTTACTATGTACGTCTAGCCTCTAAATATTTAATTTATATGTATGATTCCTAAGGAAGATAATTACTCATTAATACCTCTTTACTTTACTTTGACATTTTTAAAATTCTTTTCATCTTTATTGCTTGTTATTTCTAATTGACAACTTACAGTTTTGCATACCAACTGACATCTTTCTCAACTCTAATTTCACTATCAAACATTTTTGAGCACCCAATACAAGACTGGTCATTAGGGTAAGGAGCACCTGGGTGCTACTATCCCCTCTGTGTGCCTCTATCTTGCTTATCTCTTTTTCTGATATTTTTAATGTTACTTAGTTCTTGTCTTATTTTATCACCCTTTGTCAACATTTCACTTGTTATTGACTAAACTTATTAAAATGAATCATATATGCATGTAGTATTTAACCTTATTAAGTAGGAAAGCATTTCAAGAGGTGCATACTATTACATAGAGATAATATTTTCTATCTACTACACTGAAGACTATATTTTGGCATTGTATACTTCAATGGATAGGAGGGTTTATTCTAAATTATATACCACAAATTGCATTGAGAAAGTAGTTGTATGTTGGACTGAAGAAATGGCCAAGTATGAAGACATGGATGAGGACATAAGGACACACAAAGGTGGGCATAAAAGCATAAAAGAATAAATTTCACAAGGAAAAATAAATGCGCAAATATACACACGGGGTATAGAAGGAAATGCGTGAAAGGTTATTCGTAGAGACAACAGACTCAGGAATTAACCATATTTGTAAGATAGGATAAAAATATAACACACGTGGAGGATGGCGTATTCACCAAGGTAAACCGCAAATAGAAAGGATGGATGATGCACATGTAAAATTTGGGATATATATAAGGTATGCATGGACAAATAAAGGTAAGTATGACATGGCATGGAAAATAAACAAGCTATTTATACTATGGGGAAAAATCTATTTATAGTGCATGTAACTAAAGTAAAGTAGGATGACAACTAATTATAGGAAAGTACAAGCATGAAAACTATTTTTTAGGAATTTTTTATTAATACATTAAAGCATGTAAGTGGTGAATAAAAAGTTACCACCCTATAAATAATATGTCCATGTAAATTAATGTGTGTGTGTGGGTACAAAGAATTATTAGTATGGTATGTTTCCAGATCTGTATGTAAGTTTGGGTGAGTATATGTGCACATTGTCAAGTGCATGAGTCGTGTGTTTATAATGGATAATCTAGTATGGATTGCCAAAGTACAGAGGGATTCACATGGTGTAATTGATATCTAGACTCTGTTACTGATTGCATATGTTGATGAATGAATATAAGCTCATTTTATGATCAATTACATGTGGGCATACCATAATAACTCATATTCTGTATATGGAATATATATTACATGTTATGTTAATCATGTCCACAGGGACCATGTCTTGATTTCTTCCCTAGAACGTACTCAAAGGAGTTACATGCACTTCAGGTGAGAACTTGGAGATTTGACTAAGTGAGGTGTTAGCGCGCTTGACTATGTTGTGCTGATTTACTAGACTGCAACGTGACATTTTGGCTCCATTGTCGAGACCTTCTTTATTTAGGATTTACAGATGTAGCGTACACATGGCATTCTTGTTGTCATTAGATAATGTTGAACGCTGGGTACGTAAAGGCTAGGATGAGTTTTCACAAAGATACAACATTGGTGTTAACTTCAATCTACACAAATGGGTCAAAGACAACTTTTATGATTCACTCTATGAGACATTTTTCAGCTTCTTTCCTTGAGAATTATATGAGTGGTTAGCGGCGCATGCACAAAATAGAGGAATTTAGATCAGATGAAGGTAGATCTAGAATCATAGTAGGTATCAGGCATTGGATGACCTTAATGAGCTGTGAATATGTGTTATAAATCATTGGTGAGAAGGATTGCTCTGAAATTACACCTTGGAGTATGTGATCTCAACATTTTCATGCCTGAAGGAAACATAATTCTAGTTCCTTCACGAGCCTAAAGTATCATATCTATGTGTGCTATCATTAGCTATAAATATTTTAATAGTTGAAATGGCACTTGAAAACTTGCTAATAGATAGATAAATACCTTCCACAAGCAAAGACATGGGAAGGGGTTGGAAAGGATGAAATTGACTTAAATGGAATCAAAGAGAGAAGAAATATTTTACAGGTATAATGATGCATGAGAGAGGTTCATTGAAGAATCACTAAGATAAAGAGGAATGTGGTTAGGAAGACGTGATGAGAACCCTATGAGAGGTTATGGACGGTATGACCATGTTTGTCTAATATTGGGGAAGTGCGGTTGAAGGATACCATCAACATCTACAAAAATTAATTCTAGAAAGGAAGGAAGAACTGTTGGCATGCATTTGACCCACCCCAAAACCTTAACCCTTATGGTTGGTACTTGAGGATAAAAATTCCACATAGAGGATCATCATAGTGATAAAGAACAATAAGGTAATCAGGGATCACAATGTTGGGTTGGAGATACAAGAAGATATGTTTTGGTGTCGTCTTAGGAGGCAAAATAGATTAAGGCAGTGTATATTGTAGTGCAACAGGATCCTATAGTTGGATAGAAAATTTTGTTTGGAAATAACCCGGTAGGCATGCTACCCATTAGTAGTAATCCCATAGGTAGAATACCAAGAAAGATGGTTGGTGTATAATTTATCTCTACCACAAGGATGCAAGGTAGCACTTTGTTAGGTCATTTGGTAGTAACAAAGGGATTGGGAGGCTCTGGTCCTCCCCTGAGTAGAGTAAATCCTAGTCGAGGTTTGGGGTCAGGATCTAGTCCTCCCAAAGTGGAAGTAATCCAAGAAAATGAAGTAACGAACCACCATAATAGCCTCCTTAGATATTCTTTGATATGTCACTCCACTGACCTAAGTATAAAGGTGTAGAAGATGCCACAAATCACGTGCAAAAGTGTGAGTTATTACTAACACCATTTAGGATGGCCTTATCACATAAAACACTCACAAAACCACATGAGGATTTGGAGCTAGCATTGTGTGTAAAGGTAGTTAAAAGTGTAGATACTGAAGTGAGTTCATTCCTTAAAGTGTATATTTCATGTATGATGACATAGTTAGATAAGATGTCCACTAATTATATGTATGACACTTTTAGTGGACTATGGTGTACAAATTATGATGTAGAGGGGCACACTAAGGATAGTTTTCCATGTAGGAATATGCACGTGCTTCTCTCAGCTTGTGAGATCTGTAATAAAAATCATGTGTTCGGAACTTCCCACTTTTGTAGTGTGCCACACATAATAATGTATCACTGTACTAACATATTTGTGATGTGCACAACCATGATATATCTAATTACTGTCCTATTGACCATATTCACGAGGATTGTAAGATTGGGTTGTGCCAAACTAGCGTAGAGACAAATTAGCCACAACTTTTTATTCTTTATGTGACTAAAACTAGGACATCCTAGCTCAAGGGATGCTATTTCAATCACATACACACAAACACACACTAGAACTACATGGAGTATGAAACATAGTGCAATAATAAGTGATAATCACATTGGGGTAACTGCTAAGGTTAGTATGACTTAAGCATATGAATATTGTGTTTATACCTAGGGTTTCTTTTTAGGTGCAGGTGATCAAGATATCCAATCAGTGGGAAACATTTCCCTAAATATCCCAAGATCATTACAGTACGGTATAAGGCTTCGAGATATTTTTGGCACCTATTGGAACATGAAAAATGGATACCGTACGCTCTAGATGTTGTCCATGCAAGAACAAAATGTTTACAGGACGCACTTAGAACACATAAAACACAATGATTGGACACAGGTGCAATGGAAAATGTTTCATCAGCATCATAGAGAAAAAATAACGGGTTATTGTTTCAAACCTCCATTCTTACAAAAACATCACTTAATAGTAAAAAAAATTAGTCAACTGAGGGGCCCACTTTTATTTTGGAAGGGAACCTGGCCATTGGAGTAATACAACTCATCTTGAAAACTCACTGAGTTGAGGTCGAGTTAGGCATTGAACCTTATGGGTGAGTTGGCACCGAGTTATTGGAGAGCTAAAAGGAGAGATGATTGAGCTCATGAACAAGCTAGTGCTAAAGCTATAGATTGAGCTAACCGATCTCGAACAGAGAGTTCAATGTGTCCAGTCACATAACCATTGTCACATAAAAACAATGAGCTCCGGTTAAGAAAAATAGAAAGGATGTGGCCGAAGCCACAAAAAATTCTAACCGACATAGGCTTGATAAATCCCTCAACAAATAATATCACACCAAATGTGGGATAAACCCACGACCCACCAATAATAATTCCATCCAACTCATGACACTTGGAAGATGATGGGCTACTCGATAACAAACACGTGGACTCGTCAACCCCGGTGACTCAACAAATGGAGTGGATTGCTCAATGGTGTAAACACGTGGGCATCGATGAGTGCTTGCTAGGATGATGTGGTGGGAAGAGTGAGGACGGAGCGGGCGATGCGGTGCAATAACTTGACGAGCTACATAAAACTAACAACAAAGGAGGTGGGGGCAAGGATCAACCCGCTAATCTCTCGTCATGATGTGAACGACCTAACCAACCTGCCTTGCTTGGTGTGCTAATGATAACTCAGCCGATAAGTCATTTGACATGTAATTTGGGGAAAATTTTGGGTATATAAAGCCTAAAAAAATCACAAGCTCATCTCATCAAACAAATAACAAAGAAGAGATATGTGTGAGGATTTTAAAGAGGCCTTAGGGAAATATTAAGGCCATTTTTGAACATAAGACCTATTTTAATAGGCATATTGTAAAGAATGGGAGTTAATTATTAACTCACCACATCATTGTAAGAGGTTATTTTATGCCTTAACCTTCTCATGTGGAGTCTGAAGTTCATCGTGGAGCTAAAGGAGAATATCCGACACTGGAGAATCATATTGGAGTTCTGATTCTCTATGTTGGAAATTGATATACCAAGTTCATGTTGCTTGGAGGATATGATATTGAGCTCGACAACACTATTTTAATTATCTCTAGAAGTAGGGTGGAAGTTAACATGAGATGTAAAGATAGGAAGTTGTGCCAGAGCACTGAGCTTCCAAGACCAGTCTAGATTCTGTCAGATCGACTGGCACCAAGTTCAGGCTGTACTGACACATTCATTATAGTATTGTAATTTTCTATCTTGTACCTATAATTAGATTATTATAATGAATCAGTTCAACATTTAATGAACTCAGAGACGTAGGTAATGTCAAACTCCATTATACACTTGGTGCAATGTCTTTCATTATTACATTGCATTTTTGTTTAAGTTGATTAATTTTTTGGGGTAAAATCATAATTAGAATAATCTACCTATAGGGATCCATTGGTTGAGGAAAAAAATGACTAGTTTACGGATCAATTTAGTATCAGAGCCGGTTTTTGTTTGTAATAGCATTATACTACAGTGTAATGGATTTATACAAATTCTTTTAGTGGCCCATGGTGCTCACTATTCTAGGCACTATGTTATGAATGGCGATGTTTCGGCATTAAGACTAGGGACACCAAATTACGGAATTGAGAACACATTTGGAGGATGTGGATGCCTGAAAACGTTCACAATTTCAATAGATTTCTAAGATGCAAAGAATTATTGATTCCTTACCTAACATGATGGCAAAAGCATGCCGACAGAGGAAACATCACAGAGAGATTTCACCATCCCCCATCAAGATAGTATGTATCCACTGTTCCAAAATCATATATGATGCAAAGCATTGTTTTTTGTGGAATCCAGATTGAGAACCTCATTGGTTTAAGAAAAGGAATGTAGCCAAAGGGAAGACTCTTACTACCCCTAGTGCAAGTCAGCGTGTAAAGTCCTTGTAACCTTAGAGAACACTAGCTACACCTCCTAACATGGTTTTGCAATCTGTGAGGATATCTAGACAAAGTGTTCCAATAATTGTTGAAGGAAACCCAATACAACTTGCATTTGATTAGGAAATATGTACAAGTTATGTGTCTATTGATGTGGTACATCGTCTGGGATTACCTACTAGGCCTTTGCCACATGTAAAAACATATGGCACACAAGACGGTTGTGTCCAAGGGATAAAAAATTGATATTATACCTTGATATACATTATTAGAGGGAAATTTTTAGACGTAGTCACTCTTGAAATCATTCCATTGGAGATGGATGATATTTTCTTGGGGAACATGTACCTCTCCGCTCATCAGGTGTTCATAACAAACGAGCGATATGGCCTCAAACTTTGACTGAATCATGTCACGATTATCGAGTTCAATACTAGTCGGCTCATGGGACCAGGAAATGGATACTTCATTGAGTCATCGGACTCATATGTACTGGGAGACCAACATATACTAGATGACATACCGAATGAGGGGTCATTCAATGACCGAAAAGGAAACCAATGAAGCAACCAAGTCCACTCTAAAGATTTAGGTATTGATAGGGAATCTTAGGTGAAAAATAAAGTAGTCATTTATTGTTGTATCTATTTGAAAATTTTAGGTTTCCAATAAAAAATAAAGAAATGTATACCCATATTCTACATGCTATTATTTGTAACAAAATTAAGACCCATTTAGGAATTATTTATACTTTGATATACTAAAATTCTAAGACCCTTTGGAAAGGGAAATTTTTTTTATAGTAGTATATCAAATTTTCTTGTTGAATAATTTGTATAGGAACAACAAGAAACATTTTTCATACTTTGTAGTAAAGGATGACTGTGAAAAAAAGATGACAAGGATTGGATTTTCCAAGCTAGGAGACACTTTGTTATAGGTTTATCATGCATAGGGTTTTATTGCAATAATTTGTATGTAAAGATCTACTATGGAGTCATCCCAAAGACCATACAAATATTATCTATCTTGATTTGGAATCAGAGTGGTGCAACAAAACGAAGTGGTCCCAAGTGACATATGTCATAGGATCAAAACAATTGTATGATTAAAGGAGTAGTAGTTCAAAGGCCACCATTTCATCTATAGAGATCTCTTCGAGACATCACAGAGTTCTGAATTCAGAAGCAGAGAAGATAATCTTTTTAGGGATGAAAGGCTCCTTAGAGGGGAGATGTTATCTACATATCAAATCAGTGGAAATTTTTTCCCTAAATATCATAGGATCATTATAGTATGGTAGAAGGATTTGAGATCTTTTTTATGCCTATTAGAATGTGTAAAATGGATACCATATGCTCCAGATCTAGTCTGTACAAGAATAAAATGTTTTTAGGACACATCTAAAACATAGGAAATGCAGTGACTAGACATGGGTACAATGGAAAATGGTTCGTTAGCATCACGAAGAAAAACATATGTGTTTTTGTTTCAAACCTCCAGTCTTCAATAGGTGTTGCTCGATAGTACAAAAAAAATTCAAATAAGGGGCCCACTTTTATTTCAGAAGGGGACCCAACTGCTGGAGTAATACAACTCATCTTGAAAACTCATTAATTTGAGGTCAAGTTAGGCATCAAGCTATATGGGTGAGCTAGAACCACATTATCAATGAGCTATAAGGTGATATGATTGAGCTAGTGGTTGAGCTATAAAGTGGGCTAACTGAGCTTGATCATAGATTCCAACGTGGAAAATCACACAACCATTTCCACATAACAACCGAAGAGCTCTAGGATTTTGAAATGGAAAGGATGTGGCTAAAGCTATAAACAATCCTAGCCACCTCAGGATTCATAAATCCATTAAAAAACAACATCCTGTAGAATGTGGGATAAACCCATGATCCGCCAATAACAACCATGTCCAACTCGTGACACGTGGTGGACAACGGGCTACTCAGTAGCGGAAAGGTGGACTCATAATCCCTAGTGACTCATTAGATGGAGTAGATAGATCAACAACGTAAAAATGTGGGCATTGATGAGTGGTCGTTAGGATGATGTGGTGGGAAAAGCAAGGACAAAGTGAGTGACGCAGTGCAATAGCTCGACAAGATGGAAAAAATAGACAATGAAGGAGGTGGGGGTGGGGATCAACCTGCTAACCTCCCATTCACGATGCGATTAGCCCAACCAGCCCACCTAGCTTGACACACTAGTGACAACTTGACTGATAATGCATTTGACATGTAATTTGCGGAAGATTTGGGGTATATAAACCCCCCACAAATCAAAATCTCTTCTCATTAAACAAAGAACAAAGAAGAGAGAGGTTTGAGTATTTTAAAGAGGCCTTAGGGAAATATTAAGGCCATTTTTAAATATAAGACCTATTTTAATAGGAATATTGTAAAGAATGGGAGTTAATTATTAACTCACCACATTGTTGTTAGAGATTATTTTACTCCTTAACCTTCTCATGTGGAGTCTGAAGTTCATCGTAGAGCTGAAAGAGAATATCGCGCACTGGAGAAGCATACTAGAGCTCTGATTATCTATGATGGGAATTGATATACCAAGTTTTTGTTGCTTGAAGGTTATGGAGAGGATCGTATTTCTTTGAGGCACATTCATTATAGTATTGTAATTTCCTATCTTGTACTTGTAATCGGATTGTTATAATGAATTGGTTCAACATTTAGTGAACTCAGAGATGTAGGTAATTGTCAAACTCTGTTATCAATTCGGTGTAGTGGATTTAATCATTGCATTGGATTTTTTTTAAGTTAATTATTTTTTTGGGGTAAAATCATAATCAGAATAATCTTCCTATAGGGATTTGTTGGTCAAGAAAAAAATTGATTAGTTTACGGATCAATGGGTGTGATAAAACAAAGGTTTGAAAAACTTGGCGTGACCTATAACAAACAAGAAGTAACAAAGAAAGAACCATATCCTAAGCTATTCCACAGAAAAAAGTTCCCATAACAGACACTAGCGCCTGATGACTCTATCCCATTCTAGGTGGTTATGTCTTATTAGTTTCTGGATCAAATTTTTAGACATAGAGCTTAGAAAGTCCAGGATTAGGTGTTTCATATCATTAATCATTCTAGAATTAGTCCAAACCTACACTTATAAGCTGAGTCAATCTCTCAACCCTATCTATAACTCTTTCTTACATTTCCTTTACTTAATCTTTCTTATTTACTATTTTATATATCTAACCAATAGTGCCCTTATCTTGGATTTAATTTTATTAAATCATTTGGTGAACCCATTCCTTACATGTCCATTATTGGATATTTCATGGCTTCTTATACATTTGATTTTAATGCTTCCCCATTCTATATCCAAGTTTTACTTCATAACCTCGTTGTTAAGTGTGCCCTAGTTGATTCTGGATCTGGTTTTAACATATACATTGTTGTTTCTCTATCAAATATGGCTTTCCACCACTCATCTCAATTCATATATTCATTATATCTGTGGATGTGATGACACACCTAAGAAATTATCAATCACAATTTATATTCCCCTTACTATGGGATCTTGCATTCCTAATGTTCCATGTCACATTATTCCTCATCATGTCTCTTATACTATCCTTTTAGGCCATACTTGGTTACATATTATGTATACAGTTCTTTCTACCCATGCCCTTGATGCACCTTCTTCCACAAATAATATTATAGTATATTCCACATTTCATGTTTCTACTCCTTGTGATATTCCTGTCATACATGATGCTGATGACATAACGTACATTGTACATTTTTTTCCTCTTGGAATGCACCCTATTGCTACTAAATTACAAGATCAATTTTCTATTGGAATCCATGACACTCCTCCCATTATTTCTCAATATTGATGCACTACTATTGATCATATGCTTAGTGCTTCTAATGTTACATCTCTATCTACACCTTCCTAATCACAAGCTAGAGAAACATATGTTGATTTTACAATATGCTTTCACTTTCTAAGATTCTATGCATGATACATTTACTATGGATGCACCTTATCTTTTTACATACATGGAGGAAATCGATTCCTCTATTTCCACATTTCTTTCTATTGTCATATGGGATAATTCATACTACTTAATTGCTTCTGATCTTCCCAAATTCCACCTATTGCTTCTGATGAGTCTTGTGTCTCTTGCTCCATTGCTTGACATTGATACTGATGAGCCTCCTAGCATTACATATGCTACAAATATTTTAACTAACATTTTAATCTTTATGTTTGCACTTAATTTTTTCACTATTACCAACATGGCCAATGTTACACATATTTTATTTCCTCTTACTGGAAGCATTCTCATTGTTTATACAATTCATACTCATCCAGTTGGGATAGTATACTCTATAGGATTTTCCTCTCACCATGTTAACATTATTCTCTGGTAGATCTTGTGCTTACCAATGTTCTACCTACTCTAGTTTCTCCACATGTTTGACACAATCCTACTCCACATGCTATGATACATGCACTTTCACACAAATTTAGGTCCTTGCCCTATGTTCACATATGTTCATCTTCTTTAGAAAATTGTGGGCTCTTATCTACTACTCTCCTTACATAGATCATCTTGGCATTGACACTTTGGGGCATTCTAATTCCCCCACACCACTTAATGACATCATCTTGTTCCTAGTTCATACTTGACTATTGATGGTTTCTTCTAAAGAACCTCACTTTACACACACCCACTGGGGGGAATCCTTATTCCTCCATTTTCACTATTTTCTTTCATATATTTGCAATCAAAAATAGAAAAACATGTTTTCTTAGATATCGATTGGATATACTCTTGCTTCGTTATACTACTCTATGTTTCACCTTTTCCTTTTATGTTACTACAATTTATAGTATGCTTTATCATTTTCCATACACACATGTGTGTTCACATGATATATTGAGGTGAATGTAGGCCACTTACACATTGCTCCATGATGTATGATGCTTAGTCTTATCCATTACCAATCCCACTGAGGCTCTTGAGGGCATCTAAATTTTCTCACTTACTATGATGTTCTACAACTACAATATTTAACATTTTCATATTTAGATATTACATAGTTACATATTATTTATATTTCCTAACATGTTAATGGGTGCTTAATGTTTAGAATTTTCCTTGCATGAATCCTCTAATCATGGTTATTTGATTTGCTTATACTTTGTTATTGTTTGTAGGATATGTCCTATGTTTACTTTTTACCTTGTTTGCACAAACCTTGATGGCTTGATTTTATTGTGACATCTTGAGTGGTGTCCCATGTATGCAACCAACTAATCACTATGTCATTGTTTCTATTTTCCTATATGCTCTTTCCTAGTTGTTATTTATGTGTGCATTTTTTGTTTCTCACTAACACTTGTATGATAACATTTTTTAATTGTTTTGTTTGTGCTATGGTAGCTACCATGCATAATATCCTTCCCCCTATAGTATTGTTATATAATATGTGCACATCAGTTTCATCCTTCCTTTTTTGGGATTCACTCACTTGTGTTCATCTCACATGCCCTAAATGAGTGGGGGAAAACATTGAGTGAACCTTTTCACCCTCCCAGGAGTTACAAAAAGGAGTTACATAAACACAAATAACATGATTAGAACAAAAATTAGTTATAGAACATGGCCAACAATAGACATGGCCAAAATTCAGAGCCTAGAAAGAAGCACCTATAATATACTAGAACTCTTGGGTGTTAGTGTCCCACATGGGCACTCCTATCCTGAGAGAAAAAATAGTTACATAGAAGTTTCAAAAGTTACACAGTTACAGTCTTGTCCAGTTTCAGCAGTTGCATAGTTACATTCTTCTCCAGATTCAGTAGTTTCATATTACAATCAGTTACTAACATAAACTAAGTACTTACTCAAGAACCAAACTAGGAACTAAATAAGGGAATGCCACCTAGAGAATATGTAGGATAATGATATGCTTGGAACAATGTGTCACCGGAGGTAAGTTACAAATCAGGTTTGTGATCATCTGTAGTGGCACTTATTCATTGGGAAGCATTAACGGTTGGAGGGAAAAAATATCAATCTCCCAATACACTTTCCCTTAGCAGAGACAAGGGGCCAAAATTTGAAGTTTAGAACTGAGACACTCAAATCCCTAGTTTGGCGACAGGACACCCAAATCATTTTTACTATTCCACCCAACTCTTAAGTAACAAGTCTACAAACAAGAAAAAAATCATATCCCTTTCTCTTGTAACTCTCCTTGTGTACTCTAACCTCTTGGTTTATCTTTTCTAATACGCATTTCAATTTTTACATGTTTTCTAGGTTAAATTTAAATTGAATTTACCTAGAGCATTGAATACACTTATTTTATTTTGCAAGTTCTATCTTATTCAAACAAATCCAAAGAACACATGCAACCATGAAGCAAATCTCAAACACACTCCAACAAAAAAAAAATCCAAAGAACTACACATACATATAATTATCACTCCACTCATCTAAAGGTCACCCCTAGGATCCTTAACCTTCCAAATCCTTATAATTTCATGGCACACATTTTGCACTAATTCCATTCAGCATGCTACAACACGCATTCTACATGTTATATGGTACAATATCCATTCAAATCTCTAAGGTACACTCTTGTTTTATACTTTATCCTACTGAATCCTTATTCACCAAAATAAAGTGGGGAAAAATGAAGTCACTAAATCACGTACTTACTATGTACATATAGCCTCTAAATAAGTCATTTATATACAAGATTCCTAAGAAAGAGAATTACTCATTAACACCTCTTTAATTTTGTTTGACATTACGTTTATCCTTTTCAAATTTATTACTTGCTCTTTCTAATTGACAACTTATGGTTTTGCATACCATATGACATCCTACTCACCTATGATTTCATTATCTGACCTTTTTGATCACTTAATAAAGGACTTCCCATTAGAGATAGGAGATCCTAGCTGCTACTTTCCCCTCTGAGTGCCTCTGTCCTCATTATCTCTTTTTCTAATCTTTCAAATGTTACTTCTTTATTGTCTTATTTTATCACCCTTGGTTCACCTTTCAATTGTTAATGAAGAAAATTAATCAAAGGAATCATATATATACATGTATTAATTAACCTCATTAAGGGGATAAGTATTTAAAGAGGTGTATACTATTATAATGAGCTAATATTTTCTATTTTATACACCAAGGACTGCATTTTGGCACGACATACTTCACTGTAGATGAGGATTTATTTGAATTCTATACCACACATTTCCATTGGGAAAAAGTAGTTGTAACCCACTATTTTTTGTGTAACTGACAATAGGGCATCTTAGATCAAGGGAAATTATTTCAATAACACACACAATAGAATGACATGGAGTCTAAAATATAGTGTAATTCTCACTGACAATCACATTGGAGTGAATGTCGAGGTTAGTATGACTCAAGCATATGCATATTTTTATTCATTTAATGTGTGGCTGAGTATTATTCTACTAGCTAGGATTTATTTTACATGTACATTTACATGTGTAACTAACCTAATGCAACTTACAACAAACAAGAAGTGATAAAGAAATAACTAGATCCAAAACTATTCGATAGATGCCAACACCTAGAACACACACTAGCATCTAGAAGTCCTTGTCCCATTTTGTGAGGTTTTGTCATCTCAGTTTCTAGATCACAACAGGGTTCATTTTAAGACACCTCTAGAATATTGGAGGTGGAAAATACCTATCAAATATCCCTAGAACTAGTTTCAGTGAAAGGTGAATTTGACAATTTTCTAGAACCGAATTTTCGCTAGTTTGTTTGAGCCATAGAGACTACAAATTTTCAGACACTAACGTCTCATTAATGCTCGTTAATAAGATCTCACTAATGTCGTTTTGACATGCATCAATAAGGGCCATTGACGTGCATCAACAAGGGCTATTGATGCGCGTCAACGCCCCTTGTTGACGCGCGTCAATGGCCCTTATTGATGTGCGTTAAAGACTCCTCTTGACGCATGTCAACAAGGGCCATTGATGTGCGTCAACAAGGGGCATTGACGCGCATCAATAGCCCTTGTTGATGCACGTCAATGGCCCTTGTTAACATGCGCCAATGACCCTTGTTGACGCGCGTCAATGACCCTTGTTGACGTAGATTGATAAATATCATTGACCCTAGATTTGTCCTATAAATACCCTCCTATTGGTCATTTTCACGTTTACACTTTTCGGCTCTCGATTTTTTTTGTATACAAGAATCCATCATTCTCAAAGACTAAAGCACAACTATAATGGTGACTACAAATACATCCCAACTACAAGCTTAAGACAAAAATCAAGAGGAAAATCTAGTCCTATCCATGGGCAAGATCATCTACAGGAATCCTTTGTGCCCCCACATCCAAACTATTTTACAGATGACTTCCGAATACAAGGATTTAATCGATGCATGTGAGTTTAGTGGGCTCGTTAAGATGCCCCATTTTGAAACAGACCAAGATATTTTGAACTACCTTCTCTCATCTTACAATATAGAGGATGGCTTATTTTATGTTACTATGAATGACGGCTGATTGTTTCAATTCGGTATCGACCCAACTGACATTCATTGGTTTACGGGCCTTCTATTTAGAAATTTACCCTTTGTTACAATGAAGGCAACACTTGTCGAAGACGATAAGAAATATCTCAAATCGACGTTTGGTTTCCATGTTGATTGTAAGTATAATTTGTTTTCATTCGTCATTTTTTATTAAGTTTTTTGTTGTGATACAATTTAATGTTATATTAATTTCCACTTTTTTTTGGCATTTACAGCTCATGTCAATAAATCTAGGCGTGGTGTGGATACGTAAGCAATTGTACACCACTTTCTTACTGTAATGATTTCCTTTTTTCAATCCAGAATAGTTTTCTAGGGTCGGCAAACAGATATACCAAACTGGGCCATTGCATACATTGTTGCAACTATCGCAAAACAAAAATTTGATTGGTGCACCTTTTTATTAAAAAAAAATAAGAACTGACATAACAAATGCAAAGCTTTCAGAAAAACCTGTCATTTACTCCACAAACTATCTCCTTGGCCTTTATTACGAGGTTCTTTTAAATTTAAAAGACAAACCAATTGCCACTTGCACTGACCAGGCGTTGATGAAGTTATCAATTCCATTTAAAGAACAACAGGTATAAACTATTATGTTTGTATTTCGACATTACACTGTGCACAAGTATTAACAATTTCCTGTTTGTAGAGAAGATTTATGGAAGCCCTTCCCTGAAAAAAGGCGTTATCAAGAGGAAGAGGCCAAAAAAATGTTGAGGCTTCGAGAGATTCCCAATTTGAAATGGAAGCTCACTCCTATCCAAACCCCCAACAGTTTGAATGCGTTAAACGCCAGAGAAGTAATAACTTTTCATGTTTATTTACAAATTCCAAATTTGTATTTTCATTTTCCAATTTAAATTTTACCCAATTGAATTGACATATAATTCAATGTTGATGATTGTAAGGACTTTGGACCATACGCGTGTTTTGGAAACTCAACCATCTTCCCCAACTCACTCAGTACAATCGCATACATTTGTATCTTCTCAACAACCACCAATTACTACTCCAACATGGCCACCCTTAGCACCGTGACAAGCTACCCCTCAACAACAAGGTACAAGTTTTGAATACTACTTTGTTTAATTTCATAGTTTTTACATTGTTTTCTAGTTTTTCATATGTTTTTTCTTGAACTTTTCAGCACATTGCAATCCTCCTTCTATTTAAACAGTGGCACCCCCCTCTCAACCAATAATATTTAAAATGCCAAGTAAAGGATCTGGAAAAAATAACATTGTTAAACGTATGCCAATTGCTCCAGCCCCTAGCAGGACACTAAACATTGCCTCCTCCTTTTGAATTCCAACCCTCTCACTTGGTGGCTTGCCCAGTGCAATGGGCATATCGGTTTTGAATAATATAAATTTAGATGAAGATTACTTGGGCATTGATGGCAATGACCCAACTGAATTTTTCAATACGTGTGAGATGATTCAAGGCCAGCAGGTATACTTCAATTTCAACATACTTTACCATATTTAATTACATTTTGCTTTAGATTTATTTGTCTGAATCTTGATTAATTTTATCACAAACAAGATTAGGCCACCCAAAGGCAAAAACAAGTAGCAATTGATCATCCCGAAAGCCCCCATACCTCTCCAGTGAGATCATCTTCATCAAATACAAATGGTGAACAATTGTTACCTTTTCCTTTAGAGAACTTAATTGGTTATGATTGTCAATCCCATGTCGGTGAGTTTATTATACCTCATATCAGTCAGCTCATAGAATGGGAGAGAAGGGATAAAGTACTTATCAATGATATTATTAGTCGTTATGAAAATTATTGGCAAAGGGATAGTTTATACATTGCAGTCCAGAATCAACCTGCGAAGATGGATTCCTAACTTACCCAAGTAAGAAGTGGGACTGTCACGTATAACAACAACTATAAAGACAACATTTTGGATAAGACATTAAAAAAATAAGAAAATATTAGTGTTGAGACCCAGGCATATTTTAACAAATGGTCTAAGGACAAGGATCTGGTAACAGTTACAAATGCCGAGAGAGATAGAGTGGTCGTAAGTATTATATCTTTCAAACAATAATTTTGTTAATTTAAAGTTTTCTTATTTTAGTAATATGTTGAATTGACATTACTTTTTTTGTGCAATTGAAATATGAAAATTTGAAGAGTCAAGCAAATTTTTTCCAAGTTCACTTGGAAACAACGAAGAACAGTTTATCCACAGCGAAGAATTTGAAGGAAAATATTGTTCTGGTTAACAAACAAAACAATACACTAAAGCGGATAATTAAAGAGCATGGCTTCGACCCTGAAATATTACATAGTCCAGGATTAGTGGTTCCAGATCTTTCATCAACCAAAAATCAATCCAGACTTACAGTTACATGATGATTCATTCTCTAAACTCTATCTATAAATTTTTCTTACATTTCCTTTGACTATTTTATCTATCTAATTAGTGGTGTCCTTACATTATATTTTAATTTCATTAAATCACCTTTCTCTAATCATCCCATCAACTCACACAACTGCTATGATTTTGTGTCACCCTCATTCTGGCTAAGAAGAACATGTTAACATGTTTTTCAAGTGTGTTTCGTGTGTAGGGAAATTTATCTAAGTTGGTTTCATGATGATACTAGATCTAAGGTGGAATAGTTCTCTTTAGAGAAATAAATTGGCTATTGTAGCCATATTTCAGCATAAGGACATCCCCCAAAAGCTAAATGGAAAGGATAAACCCATCTGGGAGTTGTGAAAGAGAGAAATGAAGTGATCTAAAAAAATTAGGGAAAATATGTAAAGGAAAATGATTTCGAGAAGTATTTAAGAAAAACTAGGTTATATCAGGCACATGGAATAAAGGATACAATAAAGAAAGTGACCTTGTTCCAGATATTTTGGGAGTTACAGGTGGATTTAGAATCTCATAGAATAGGAAATGGAAATATATTGGAATTATCCACATTATAAACACATCAATTTTGGTCCAATGTTTCAAAATCCTCTGTGATAATCCAAGACACTTTAATTGCACCTTTGAGCCAAAAGAGTAACAGGCCCTGAAAATCAAATTGTGGGTATAATTTCCTCTTGAAAAATATTGGGCGAGTCTCAACAGGTTGTTTTGAGTTAAAATAAAATGTTTTTTCTCATGAACTTTATGTCATGATCGCGGGGTAAAAAACGTACTTTTGGTGTTCTAATTATGTATTATGATGATGACATTAATAAACAAACAAGCTTGAGCATATTTTTGTAGGTTGTGTGCCCCTTGAAATTCTTCCCAAGATGTAAGGGGACATGAGGGACAAAGAAGTTTGATCCCCCTATGAAATTTTTAGTTTCGTCACTTAAAATACCACAACATGTGTGTTACGCAAGTGTAAAACATCAAATATGCCCCTCCTCATGTCCCCCTTGGAAAAAATTTCAAGGATGAGTGTCACTTGCACTTTGTACCAACATGTAAGGGGACACAGTGGATAAAAATTCCACTCCCACTTCCAGAAGCTTGGTTTAATCACTTAAAATTTACAACTTGAAGTGTTAGAGAATGGAAAATGTGAAAACTCAAGATCTATTCAAATTTGGTCCCTCATCATGATGCATGCACCCATGGAAAATTTTTGAGATATTTATGTCCCTTTTATTTTTCCTAAGGTGTAATGGGATATGGGGGATAAGAAATTATGCTCCCCCTCTCCTAGTTAGATCTCAGATACATGCAAAAATATTATTGAGCCTTGAGAGCTAGTTTTCAGTCCCTTATATCTCAATCTCATGAAAATACATGTTGACACTTGTCATTATTTGATGAAAATCACATCCTCATGTTCCTCGTGTCCCCTTTTTTTAGGGTGTAGCTCCAATTCAACCCACATCTGACCATGATTGAGTTCAAATAGGTTACAGCAAAGTTAAGGTGTGAAAATGAGATGGAAATGCTTCATTTCCAAACACTTAACCAGTTTTTGAATTTCAAATGCATTTTACCCCTCCCATAGCTCTCTCCCATGTTGATATGTTTCTAGAATGTGCTTGAGACCTCACATGTTTGAGAAACTATTTTTTGCACATATCTCATGATCATGTGGACTAAATCACTTTAAATTTTAACCATCAACTCCTCTTTAAAATGACTTCATGATGATCTATGATTCATGAAATGATATTCCACCATTAAAATTTTATTAATGACTAATTTTTCCATCCATGGAATTGATCTTTTCCTAGAGTACTTGAAAATTTATTTACATTTTCCCGGTGACATGGTGAGCCAAATTGCATCAAATTTAGAATAGATGATCCTCATAAAATTAGATTTCATTTGAACCATTTCTCACATGATGAAGTGGATTATTTATAAGGATATGGAGGATTGAATTTTCTCTCATTATTATTCCCTCCTCGATGAACTTTTCATTTTTCCAATGATCAAAAGAGCCAAATTACCTGAAATGTGGAGAAAATATTCTTCATGAAATAAGATTTCATTCGATTCATTGCTTGCATGATGAGGTGGAATATTTTTGGAGATATGGAGGAAAGAGTTTTCTCTCAGTATTCTTCCCTCTTCGATGAATTTATCACTTTCCTAATAATCTAGATAAGAGAATCATCTAAAATTTAGAGTAGAGCATCTTTATAAAATAATGAAACTTTTGAGACCACCCTTGTCTCATTCCAACACTCAAAAGATCCACTTATAAAAATAGAAAGTATTATAAATATTTACATTATATAAAGATTAATTGCTACAACATTTCATCCTTTGAGTTTCCATTACTCCTTATATATCAAGAACACCCAAAAGTGATAAATTGAGACAATTACTAAAAATAGACATCTTGTAATTGGACTTACTAAAAATTGCAAGTGTTAAGATTGTGGTCAAACTTTGCACACTCATTTTTCTCCCATTCATCTCACCAGAATTTGTCACCATGGAGCTCAAACACTCAAGTTTGGAGTTGATTTCAACTTCAAACATTGAGTATCCTAATAAGAGTGAAATTGATGTAACAAGTATGGAATTGGAATACTTGAAAATAAGAATTTTGATTGAAAATTGAGAAGGTGCAGAGGGGAATACATTCACAGTGGTCTATTCAGACTAGAAGGGTCATTTTTGTAAGAGTCTATATGGTCCATTCCATCCTAATAGTCACAGAAAAGGGTCATCATGTTTAAGTGATTTAAGAAGTCATCTTAGGTCAAAAAATTACAAATCTCGTGGTAGTGTTTTTGAACACTTGTTCAATGATTTGGAGTGTGTTCGCATTTCACAGAAGGATGAGGTTACAATGACAATGTTTCAATTCAATAAGAGGTCATAGGAAAAGAACATCATTCTTAAGTAGTCATCTCATAACCCATCATAAGCAATCTCTCATCAATAAAAGCTTTATTATCCCCAGATTTCCACTTCTCTCTCCTCCTCCCTCCATCTCTAACATTCTATTTTTAATTGGGAATGTACTTTTTCACTCTTTTGTATTATTCACTTAAGTGGCCTCACTTTGCATTGTAACAAGCCCTTTTCAAAAATAATAAAAGGACTTAATTTCATTCCTAAAGGAATATGAAAGGTCACAAGTGGTGGTAAGATGATAAGTCACATGGGGTGAAGAGGAGGACACATATTTGTAAGTTACAATTGGGATGGCCTCTCCATTCCAAGGAGTTATAATTTTTTTATTGTTCTTAGTTGTTGGCCTTTGTTTCACTACTACTGCAAGTAAAAAGTTGTATTCTTATATCTCTTGTCCTATGTTCTTATACTCTCTACTTTAGAACTTTACAAGTATTGTAATCTTATACAACCAAGAAGAAACTTTGTTTCTTTTATTAATGAATCCATAGAACTGTGTGTCTTTGATTTATTACTCTTGTTATTACTTACATGGTTTCTTTATTCCTATTAAATGTAGACCTACTCTGGTTAATTTTGGTGAGAATATCCAAGTGCGTACTCACAATCTTAACCTCCCCTCTCTCTATTTTACTACTTCCTTTTATCCCTTTCTGAAAAAATCCCTCCCTTGTACACTGTATAAAACCTTTGCCACAAGTTTAGTGGAGTACTCATGTGTGATCCCTGTCCCAATAACCACCCACGGTTTAATTAGTCCTTACATAAATAAATGGGAGCCTCCCCATACCCAAGAAGGAGGGGGCTATCCCTGTGATCGTTAGTGAAAACAAATAATATGTCCTACAATAAAGTATTTCAACAAAAATATTGAATTGAATACCTTTTTCTAAATTGTGCTCTTGAATCCCCTGTGTTCAAAAAATTGAGTCTACCCACTCTTTAATTTTTTCTTCTTGTTGGGGTGTAGTATTATACTATGATTTCATAAAATTGAGAAGCAAAGGTTGTCTAGTCCTCATTCCCATCCATTCATCATTTTATTCTTATGCTAGATGTTGAATTATTTTCATAATGCTTTTGCTCTCCTCATGCTCCAAGTGAGATTTTGGGGAGATATTACTTCCCTTATTTTTAATGGAATATTTAATTTTTATGAAATTGTGTCTCATGGAGAAAGTGATTCCTTGTAGTGTGCCAGGCCATAAGATTTGAAATTTGTAATGCGTTCCTCCATAATTTGTTGGTGAACACTTAGATACTGAAGTTGGTAATAGTAAGCTTTGAAATTTCTCCTCATATTATTTGCACTTACATGTTGAGGCCTTATGTACAATCTAATGGTTCTTTTCTTATTCATGAAATCATTATTATTTTTAATCCATAAAATTTGGTTATGCAATAGATATTGAAAATCCTTCAACTGAAACTCTCCCACATACAAATTGAGTAGAAAGTCAAGTACATTACAAAAAACCATATTACACAAAAATAATTCACACAACAAATTTTTCTGTTATTTGGCTGAAGTCTTGTAAATATCCATAAAATATTTTACATCACCTACTTCATGAGGTAGGCCATATCAAATTCTGGTGAACTACCAAAAATAAAACTATTCTTGAAGAAACAAACTAGATATTGAATTTTTTCTCCTGCAATCTAGAAGTTTTTGAGCTATTTCATAAGTGGTACCAAGCTTGGATTCTATTTTTTAACTCCTTGTTTTATTCAGTTTTTTATTAACTCTTTGTTTTGATCATGGAACCTTTTGTTTTCTTGACATATTTTTCCCATTTTGTGATTAAATCATCCCAAGCTTGGAGCCCAATATATTTTTCTTTCTCAAACTAGAAACTTCTAGTTTCAATTCAGAAATACTCTTATCTTTATCAATACTTTGGAGATTTTTTTGTTGAAGCTCATTTTTCAAATCAGAGTTAGTTTCTTCCATACCTTTTAATTCCATCTTCAGTAATTATATCTCCATTTTTTGTTATTAGATTATAGTCTCAATTTTAGATAACATGATTACTCACTAAAGTTGTATTTTCTCTCATTCTTTCTCTTCTTCATGGGAGGAGGAGCTCAAGTCGTCTTTAGAAAAAAATGGATTTTTCCCTTTTGAGACATAAGGTTAATGTGTAGAAGAATAAGGGACTACTTCTTGTTCCTCCCAATGTTCTTTACTAATTTTTGGAGCTTGCTCTTTTATTTCCAAAGATGAATACCTTGATTCCAGAGCTTCAATATAAGTTTTTCTAGAGATGAATGCCTTCATTCCAAAGCTTCAATATAATTTTTCAAAGCTATAGGAATTTCAATTTGGGTTAACTTTTCCAAAATATGAGTAGCACATTTATCAATTAAAATATGTCTTCTTCTCTTCCTTGCTGGTGTCTAAGAAGACGTTTTTGCCCTGGTATTTTTCCTTGAAATCTTGGGACTGCGATCCCTTTCAGTATTCTCTTTTGAATCTATGACCAGAATTGATTCCTGATGAGGGGTTTTTTGTGAAAGTTTCTCATAACACTGACCAGGCTTAAGATTGGATTGGTGATGGGTGATAATAGCTTATGAATTAGATCTAGGGCTAGTAGAAGTGTGGAATAAGGGTCTTCTTCTTATGTTTTCCTTATATTTCAAAAAAAAATCTAAGAAGTTATCCCATGCCTTCTCCCCTTTTGGTTTCTTCGAGAAATGATATTTGTAAATCAATTATATAATTCCATGGTGCTTAAGTGGGGCCTTTCCTTTAGTGTACTTTGTTATCGTGGTATTGATGGCATCAAATAAGAAACCTAGGAGGTTAACTTTAAGTTTAGGGTTTCTCCCCTTACTTTAGGTGGATTGAAATTCTCATGAAATCCCCACCCAACACAAATTATTTCCCATCACAAGAGATATATTTCTTCACCCAAGAAGCTATAGTTTTCCAAGGTTATGGAAATATTTTCCTTTTTATCCCTTTTATTATCCCTTTACAGTTGATTATGATATAAAGAATTGGTTTACCTTCCTCGTCGAATATTTAAATGAGGTATTTTATGGGATAATTCCCTATGAATTTGATGCCAAATTTAGGGAGGAGACATATGGTACTGATAATAATACTATTGAATTCAATTTTTATCCCCTTACCTTTGTGTGAGTTTTGTCAAAATTTATAAAAAAACTCTTTTACCAATTTAGAATCATACCCTTCAATTTTTAAATAAAATTCAACCAACCCACGTCATGGAAATCTTGAGAAACTGCAACATTCTGTAGGAGTAACATGGCTGATTCAGGTTCTGATTTCTTTTTCTGGCCCATCCCATAGAAATATGCAAGGTGAAATCTTTAGAATAATAATGGTTTTTTCTGTTCAAAACAATAAGCACTTCTTTTCTGGATCAATAATCTCTTAATTATCACTTTCTTCACCTGGTAAGATACTTGACAATGTTAGTTATGTGAATGGTGGTATCCCTAATCTTTGTAGTCATGTGATACATTTTTTGGCACCAAAATTGATGGATGTAACTTTCAATTATTATGATACACTTTGAAATGAATGCCACCACCTTAGTTCATCTATGCCAAATGTTATGCATAAACTGAATGACATCATGTTGTAATCATATCACTATTTCTTTTCCCCCATTTTTAACTTTTTAATCACATTTGATCAAATTGATTGGAATGTTTAGAAAGAAAATCCCTAAGTAAGAAAAATAAATACACCTTACCTCATTAAAACATGTATCCTTATGATTTTTTGGTCTTCTAGCCCCTACATTTAAAAAATACTTATAATTAGTGTGTACATGTTATGAAATTCATCCGTCCCTTAATTTTATTATTTGCATGCTATTAAACTTATATTATTATTTTCTGAATACATATTTATTTATTTATTATTTTTGGAATAAGAGAGGATAATTTTGTCATTTTTGATTCCAGTTTCTCCCTTTATTATAGTTCTAAACCTCTTTATCACATCAGGTTGGAATAACTACATTCTTCAATGAAACCAAATTCACCACATGACTGAATTTCCTTCGTTTACTCATCTTTTCTTTAAGGCTTCTGATACAATATAAATCTATGTCCATTTACTAGAATACTTATCTTATATCCATTAATAGGTAGTACCTTGACTGATCCATTATCATAAATCTTCTCTACTTGATAGGGCCCTAACCATATATTCCTTAACTTTCCTTTAAATTGTTGATACCATGAATCAAATAGAAGGGCCCAATTTGATTCTTTAAATCATGGTCTTGATATGAGATTCATGTCATAACTTTTTTTGATGTTGGAGGAGGTTATATTTTTATTGATCTTCCAACCTCGTCTCATTGAGCTGAATAATCTCATCTTTTTTGGATGCATCAATCTCAATTCCCACCTCATATGTTGTCCTTAAGGTCTATAACTTGAATTCTATAGGAATAAGTGATTTCTTCCCATACACATGATCAAATGGAGAGAATCCAGTGGTAGTTTTCCATGTTGTATTATATGCTCAAACTACTTTAGGAATCCTTACTACCCAATATTTCTTGGTTGCATCCACAACCTTTGTCAAGATGTTTTCCAATTCTCTATTTGTGACTTCAACTTTCCCATTGGCCTAAGGATGGTATGGTGATGACTTTGCATTGATATGATCTAAGTTATACAAATCCTACAATCATGTTGGACATGAATTCATACTTGGTAAAATATTACTCTAGGTGCTCTAAATATCTGCATGATCATGTGGTACAAGAAATGAGCTATAACTTTTTCATTAGCAGAAGGGAAGTCTTGAAATTATTCCTGTTTTGTGACATAATAAATGCACAACAGCATGTACTCTTTTCCATGAGATGGGGGGTATATTAGTCCAATAAAATCAATTCCCCACTTCTCAAAAGGTCCTAAAACTAGTTGAGGATTAAGGGGCATTTCCTTGGACAAGGTAGGCCTCCCCATTCTTTGGCATGCATCACATTTCCATATGTATTGTTTGAAATTATTGTGAAGGGAAAGCTAATAATACCCAACTTTAAGGATTTTATGGATTGTCTTCTTAATTGAATATTTTCCTGGTTCATCATAGAAAGCTCTTATGATGTCATACACCTCATTTTCCCTAACACACCGCTGAAGCACCATATCATAACAAGATTTAAATAAAATACCATTACACCATGTATAAGTAGCATTATTTCTAACCAATCTTTTTATTTATTTGGTTTTAAAGTAAATACGAAACTTCCATGTGGTTAGATAATTAGCAATATCAGCAAACCATAGTGAGTTTGCAAAAATTGCGAACAATTTTTCATCTAGACAATGGTCTTCAATAGGTTCTCCTTAACCTAAAACATTCAATCTTGTGAGGAACTAGAAAACAAAATTAGATTTTCCTGGTTTATCAATGATTTTAAAATTAAATTCTTGTAAAAGGAGTAACCACTAGATAATTATTCCCCATACCACTGGCTTGTTCATAAAATACCTTATTGATGAATGATTTGTGTATAAAAATATTTTATAACCAGTAACATAATGTTTTTTTTAAGAGAATAAACAACAACCAATTTTTTTTGTTTTGGTGTAATTATTCTCTTTAGGATCTAAATTCTTTCTAATAAAGTAAATTACATACATTTGTTATTATTCATTTTTTAAACCAAGAACTACTCCCATTGCATTTTTGGATGCATTAGTATGAATATGAAAAGGTTGTCCCCAATTAGATTATGTTAAAACTAGGGAAGTAGTCAATTTTTCTTGTATAACTTTGAAGGATTTTTAGCATTGAGAGTTCCATTAAAAAACAATGTTCTTTGTTATTAAAGTGAACATAGGTGCAACAATTTTGTTGAAATATTTAATAAACCTTCTGTAGTAACCTGAATGCCCTAGTTTCACATTAGTTTGATTTATTGGTATAGGCAAGTTATTAATTATTTATATTTTCTTAGGTTCAACTTGAATACCTTTAACAGATATATGATGACGTAAAACAATTCCTTGAACAACCATAATTAAACATTTCTCATGACTCAAGGAGATTTGGTGTTATTAACCTCTTGCTAATATTTTTCTAAAGTACTCAAAGATTCCTGAAAGTTATCCCCATGGATAGTAAAATCATCCATGTATACTTCATCAAAATCATTAATGATATCTATAAAAATATCTAGGACTTTCCTTTGAAAGGTAGCAGGTGTATTACATAAACTAAGGGTAAAACTTTGTATGTAAATTTTCCCTAAGGGCATGTGAAAGTGGTTTTATCTTGATCTTCTGGAGCTATACAAATCTTATTATAGTCATTGAATCCATCCAAAAAGAAGAAATATTTCTTACCTATTATATCATCCAAAACTTGTTATATAAAAGGTAGAGGGAAATAATCTTTCTTTGTAGCCTTGTTGAGCTCCTTATAGTCTATATAGATTATCCATTTACCATTATTTTTGGGAAATATAACAAGTAGGGAGACCCACATACTATTAGATATATAATAGATAAAGCCTACTCTCAGTAGTTTCTCTATTTCATCTTTAACAATATCTCTGAGTGCTAGATTGATCATATGTTGCGGTTGTCTTAATAGTTTAACATTTTCAATATAAATGTGATAATTACATATATTAGGGTGTAAATTCCTCTCATATAAGTATAATCCCATGTAAATGATTTAGGATGATTTCTCAAAACATTAATGACCTTAGCTTCCTAATCACCATTTAAATTTCTACCAATATTCAATTCCTTTCTTAATTGAATGGATATATGTTAAATCTTGGGTAGATTTTCTTTCTTGCTTTCATTTACCATATAATTCAAAGGAAAAAAATAAGGTTGTAACTTTTGAAATATTGTTATGTTTTCAAAATTCTCCCCCTCAAAAGATATGATTCTAGCCAAAGGACAATAAAAATAATTTGATATGTGTTTCTCATGATAAGAACGTGGTTGAGAAGGGGCATAATCATCTATGTCAGCAAAACATTTTTTTACAAATTTCACCATCTTGAACCCTATTTTCCTTTTCGTGAGCTAGAGTAGATAATTTCAATGCTCGACTAGGTCTTTCTAGAGCCAACATAGTTCTTTCTAGAGTCGGAATGGTTCTTTCCAGAGCCAAAATGTTTCTTTCCATAACTAGAATGTTTCTTTCTAGAGCCAGAATGGTTCTTTCTAGATCTAAAATGGTTCTTTCCATATTCAAACTAACCTTTTCATCTAGGTTCCCATATGTTCCCTCTATTTCATCCACATGTTTTTTACTGCAATTATTGCTAAATAAGAAGGGATCATATAATTCTTATCTAGTCCATCAACCCACATATATTCATAAGTTTCTAAACATGGTTGAGTAAGAGGATAAAGATAAAATTTCTTTTAATTAGATTCATTTCAGGTATTCATATTTCCATACATATAATCAATAAATGCAACCAAAATAACAACCCGATGTCTTCCTAAAATAATTGGGTAGCTACATTTCTAATTTATGGGCTATAAGATCATAAAATCTGCTAGATATTCACATAATTCAATTATAACCATTATATATCCTATAACTCCATTTGGTACAACAATGGATTAGTCTTCCATTTGAAGGATAGCATTGGTTGATTACAATCCTATTAACAACAGTACATTCAATGTGTTTGTTTCCATTACATTAATAACAACTCAAAGATATATCAAAACATTAGATTTTTTTTTCCATCTATGGTAATAGTGATTATTAGAATCTGTGGATCCCAACACTTAGGTTTTGTCATGAAAAATGTCTTGCATGAAAAATTCAAAAAAAATGTCATGAAAACCTAACCCATACTTGAAAATCCCTCTCCCGGTCATTGTAAACTTGTCCTTTAGCCAACTCATTTAATGTGTTACCATCATAACAGCCAAGATGAATGTGATAAATTTATTTTCAATTGTGTTTCATATGCAAGGAATTTATTCATAGATTCATTTAGAAGGAATTACTCTGGGAGGCCTAAAAAGGTCTATTTTTCAGGATTTTTCACACTAGTGAAAACCCCTTGGAAGCTAACATGTTGAGGAACAACCCACCTGAGAGTTTTAAATGCGAGATAAAATATTTCCTAAATATGTTTCGGAATATTTAGGAAATATTTGTAACCTTAGGAAAATCTTCTTCAAACCGAGTTATTTCTAGTCAGTGATGGGGATTACATTTTCCTAAAAAGTAGCTGTTCAAGTTTTAAAGGTTTCAGGAGCCTTGGGATGAATAAGAATGTGATCGGATAATCATAGAAATATAATAATGTCTAATTTACATTGTAATAGGTTATAAGAAATTTTTTGGAGTGGATTTGTAGATATTGACCTGATAGTACATGTAAAGATTATAATCCTGGTGGAGATTCAACTGGAGATTATAAGAGTTTTGAGAAGATTTGATACATGATTCAAAGTAAAATTTGACATATTTGAGGCCTTCATTACATCTAAGGTGTTCTTCTTGTTTTTATCATCATAAAATTTAGTGGCAATATCTTTTATCGGTGCATATGCTTGAGCAAAATTGAAAATGGGGGTAAATTAAAAATTTCAAGAGGAATTGGCTCTTGGAAATGATGGGAATGTTCTCATAAAACATTTTTGAGTAAAAATAATATAAAATTGTCTATGGAAAGTATAATCCTAGCCCCTATGGAGAGAAAATGTGTCTAGGTAGCTATTTCCGACAATGTCTGGCGAAGGAAAACATCTATTTGTGGAAAAACTGCACTTGGAGACCCATGATGTCCCTTTGTACCTTTGTAACCTTTCCCAAAGGGGTGTGAGGGACATAAAAATGTGCCACCATGGTGGAGGGTAATTTTTTGTCACTTAAAAGTTGACTTGGTGGTTATAAAATGTCTTACACTCACCTAACCCACCTAACCACTTCTCATGATGACTTAACCCATGACACATTTTGAGAAGGATGATGTCCCTTTTTTCCCTTCCCTAAAAGGTGACCTAAACCATGGCACACTTTGAGAAGGATTATTTCCCTTTTTCCCCTTCCCCAAAGGGATTTGGGGGAAACTAAAGTGTGCCACCATGTGAGGAGTTTTGTTTCATCACTTAAAGCACCAAGTGAGTGTTTAGAGTATGGTTTCAACCTCACCATTCATATCTAGGCCCTTCCTCTAGAAGATCAGACCCATGGAAAATTTTGAGAGGGGTGATTTCCATTTTTCTCATTTTCAAAATGGATATGGGGGGCACAAAAGTGCTCCACCATGTGGAGGAGGAGATTTTCGTCACTTAAGTGCTCAACATGAAGTGTTAGGCAAGTGTTTTCCACTCACTCTCATGACTTGTTTTTTCCCCCTTTTATGTTTTTTCCACCCTTGGTGAATTTTTGAGGGGTTATGTCCTTTTTTCCCTTACTAAATTTGGTAAGGGACATGGGGAAATCTTGTAACCATTTAGAAACTTTTAACCTGACTCTTCCACCCATGAGTCCCCAGTTAACCTGGGTTAAGCATGGTGAGTCCAGTGATGGGTTAACTAGGTTTATGAGTGAGGGAAGGTGTAAATTTCATAATTATTGATTTCTCACTCATTATTCATGTTTTAAAATCCCTCATTTCATGATCCCTTACTGTTATATTGCTGAAATTTCCCCAAAATCCCTCATGCTCAAAAACACACTTTTTATCATATCTCACAAACCCTTGCTCCATCTTCCATGAGATTTAAACTGAAGCTTCCTTGAAAAAACGAACTTAAGGGGAGATTTTTCATGCCTCCATTAATTAACCCTACTATTTTCTACATCCCCTTGAAATTTTTAGACAAAACTACTCATTTCCCATATTTGCACAAATCTGGCAATTGAAATCCTCTGAAAATTAGAGCAAAGGCCTAAAATGAAAACAAAAACTTCTGCAAGTTGTTTCATTTGAATCTGACACCAGGAAGACCAATTTGTATTTGTAGTAATAATTCATGATAAAAATTACTAAAAATATTAAGTCTGAGAAAAATGTGCATTCATACACCTCATTTCATTCCCCTATGTTCGAGACACTCAAAATTGCCAAAATTTGAAAGATTGGTGAAAATTGGCTAAAATGGGACAATAGTGATGAATATTATAAAAATAGTAAATAGATGGGATAATATCAAAATGATCATGTTTTAGTCCTTCATATATTCTATAATGGTCCTAGCACTCACAGGAACTTATCCCTTGGGTTTCAAAAAAATTGTCACATTTCCCGATGCGATGAGCATAAAATGCCAAAATGGTAAAAATGTTATTTTTTACCGAAATCTATTTCAATTCATCCCACATGGATTTCATGATAAAAAGGTGTATGGCATTGGTTTTGGTTTCATTCTTCTTCCCTTGCTCCAAAATTAGAAGGATTTGGTCTCATGTTTCATTCATCATCAGTGCTCTTGTAGTGGCAGAATCATGATCATGCATGTGTGAGCAAAATGTACTAATTTCTCCCATGTGAATGATTAATCATAAAAATTTGATAGTGTCTCAAGACTTATAAAGATTGTCTCAGTGAGGGAAGTAACCTTTTGATGTTCTCAGTGGTCTAATTTCCAATTTATCACCACTCCTCTTCTCGGTGTGTTCATGCAATGTTGTAGAGGTTCATCATTCCAAGAGTTTTCAAAAGGGGAAAAGTTTTCAAAGGTCTTCATCGGAGATCTTCATCAGTGTGTCACAGTGGAGGGTAATCATGGATCAAGTTGTTATCATCAATATCTTTAGAGCTGATCTTCATCGACGGAATAGATATCTTCAACCATGTTTTAAAGAAATTCTTCTTTCCTCTCCTCATTCTTTCTCCTCTTCTCTCCCCACTTTTTAATTATTCATTGTAAGAAATCATTGTATTTTTTCTTATTCACTTAAGTGAATCTAATGTTGAAATATAAAAGTCCCTTTTGATTTATAAAAAGTGGACTTATTTTCTCATTTCCTAGGAAAAGAAAGAGTCACAAGTGGAATAAAGACATGAAGGGTCATGCGGGGGGTAGATGAAGATTTGCATTGTAAACATATATACTGGGAGAGCCTCATCATTTCTAAGGATGGTTATTCTTGTTTACTAGCTCCCACACTCTCTCTAGGAACAAGTGATCAAATTTCCTCTATTTCATTTGCTTATGTTTCATTTTGATCTCAACTATACTCCATGAGTATGTACTTGATGAATATTATGCATTGAGACTTTATAATTTTTGTATTTTGTTCCTTTTTCTATGTGAATGGTGTCTTCTAATGGAATTCATGGATACATTCTTTTTTTGAGACAATAAACTCTGATGTACTATTTATTGTAAAAAAATCCCTTTACTATTCTCTTTACACCTCTCCTTCAAGACTCATCCTCCCTTGTAGAATCTATGAGCACTTTGCCACAGGTGTAGGGAAGTACCCCTGTGTGATCCCTAGTTGAAAGATCACCCTCTGTTGATAGAATAGTGTACTTAATTTCCTTGTTTTCAATAAATGGAGCTACCCCATTCAAGCAGAGGGACTTAGTCCTACACATTGTTGGTGAGAAAACCCAAATTTTCCCACCTAAAAAATTATTTCACCAACATTGGGTAAGAGCAGTTTTCATGTTAATAGATCAGCTAACTTTCCATCAACTTGCACTCTTTTTGGGTATTGTTTATTTCTACCTATTGTCTTTATAAATAGACATCTAATAGTTTGGTTAAGTTCTAGGATATCCATTATTGATCTCAAAAGTGGAATCTCAATATGTAATTTTCTTAGCTCTTACACTAATGCAGATTCTTCCTTAGAAAGTGTTTATTTTAGTCTTTTTGGAAAGGGGGTTGTGCAAACATTTTTGTCCTATGTTTTAGCACTTTCCTCATTTTATTTTTGTAAAACAAATTCAATTTCTATCTTTTCCTCATGTATCTCTGTGATAATAACTAGAGGGTTGTTCAATTTTTATCTTGATCTCAACTATAGGTTATTAGTAGAGTTTACATGCATTGTCCCTTCTTAGCTAGCTTCATTAATTGAAGTTATCTGCTGATTTTTTGGATTTGGGAGTGGTTAAGATAGAAGTTGTGTCTGATTTACTTGTCCTATTTGTGGGTTTGATTGAGGTGGTGGCATAAAATCTTGTTTTGGTGGATATTTTATAAGTTGATTGAATTTTTGTTGGTGAGACTATTGTTGATTTTGCAATGGTTTTGGGTTAATTGATGGCATCTAATTTTCCAATTTAATTGAGGTATCCATGGATGTTGATTTGGAAAAATCATCTAGTTTAGCTACATCAAATTAGGTTTTACCCAAGTGGATGGAGGAGATTTATTGGCCATTACATTAACCAAGGATTTGGTGTAGGTTTTGGAAGAAAGGTATGTTGATTGGTTTGTCTCTAGACATAGTTTAATTCTCCCATTATTTGAGAAGATGTGTTTAGTATTTCTTTCAATAAATGAAGAAAGGTAAAATTATTATTATCATGCTCATTGAAATTAAAAATTAGGCACATATATGTGTGCTCTAAAGGACAACCCTTTAAAGGATACATTTTCCTACATTTAGGACAATACATATTCAGAGGTTCTATGGTAGCCTTAGTTTTATCCTTTAACCCATCCAAATTAGAATTCAGTTGTGTTAAAATGTCTATTTTCATGTTGTAAAGTTCTTTCATGAGCTATGAAGTACCAGAGATATCTTTCATAGTTATATTTTTTCTAATACTTCCTCTTTTTCTAGAATAACTTCTGCATAACTCATCAATTTGTTGCAGGGTAATCTTACTCAAATATCATCTTCTCATTAGCTTAAGAGATTCCCTAGATTCTTCATCACGTCCTTTGAGAATTTTTTTTTTACTTAGTTCTTCATTTAATTGATATCCACTCCTACGGATAAAAATGATTTTGTCTAAGTAATCCTCCAAGTGCTTATTTTCTTTTTATCTTATTTGAAATAACTTCTCCTTCTTATCCCTTCCTCTACAATAATCCTGGTATTTTTCTAAAAATCAAGATTCCATTTCTTCCCAGGAATGAATAGATTCATGTTATAACCTCATAAACAACCTCATAGAAGAATACTTGAGGGTGGAAGGAAATAATTTGAGTTTATGATTACTATTTTTTAGTCATATGTCTAACATAATACTTTGAATTGAGCAAAAATTGGTTTGGGTCCTCTGCTAACATTCCTCTAAAGGTAGACAATATAAATGGATAATTTTTCTTCATAGGGGTTTCGTATTCATTATTTGGGATAATGGGATAAGTAAACTTTCATCTCACGGGTCTATTCCCTTGAAGAGGATATTCCACTTCACCCATTTCTTCGAAGATATTGTAGAACACACACATATACTTAGAGGGGGTGAATCAATATACTCATAATTTTTAATTATTTAAACATTAAATTCCTTAGCAAAAATAATCACATAAGATATAAAATTACACAACACAAGATTTATGTGGAAACCCTTTCGGGATAAAACCACATAGAAAAGACTAATTGGATCTACTTTCCAAATATATCCCCAAAATATCTCAATATACATTCATATGCACAAACCTACTAGAGACACTGATCCCAAATGACGAGCACCAAATCAGCTAATTCGTGAGCACCAACTCATCTAATTCATGATCACCAACTCACTCGAGATACCCATTTCTAATTTTATGAGGAACCAACCTCAGCAATATAAATTTCCACCTTCTATAGTTGTTTCTTCAACTTTATGATGGAAATTCCACTTCTCTTTATACACACAAACTGGATCATACTTTCACCATGGATATTGGTCCAATTAATGAAATCATAACACTTTATATTTATGCTTTTCTCTACTATTCAAACTTTCATCCATTAACTCAATTTTCACATGTACTTCCACTCATAATTATTCTCTTAATTATTTCTTCATAATGTTTCTCCTAAACCTTATTTTCTACTTTCTCTACTCCAACATTATTGACATGCTCTTCACAACTTCACTTTGCTCATATTCCATGATCTTCACCCGACAACACTCTTAAATATAACTAATTTGAATCTCTTTTATATCATAATAATTTCTCAAAAAAAATTAGTAGCATATGAGAGTCAGACAAAACAATTCAAATGATAATGATAAAACAAGGTCAACTAGATTTATGCACGAAGCATTTTAGTACCAAAATAGATGAGGTTGGCCAACAAAACATTTATTTGAATACTTAGCTTGAGTCAGTATTTGTAGAATGATATATGAGATTCTTCTAGACTTCCATATACAACCCCTATTTTCTCTTGGTCCCGTGTCTTTTCATGACCTTTGCAGAGTTTCTATTACTTTCTCTTCGTTGTGTGGAAATCCTCCTTTTTATCATGACATTCACTCTTCTCAAAAATATTCAATATACTAGAAGGTGAAATTACTTTTTTTGTGTCTATTTCCTTTCTACCACACATGTAATATTGTTTCTTTTGATCCACTGCATGCAACCTTTGTTACGTAGTATTGGATTGTATTCAAAGAAATGTGAAATACTTTAATGAGATCCTCCAGATATGTAAAGAATTTTCAATAGATTTCAAACCCATGAATCACAGTAAAAAACACGTGGTACACTACTGATTATTTTAAAATACAAAAAACACTACATAAACCCGCATAATACTACAAAAACATTTTCCTTTGTTGTGTGGTATGCAGAATTAAAAATGTAATAATTTTTTCTTGATTGATTAATTTCTTAGAATCAGTGAAAATTATTTCCAACATATGAGACATGTAACTTTATTTTACATCAATACTACTTTGACATCAATGAAAATATTTCTAAAAAATATATTGTAATGGAGGACTATTAGGGGATGTTAGTTCTTTATGAGGAAAATTCGATTATGTTTCAATTTCAATTTGAGTGTTGCTATCAAACTCTTATGTGCTTTCTCCACTTAGTGTTATGCGTTGAGAGTTCCTAGGTATGTATCTTCCCCTAGCATCCCACAACATGTACAATTTTTTATCTTTGAAAAGATGCCGAGATCACTACTATTTATATATTCTTGCTTCCATGACATACTTCCCTGAAAATGACACCAAAAATGATGGTTCGTTGTGATTTCTAATCATTTAATCAACCACCTTGAAATTGATGTCATTTTAACTAGGAACGATGTCCAAGGCATTATACAATGAAGATAATCAACATATAACTAGTGGCAGTGGTTCTAGTTGTTGGGGGATTTTATCTATCTGTTTGGGCCTGTCTATTATCCTTACTAACTACTGAAAGCAATCAACTTCTAAAACTACCGAAAGTAATAACTCTAACATATTGAAAATAATAACTCTAAAATATAAAGAATTAAACAATAGTTCAAACAATATTTAGTCTATTGAAACCAACATGCAGGAAAGAAATTATTTACATAATAAAGATACTTTGAAATGAAACTTTCTGGAATTAAAAACAAGATACAATGAAATAACTACTAAAAGAGAAATGTTGATTTAATTGAAATATTGCAAATGCTAGAAATAATTATTGTTAAACTCACTGTAGAATTCAGAAATGCAAGAAAAAAATGAACATAAACACCAAAATATTCAATTCCTTTGTTGATTGGAACCTTTTTCTCCCTTTGATTAGATTTTTGACACAATTTTCTTCTCATAACATCATACTTTTATTCATTCAAAAAGGCATTTATTAGAAAACAAACCAAAAGTAACTATATATGCTTCTTATTACATCCTTTTATTTTCTCTAGATTTTATTGCATATCTATATCTCTATATGAATATATATATATCTGCATGTCCTCTTTTCACATCAGTCAAGACTGACTTTTTATAGCCACTACCTTTCCAACAAACTACTAGGAATCTAGGCAATTGGATATGATAAACAATTTGGAAGTTGGTTACAACTCATAAAAGAACTAGGAACTAGATTTCTATTTTCAGTATTCATTAACTTCTTCCAAAACAGTCCACATAATGGAGTAGGCATGTCCAACCTTGACTCCGACACCTTGCATTGGTGGTTATTATAAATTTATTGTCCTTCACACATCATCACACATATTTTTAAAGCGGATAGTGTAGACACCTAAAATTAGCATCATTAATCCCCATGTCTATGTCCGCTAGCACCCCTTCATTATCACATCACTATCATATTATACATTAAATTCTTATCCTAAGTCTTATTTCTCCCCATTATATTTACTCCCCGTAAATATCAATCTACAACTATAAAATATTATTTTATCCTCTCCTAAACCACTCAAACCACTTAAAAACCAAAATCAAATAAAACAAAACAAAATCAATAACTTCTCAACCATTTAACAACCTTTGTAACCCACATAACCTTTTTCCAACACATATCCTTCATCAAAACAAACAAAAACCTCAATTTGGGAAGTATTTTCAACCTTTTTCCCGTAAAACTCATATCACCGATGATTCAACAAAATCACTAATGATTCTCCCTGGTTATTAGTGACCTTATATAAACAAGTCTCATGCCTTCATTTGATGTTAGCTTGCAGTTGGACGTGGCTCAAGGAATTCATATTACATTTTCTTTGTATCATAGCCCTGTTAAAGAGCCATAGATCATCCCAACAACATTCAAGGCACCAAGAATCTCTTCTTCATCCTATGAATGTCATTCATATGTCAAGGAATCAACTCAACAACCTTCTTACATTCGCAATCTCCCTCTCTTAGGTAATATCACCTTTTGATCTTCATTCATCAATTTATACAAGGTAAGTGGTTTCCATTTCTTCATTATCTTATTATAAATCGTATTTAGGCCTAAATCAACCCTTTTAGAATCCCTTTCGAGATCTATCTCCGTCCATTATCAAAATCATTGGTGATTCACCATAATCACTGACGATTTACCAGAATCGTTGGTGATTCACCAAAATCGTTGATGATTCACCATGGTCATAGATAGGATCATTGACGACCCTTCAACATCACTGACGATTCACCAAAATCACTGACGATTCATGTTTAAAAGGTCATTTGACCCCTAATCTTGCTTTTTAGACATCTAGATCACATAATTTATTACCACAGGGCCCCGCAAGTGTCTCTCTAGTCATATCAAGCTCCTTTTAGACATCTATAACACTTTATCAGTTTTCTAAATCAAATATATCATCTTGCTCACCTTTTTGAGTACATAGCTATCTAAGTCTTTGCTCCTTTGAGCCATTTTGTGATCCCTAGACTCCCATTGTATCAGGTATCACCATCATACCATCATATATTAGTGGGGCCCATCTGTCTCTTTTCCTTTGCATTGTTAATTATATCATCAGTTTTATCATTTATCCTCTCATTATCAGATTGATTTCTTGAACGCGGATTAACATTCTTGTAAGTAATTCCATTGATTTCTGGGGACTGGCCTTTTCTAGGAAATCCACCATATATCTATCTAATCATATCTTTTTATAATTGTTTATGCATTACAAGTGACCTATCCCACTGGAAGGAATTAGTTGTGCACACACTTGAATCTATCAACATAAATCAACCATCACCATCAACATCAACATTTATCAACTATCTTGTGGGTATCGGTAAACCCCTCCATCTTCTGAGGTCGGTTTGTTTTTTGTTATTTCACTTCATTAATTTAAAGTTGGAAAGAAAAAACTCTCTGGAACAATTAGTTAGAAAACCTCAATCATTAGTCTACATGTTTCAAATAATGATGAGATGCATTATTTCTCTAATTTGGACTTGATCAATCAAACCATCAAATGCATTAATTAATGGTTTTAGAGTAAAATTATTATTATTTGATGATTTAATAGGTCAATTTATGGACTCATCAAACCTAAGATTGATAGTAAAGTCAATTTTACTTTAAAGTATGCCATATCAAGTTTTTTTCAAGTTTTTATGTACTACGTTAATTTTTGAGTTATTTTGGGGTTTTCCAAAAAAATAGTGGGTGTTTTTTATTTTGTAAAATATGGTGGATACATTCATTTGTAGGCATGTAATTGAATTTTTATGAGTGTGGTTGTTATACCAATTTTGACGATCATATCAACACTGTATTTAGTGTTTTACTTTTTTGTAGAGAAATATTGGATTGTACCTATAACGATATTGTACCCAGGTCTTGTGTGGATATGAGGTGATGATTATACCTATGAATTCATAGGCAAAGAAACATTGTTAGAGATGACACTGTACTGATAACATACAACAAGTTATTGTTGTGTTTAGATGTGGCATATAGTTCAAAGTGATAACATTATTTAGGGTCATATTTTACTTCTTGTAAACAAAAGACCTAACCATAACCCTAGGTTCCTATCACTCTCACAATAAGATATCGAAAAAGTGCAATAAGTAAGTGCATAACTTTCCCCAAAATTTGACATCACAACACTTTTCCTAGTCTTAGCAGCTAGTCATGACCAGCTCAAGGGGGCTTAACTCATGAGAGTAAACATTTTCTTAAAGGTGGTAAAAAAAATTAAGGTACATGAGAAAGTATTTAATATGAAAATAGAAGGAACTTGTAAGATACATAAATTTCTATTGGAAAATCCTTTTGAGGCATCATATTTTTGAAGTGTGTATTTTTTCAAGCTCTTCACATTGGTTTGCTTTTATTTCCTTGTTTAGCCTATATCAAACTTGTTTTGGTCTTGAAGAGTTGTATACACACTAAATTACAAGGTTCCAAACTTGGGGGTATTTGTTGATAATTTTAGGGTTTTATATTGTGTTCTCTTGAACACTTCATTTTTTTCAATCTCTTTTCTTGCATTATGGATCAAAATATGGTTCTCCCACCATTTAACTGTCATAAGTGGCAAATCAAAATGAAAATATTATTGAGGAGAAAAGGTTTACGCCAAATCAACATGTGTGTTGAAACTAAACCAACATCAAATGTAGCTAAATCTAAGTGGTTTAACTAATGTTATGATACATATACTCTATTGTGGTTATTTGTATATCCTGATTTACTATTTCACTTAGAATATGCTAGCATACCTAATGATATCTGGACAATATTAAAAATCCTATTTGGGAATCATAATGTAATGAGGGGTCATGAATTGGAGAATATATCATTATTTTTAGTCCATTTTTTTATAGTATACAATACATCTTCACAAAAATCAAATCAGTTAGATTGCAGTTAAAGCAATGTGGGATAGAAAAAATGATGAACAATTGATTATTTATATTATTGTCATGTTAGGTCCCGACTATTCAAAAAAAAAAATCCACTTTCCATACCTCTAGGATTTCCCTTCAAGCCACATGGAAAATGCCTTCCTTAGATGATTTTTCTTCCTCCTTGACTATGGAGAAAGATAATCTTATACAAATTGGTACTCTAAAGTCTTATAGGTCATACACCCTATTTTAACAAAATGAAAAATAAAAAGCTTCAAACAACAAGGATAAGAAATTAAAAAAAGATAATGAGAAAATGAAGGATCCAAAACCTGTAAATGATCCATTCTCTTCTAAAGACAAACCTAAGAAAGATATGGTCAAATGTGCCTATTGTAGAAAACCTAGACATGATAAACATAAGTGCATATAAAAATAGATTGATCAACTGACACACATTATAGAAAATAAAAATATCAGGGTTATTGGTTCAAACATAGATTTCAACAGTTTAGGAGTACATAAAGGTAAAATAAAATAGTAAGGTTAAAGATATAGACACTAAAATTTTACAATTTACTCTTCGACATAGTTTTGACAATGCACTCTTGCTAAGATAAACACGACCTTTCCATTCATACTTAGCACATTCTAAGGTATATATTTTTATCTTGTTTATCCTTACACATTGATATGTCATCAATTTATAAGATTAATGTTGTCATGCAAATGTACAACAAGGAAATTCATAATTTCCGAGCATGATATCCACACCTTACCAAAAAAATTTACTCATAGGTCACCCTGAGCCCTCATTCATATCACCATAAACCCCAATTTAGTGTTCTCATAGGTTATTTAGAGGTACCCAGTAGTTTCGAGTGCTTCCCAAGTAAGATCCACAAGACAAGCCTTTCAGCAAGCTTGGGAAAACTCGTCTTCCGTTCTTCTCGAAGCTGGTATACACCCCCCGCAATAGAACAAAAGGCCTAAATTCATCATGGAGACATATCAGGGAGTCAAGAAAAAATTTCAATAAATTTTGGAAGGTTTTGGGAATATTCATAAGTTTTGGAGCAAGTTCAGCAAAAATGGGTCTTGGAGGCCTAAGCAGTGCACAGGGCCGAAAAAGATATTGAGCTTCAGGAAGAAATTACAGGAGCTCCAAAAGGACTTAAGATTCAAAAAAAATATCGTCAAAAAATTAATTAAGATATATACAATATGGTATAATAATATTCTTCACAAAACCTTGGTGCACTATGCCCCCATCTAGTTTTTATCATGTACGACCTAGGAGTCAAAACAAAAATCCTATTTTATAAGGATCAAATAGATGAATAAAAATATGATACCACCACCATTGGATTTAAGAGGAAATTTTCAAGTGGAATAATATAAAATTTCATCAAAAACCTCCTCCTGGAACTCAATTTATGGTCACGACAAGTCGCTCTCCAAGGCATAAGTTCAAACAGTTAGCCAATTTCTGGGCTGAAAAAACAACCAATAGGAATGCAGCGCACTTTTTTGTAGAAATTACACCAAAATTTCAGTGCAACAAGTGCAAGAAAATTCACTCCTCCCACATTTGAGCCCCTGGACCTCTAGATGACCACTGTTCAACTCTTTCTCTCAAGTTAAGGCCCCTAGGCCTCATTTCCCAGCCCCCACTCTATACAATCATGTGCTGCCAAATGGCCCAATCAGAATAGGGAACACTTTTTTACACCAAGTGCACCAAAATTTTAGTTCATCTGGTGCAAAAAAATCCCCATCCCTCCCATTTAGTCTCTTGGTCACCCATGTGCCATCAGTAGCTATTTAAGGTGCTTTTTCTAAGCCCCCCACTCAACCCAACATCAAATCACGTGCCGCCAAGTGGAACAAAAGGAATGGGGAAGAATTTTTTACACCAATTGCACCAAAAATTTTATTAAAATGGTGCACAAAATTTCACACCTTCCCATCCTTTCAAAATTTGTGAACTTTTCTAACTGTATGGTTGTCACTTGTTGTTTCCATTCTTCCTGCACACACGCACAATTTCTCTGTAGCTATCGGGATCTCTTCCTCTCCTCCATTATTGTTTCTTTCACAACATTTCCATCACCTCCAGCATCATTTCTCCATCCCTCCACACTGTTGTAATGTGAATAATGGGGATTTTCAAGCTAACTCCATAGACAAGAGCTGTCAGAAACCCTAGAGCACTTTTCCTTTAGTTATTTTTAAACAGTGTAGGGAATTGACTTGAAAATTTGAACAGAGCATCAGAAGAGAAAACCCACAAAGAATACATAATTTTCTCATCAATCTAACACCATGATTTTAATATTCTAAAAATAACAAGTGTTGGTAGTTTCCAATTTCCATTTTTAGTAAGTTTCTGGAAAATGCAAACTCCTCCAGAAGAACAGAATGGTGAAAATTGCACAAACTAAAAACTAGGGCTCAAGGGTTGAAAAAACCAAAAAAGAAAAAAGAAAAAAGAAACTTTCCAAAAATGGAAAGTTCTTGGAATTGACCCCAAAAAATCTTTGGTAGACACAAGACACAATGGAAACACTTCAGTGAAGAAATATGACCAAAAAATTAACCTGCGGGAAATAACAACCCCTAGGTCCTGATTTCAAAAAATAGTAGTTTTTAGCCTTAGTTGTAGAAACTTGTTGTCGTCTCCATAGTAACTTATATTTCTGATTTTATTAATCTTCATGGTATTTCAAGATGATTACATGGCTCAAACATATTATTAATAACTTCATATGGGTCTTGGAAGCATCATCCTGAATTCAAGTGTACTCATAAGTAATGCAAGGCATCGCAAGGTGCAACAGATGAGTCCATCCCCATCACTCACAAATCTAGGTGATTAAAAATTATTTTATCAGGGAGAGCTCAGTGAGCTCAACTAGTTCGTCAATCAATTGTCAAATAGGATTATTATAAGTAACACCTGCATCCATTTTGAACTCATAGTGAGAAATCCTGAAACAATGTTTCTCAACACTCATTTTGTGACCTGAGATGCCTGAGCATCGTGTATCAGGGGGAAGTTGTGATTCACCATTAAAAAATAATTTTTTTTTGAAATGCACTTCATCAAATATTTCTGATGAGTAAAACAATGTGGATATGTAGCGGAATGTCATCAATTTTGTTTTTCCATCATGTAACTTTTTTAAAGTGATCCTCAATGAACAATGTTTGCTGTCAACCAAGTGATAATTTGATAGTGTTTCTAAAAACTCAATTTGAGGTTTTTGTGCATCATTTGAAGGAGGCTTCTCATAGTATAGAAATGCCAAAGATCCAGAGTTCATTACATTGGGATATTTCATCAGGTAAATCAGGAAATGAGGTGAAGGTGACATGACATAATCTTCACCAACATCCCCTCTTCCTTATATTCTCTCATTCTTCCTCTTATTCTATACTCCCTTTCTAATTCTTCATTGTGTGTAATCATGACATTTTTGCTTTTCATTTAAATGTAGCTTTAGGAAAATTTGTAATAAGTTTACCTTGATTACTATAAAAGGGAATTTGATTTCATTCCTAAGAATGTCAAGAGTTACATTTTGTGAGGACAAACAAAAGGTCATAAGAGGGTAGCCAAAGAGTCATTTCTGATTCTATATAATGTAATGACACCCTGATTCTTAAGGGTTTTCAATTTTGTACACTCAATAAAGAGATCTATTCAGAAAGACAAGAGAGATAGAATTCTTCCATTCTCCTTCACTATTTTCCTCCATTCCTTAAATTGTACAACTTTGTAAAAATGAAAATCAAGGAAGGAATTTCTTCTTTTCATGACTTATGAATGTGTACAACTTTGTGTGTATGGTTTCCTCTCATCATTAGCATAATAAACTTATCACTCTTTCTTATTAATTGTGAATGTGAACTTTCTAATAAATCGTGGCGATAATATGATTTTATACTTGGAAACTTAGTTTTCCTTATCTAATTTCCCACTCCACTTTCCCCACATTTTAGACAATTCCCCCCTTACACCTCATTGTAAGCATTTTCCATTGGTATAGTGGAGTGCACCTATTGGATCCCCAACCTCTTGGCCAACCAAAAATTTCCCATTTCTACCAATCACAATAAAGTGTAGATATAGCACCTAAGTAGAGGGACCTAGAGTCCCGAAGACGTTTGCAAAAAACCATTGATTTTTCACATGACAATTTTTTTTGCCAATTTTTTTTGGTGCCCACTGTGGGGTAGAATTGGAAAAAATTTGTAACCAAAATGTGATCACAAGATCAAGAAAATACAAAAAAAATAAATATCCAAAAAAAAAAAAAAAATAAAAAAATAACAAAAAGAGTTCATGGAAACCCATTGCTAAAATGCACACTGCTGATTTTTCCATGTGACTTTTCACATTCCACAGTATCCTTTCATATTCCCATTACAATTTTTTCTCAGAGTTGGATGAAGGAAGATATGCTAGGTTAAGCTAGTCAAGAGGTGTTGTTGATTATAATTTCAAGGCTTTGCAAAATCAACAAGAATGAATAATAAATAATCCATACTATTTTTCGCAAGCCTCACCCCCATCTGGGTCTTCAAGTAGTTCACCTGGGAATCACATCCAAACTCATGTTGTTATCCTCCCTTTAAATTCTCCCATTGTTTCAACCACCTTTGAGCATTGAGTTCCCGGAGGAAGAAGAAAGACCAAAAGAATAATTTGAAGAAGAATATGTAGAAGTAAGATCTAAAGTTGAAATAGAAACAACGATGGTAGATGAAGCAGAAGGACCTCAACCCATTGTTCAATGGGGAATAAATACAAGTATGATTGATCTTGAACACCCTCTTCATGATCTACCAATAGGTTCCCACAAGAACTATCCAAATTTCAAAGGTGATGGTACACAACATCCTGAAGAACACATTTCTACTTTCATCACATCATGTAGGATTCTTGGAATCACACATGAAGACGTTGTCATAAGATTGTTCATGGAATCTCTCCAAGAAAAATCAACAGAATGGTTCTATTTCTTCCCTGCTAGGTCAATCACTCATTGGAATGATATCAATTCCAAGTTTGAAGAAAGATTCAAATTTACTGACTGTCAAGATCTCCTTGTTGAATTGGGACAAATGAAGAAGGAACAAACAAAACTATGAGAGACTTCTTGGATGGTTCGATTTCTCTGCAGGATATCAGAAGAAGATTCATCATCTGAAATCAACTTCAAGAGGTTATTTATAAATTCTCAATCACCAAAGGTAGGAGTTTTCCTATGAAGAGTTCAACCAATGAACATTGCGGAAGCACAAAGGATGACCATTTAACTTGATGATGATCTCATCCTATCTGGAAAGATCAAGAATCCCTTAAACGGTAAAGCCCAGAATCCTAAGGACGAGAGAACAGATCCAGTCATATAGAAATTAGAAAATGAAATGGCATCACTGAAGAGGGAAATTTTTGAATGAGTTTCTTCTCAAAGAAATAATAGAAATTAGATTGCAGGAGCACCTCAAAGGCTTTCCTTAGAGGCCCGAATTGTCAATGAAATTTCAATAAAATGAAGAGGAACTTGAACAAGGAAATGCAGTCGGTAGTTTCCTAGAGGTTTAAGAATTTGAGAATAATACACAAATTGGATTCTATGATATTCTAGAGCTGATGAAGATGATGAAGAAAAAGAACCCAATTTCTCATGTGCGGTATTTACTCGGTCTCAGTTTGAGAAAGGAGCATCTTCCTCCATGGTTGTAAATAAAAATAAGACTAAAGATCCTCCTGTGGAAACTCTAAAAATTAAAATAATCAGTTGAGGATCTCTACTCCCACCTTGTATGGAGTTTGCACTGGATAAACCTAATCTTGTAGTAAGCACGAGGTCACCCACCATTCCAAGTAAGTCTCCCTATGTTTCTTCCAGTCCTAAATCTAAATATACTCTTGCAAAATATGGTGCTTAAAAATTTCCTAGTGTGCCTTTCAAAATACCCTCCATGTCCCATAAACATCTACCCCTACTTCCAAGCATATCCTAGCTCTAAAATCAATGTCTTCACCTCCCTTATACGCATATGCTCCTTTTTACTTTAGTAGAATATGTGAACAAAACCAAAGTGTAGATTACTAAAACTGAATATTTGCGGACTCAACCCAAAAAATTTGAGGGATTCATTCAATACATCAGGAGTGGTATTTTAAGACCCAATGTTGTAACTCCTAGTTCTAAAGGAACAATACCAAACCCACTAATACCTCGATCAAAGAACATGCTTACATTGAGTGCATCAAAGACTGAAAAGATCAATCCTTTCTACGTCTCCCTTCTCGTTGGAGAATATGTACTGAACAATTACATCATAGATTTTGGCACCTCTAACAATGTAATGCATGTAAATGTCGCCAAGGCCCTCAAATTCACCGTGACCCCACCCGATGGCTCTTGTTACTCCTTGGAGTCAAAATAGGTCCCGCTTGTATGAAAGATAAAAGATTCACAAGTGGCTCTCACTAAATTTCCAGACAAGAAGGTTTTGGTGATGATTTTGGTAGCAAACATTCCGACTTCATTTGGAATGTTACTAAGTAGAAGTTTTTATAAACAATTAGGGGGTAAGATTCAGATGAACAGGTATTTCTCAACCATTCTGGTTAAGGGAGACATGAAAAAATTACTTCCGAAAATGAAGATGAGATACACAGTGTAAAAGGTGAGAAATCTAGGAGCCAACATCTTGTATCAAGATAGTCAGAGGATGAATATTTTTGTGACAACTAAAGAAGAGGACAAAATTCCCATCTCAATAGGACCAATTATCTCTTCCTAAAGGGGTATGGATCTTGAAGAAGCATTGAGGAAATTTGAGTTGTAAGAGGATAGACCAAAATTTCCAGATGATGCAAACCATGAAGAAGAGGAAATGGTTCTTGGTTAATCTCAAATGGAGAAACCAGTTTGTATGCTTACCCAGGGGGAGGATATTCTCTCATTCCCATTGAGGGATGAAGATAATATTGATCATGCCATCTATGGAGAGACAAATTCATCCTGTGATGAGCCCTCAAAAGGTTTGAAATAAAAATATGTACAATATTTCCTCATAGCTGGTGAAGAGATAGAAGACCCTGAGCTCAGTATAGAACTCATGATGTAAGCCATGAATCTAAAAGAAAAGTGTGAATCTATTTGGAATCCCCAACTAGTGTGAAGATTGGCCATGTTTAAAAAAATCCAGATGAGAAATCTGATGTCTCTCCCTAGTCAATAGTTAGTGGATACAATAATTAAATGGAGGTATTATCTTTCCCATTTGAAGAGGAAAACTCTTTCCATGATGAATAAATTGAAGCAAGGAGTTTTGAGGCCTTTGAAGATGAGGATCCCCTTGACAGAGGAGTGATGGAATGTAGTAAGTCCCAAGACGATGAAGAAACCCCTCCCAATTTTTTCCTTAAACTTCAAGATGAGGATGCTTCGAATGAATGCAAAGGTGAACTATTAGCGATTTCAAAAGTAGACTTTGTACAAGCAATCTTGGATGCAGTAGAAAATGCGGAAGATCCTAAGCTAAGTCTTGATCTCTTAGCTCATGCCATGGCCATACAAAATAGTTATGAGGTTACTTATGATCCTCTAGTCAGTATTCAAACACCTCATAGTGAAATGGAGAAAAAGGATGAATCCAAGGTTTCTCATGGAAAAGAGGTCAATGAGCATAGACCTTGGGAAAGAAAAGAACTCAGAGTATTAAATAAAATTGAACGAAAATCATCCTTGAGGAAGCGATGGGATGCTCAATGAAGAATCAGCCATGTGGATAAACATGGAATGTAACTGGCCCTATAAAATTGATTTCAAAGGGAATGAAGGCAATGGAATTTCTAAGCGAAGGCTTGTGTAACACCCTGAACTATTGTTACTTCCTCCTGGGCATTCAAGTGTTGATATATGATTTCTTCTGTAAAAAGGATGTGTTCCTTTGATTGTGAAGTCATGCTTGATATAGATTGTATCTTCTTTGCATTTGAAGATCTTTGACTGAGCCAGGATATGCTTGGACTCTTTTATTTCTTTCATTTTTGCACCTGAGTTTAATCTGATTTCGGAATAAATTGTGGATTTACCCGTCTATATGACTCAGCCTTGGATCAGTGGCATTGATCCAAGAGATGTTTTAAGTTTATTCTGGATGAACAAAAATTATAGACCTTACGAAGGTTGCAAGGTCCGAATGTGTGGAATGAGCAATTCAGGAGTTAACTCAGGCTGATCTTGTTAAATGAATTGGTTCCCGATATCGTAATATCAGGAAGGTCTTGATCTTGAGCCAGGTAATAAATTCAGATACATTTATACTACTAGCTTATTATCAGTGCTGGAATGAATCCTTTTCGTGAATGTATATTTGTTGGTTCTTATACTGAACGATTCTAATTGTTAGACCTAAACTGGATTTATTAAGGTTAATAACCTATGGGTTGGATTAGTGTTAATCTAACCTAGCCCTAAGCTATAAGCTAAATGTTCCTAAGGTTAGCAACCTAGCACTAAGGAAGTTAGACTAAGTATCACCTTATGATCTAACCTATGTTTCTAACCTAACTAATGTTAGTGGGGGAAGGGGACCTATGAAGGGGTGTGAGCCATGGGCGGTAGTTTCTATGGCATTAAATGAAGGGGATAAGCATGAAGGACAAGGATTTAGCTGAGGTTTCAAATGGCCATCGAGGCTGACGTGGCAGAGTCGCCAAATTTGGAAATGGTCTTTGGTTTGCATTTGTCCATCGCCAACTATGGCGGTCGGTGGGCAATGGAGATTGAGCGGGAATTTTGGAGTTAATGCAATTAAAGAACTCGGTTTCTGAGCTCGGATTGCTCGGGAAGACATGCAAAATGGAAAACTGGTTGTTTGTTTGGTTTTCCATGTGCTCCGGTTTTCCCTCTGTTTGATCACTGGTTCTTCGAACCAGTCTACTTGGTGTTGCATGGAAACTATGAGAATAACTAGCTCTTTTCTCTGTCGAGGAAAGTTTATAAAGCATGGAAATAACAAATTATTGTTGTTGAAACTAACGTGGAAGAAGAGGAGAAGGCTCGAGCTCTTTCAGAGGTCTTCTTCGGATTTTTAAGCGGCATTACCAGGCATGTTAGGCCCTAACTTTTAAAAATCCTGCTTTCCTTCAAATGATTTCATTAGAACAACTCTGTTCAGGTGATTTCAATTCAGTTGGTTGGAAGCATTGTTTTGGTTCTTCTTTTCCTGTGAAATTAGGAATCTCGGATCTTTAGAAGACCTTGAAGGAATAGTTTCTGTATTTAATCTTCCTTGTGGTTTCGCTTCGTTTGAAACCGGCTGTACTTTTATGGTTGCTGAATCTTGTTGGATCTTGCTATAATACTTTAAGTTACTTCTGGTTGGATAACTTGTTGTGTTTATACTATTTGAATGCGACTTTGTAGAAGTCCTCCCTGTGTTGCAATTTTTGGGATATAATCCGTTGAAAGTTTGCAAGGAATATATATACGAAAATGACTCTGTGGAGTCCTTGGAATGTTTCGTATATTTTGGACTTCTGTAGAAGTCATGAATGTGAATACTTATTAGTTAGACTCAGTTGGAGTCCTTGAAAAGTAACTGGTATTACGACTTCTGTTGCTTTGTTATGAATACTGTTGCTTAGCAGTGAATATCGTTTGGTACAGACTCAGTTGGAGTTCTTTTTATGTTTCGTATGTTTCGTCTTCTGCTTAAGCTTAGTTTCGAATGCTGATGTTTAGTTGAGATTACTTAAGATATTGATTCAGTTGGAGTCCTTGATATGTATCTTGAATTACGACTTCTGTAGAAGTTTTGCTGGGAATACTATTGGGATTCTTGAATTGTTGTCGCATGAAATCAACTTCAATCTAAGCCTTGTTTATGAGCATTAGTTGTTTGTGATTTGTTGGAGATCTCGATATGTTGCGAGTTGGCTCGACTCTCGATTTAAACCCTCACTGTGCATGCATATCGTTCAGACTCCTTCTTAACATTCTTGTGTTCCTTTCTGTTCACTTCTGTGGAAATTTAAAGGAAGGGTTTTCTTTACAAATTTTACTCGGTTTGAGACCCTGTTGTATTCCGTAGTAGCTTGGCTTAGGATGAAACTTTGAGGAAAATACTGATATGGAATTTCGGCTTCTGTGAAGACCTTGTTGTGATTATTTTTCTTGAAAACAACTTCTAATATAAGTCATGGCTGTATTATCATAAGGATTTGTTTCAGTTAAATGAAGTTGTGCATGTTTGTGTTAGATTCAGTATGAATGTCACTATATATGCATAAGGAAACATCATTGTTTTAATGTTATCTAGCCTCTTGTTTGACTGTAATAAAGAGGTTTTTCTTTTGATTTCAGCTTTGGATTTAAGTCCTTGCTGTGTTAGTAGGGATTAGATTAAGCTGTATGTTGCTGAGTGTTTTGACTCAGTGGGATTGATGTTGTGATTGTGCATGGTTACGTCTTCTGTTATTGTGATTATCTAGTCTTGTGCTTGACTGAGATAAAGAGTTAATAGTTGTGCCTTGACAAGTGACGGCGTTGGATATTTTCTCATTTTTTGAATAATATGGAAATCTATGTTAAGTCTATTTGTTGGATTATTTATTACTGCCTTGCCATGAGGGCTATTGTATTGCTCAGTAAGCTACAGGTAATTTTTATACTTGAATTTTTGACGAACTGTAGTTCTTCCTGTGGTCTCGACTGGCTTAGTCGCATGCGTATAATGTGAATGCATTACTCTTGAGAGGACGGTACAGTCATGAGCATGATTGGAAGGGAAATCTGAATGTCTCGGTTTCTTTCTCTTCTGCTGTAATGTATATGTTGATATATTTATATTTAACTGTTGGAATTTTTTTAACATACTGATGGATTCATGAATTGTTATGATATTCATTTTATTATGTTGAATGTAATGGTCTGTCGGATGTTTGTTGTCCTTGGGATTCAGATGGATAGTTGTTTTGGATACATTTGTTCTTCTTGGTCACTTATATTTATGAAGAAATATCTGAAAAGTATCTAGGACTATTTAGTAACTATAATATGAGTTACGCGTTTATAGTCATGTTTGAATTACAAAAGAGCATAGTCTAAAATATGTCTACATGTTTGGTGAAATGATTTCATTTAAACAGGTTGTTCAATGAGAGCAATTGGTGGATTGCATTTGTTTTAAGAGTTAGTGCTTATCATGCTCAGTTCACCGAACTGGACCCGTGTTGACAATTTTTGCATATGGTTGTCGTAAGTGGTAAAGGCACACAGATCTGATATGATGTTTCAAAATTTTTTAATTTGGTTTTACGATGAACTTCAATTTTGATTATCTAAATGTACTACTTGAAGAGAGATGTTCTTTGGCTGTTAAGTATTGTATCAAATATGCTGAATGACATAAATGTATTTGATTAGCCTTGATAAGGAATGAAAAGAGGGTATTTGTTTACTTATGTGTTTTGTATTCGTATCTTTGATGGTTTGATCCTTCTTCGGTTCAAATGATCTTAAGAGCATTGTTATTATTGTATAACTGGAGACTTTTGTGATTATCTAAGTAATCTTGCAAGGTTATGTGACTGAATACTTAAGATTGTTTAGTAGTTCTATTATGTTCTATCTAAAGCTAAATTGGAATTTAGATCACTGTCTTTCGGGAAGCTAAGCGAGCTGAATAAATTATTACTTCCTAGTCTTGATCTAAGTCAAGAAAATGTTTAATTGGACTCTTAATCACTATATCTCGATGCTAATAAGTAAGATATAATTTCAGTTATGAGAACTGATATAAACCTAAAAAGGGTATGATTAGCAATCTCATGTGAAGATTAAGGGTTATTGTCCAATTTCGTTGATTTAGATTTATGTTTTTCTATGAACTCCTTGATAGGACCTCAATCTTATTAAACTTCTCTTGTGTAATGGGTTTTATTAAGAAAGGTAATTCTAAGGTGAGGAACCCAAGGACTGGGAAATACTACCCTTAAGGGAGTGACTGTTAGTATAATTTTAACTCAACGTAAGTAACACCTTAAAATTTAGTAGATCTTATCGAGGCAGATTTGAAGGTTGATGGCACAAGTCGATTGTAGGGTTGTACCTTCGAGAAGATTAGGATCTTCTCAAAGATACAACAATGCAGGTGACTTATGGTGACACCCTTCGCATTGATCGTTAAGATTTACACCTTAAACTCGAACAAGTTTTACTCTGGGACTGATTAGGAACGTGGTCATGTTATAAGGCTGCCCCAGGAGACTCGGGGTATCTTGACACACTGGGTTAACTAGGGTTGACCCAGTATGTCAGCATATCCCTAGTCCCCAGGAGCATCCTTATAACGTTTTCATTTTACTAATTCGTTCCTGAGTGAATAACTTGGGGCAGGAGAGACTGTCAAAATTCAGTATAAGACATTCTACATAACAAAGGAATGGGGTGATGGACGTATTCCAGATTGACGAGTATGTCGTCAAGCAATACGAGACATAAGCATATGTTTCAAATCTTTGGCCAAAGTATCACAAGCTACTGATTGCGTTGTCCTATGTCACCTATTCTAAGGGACGAGATGCTGATGAATAATGGTAACAATTATTTAGATAGGTTCCTTGGACAGATCATTCTAAATCCCAAATTAGGGAAGAGAACCGCAAGAGTGAGGTGTTAAAATAAAAACGCCAACTCTTGATACTCATGAATAGATCGGTAGATTACCAAGTCATGGAATGAATAGATCAGAGGTACTTTGAGTCATTACAGCTGCATATGGTTATCTGTTATAAGAATGGTTGTTTTGATTTGTGAGTTCTAAATTATGTATTTAGAACTAGGAAGCATTTGTCAAAAAAAAAAAAATTTACTCGTTCTAAAGTACTATAATGAGGACGTTACAACTTGAGAATTAATAATATCATATAGGTTCACTCCTACCAAGTACAGAAACAATTGTGAAAGCACCTAGATTTCATAAATAGTTAAGGAGAGGAGGCTACTTTTTGTACAGGTAAATGTCTTCGTGAAACAACATCACGTGTTTCCCACTTAGGGGTAACCTCTAAGAAGAGAAGAGTGCTATAGTGAAAGTGGGTTGTCCCTAACATTATATTATAGGTGATTTATGTTTGTTTCTCCTTTCCCATAGTGTGTGTTTTTTCAATTTTTGTGTGTATTTTCCCTTTGTTTTGTGGTGTGTTTCCCTTCAGTTGTGTGTTTCTATGTTTCCCCCTTTTTGTCTATATTTCCCTATTTGTGTATATTATGCAAGGCCCAATGGATAAGGCACTGGTCAATTTATGTGTGGAGATTCTAGAGTTCTCATGTGATTTCCTTGTTGTGCTTGATCCATGACATGTCCCCAAGTTAGATCCAGTTATTTTCATGAAAATGTGCAACAAGGAAATTCACGATTTCCAAGCATAACAACCACACCCTATCCAAAAAATTTACTCAGAGGTCACCCTGAACCCTCCTTCGTATCTCCTTAATCACTGATTTAGTTTTCTTATAATTTATTTAGGGCTACCTGGTCTTTTCAAGTGCCTCCCAAGTAAGATCCATCAAGACAAGCCTTACGGAAACCTTGGGAAAGCTCATCTTACGTTCTTCTCAAAGTTGGTGCACACCTCTCAGAACAGAAAAAAAGTCCTAAATTCATCATGAAGGCATATCAGGGATTCAAAAACATTTTCCAATTAATTTTGGAAGGTTTTAGGAAGATTCACAAGTTTTGGAGCAAGTTCAGGAAAAGTGGGTCTTGGAGGCCTAAGCAGTGCACAAGGCCAAAAAAGCTACTGAGCTTCAGGAAGCAATTCCAGGACCTATGAAAGGATTTAAGATTCAAAAAATATATATTTTAAAATTTAATTCATATCTCTAAAATATGGTGGAATCAAACTCTTCACAACACCTTAGCGCACTATGCCCCCATCCAGTTTTTCTCATGTACAACCTTTGAGAAAGAACAAAAAACCTATTTTTCAAGGATCAAATGGATGAATCAAGAGATGAGACAACCACCATTAGATTTATAAGGAAATTAATAGGTGGAATAATATAAAACTTCATTAAAAAACTCCTTCCATAACTCAAGTTATGGTCTTGACAAGTTGCTCATCAAGGCACAAGTTCAAGCAGTAAGCCAATTTCTAGGCTGAAAAACCAACCAATAGGAATACATCACACTTTTTTGCACCAAACACACTAAAATTTTGGTGCAACAGGTGCAATAAAATTTTCCCCTCCCCCATTTTATCCCTTGGACCTCTAGATGACCAACGTTCATCTCTTTCTCTCAGGTTAAGCCCCCTAGGCCTCATTTCCCAGCCCCTGCTCCTAGCAATTGTGTGTTACCAAGTGGCCCAATCAAAATATGGAACTCTTTTTTACACCAAGTGCACCAAATTTTTGGTGCATATAGTGAAAAAAACTCCCCAACCCTCCCATTTAGTCTCTCAGTCACCCATATTTCCTTGGAAGCTACTTAAGGTGCGTTTTCTAAGCCCCCTACTCAACCCAACATCAAATCGTGTGCCGCCAAGTGGACCAAAAGGAATGGGGCACAATTTTTTTCATCAATTGCACCAAAATTTTGGTGTAAATGGTGCAAAAAAAATTTCTCCTTCCCATCCTTTCAAAATGTGTGAACTTTTCTAACTGTCGAGTTATCACTTGTTGCTTCCATTCTTCCTACACACATGCACAATTTCTCTGCAACTGTCGGGATCTCTTCCTCTCCTCCATTGCTACTACTTTCACAACATTTCCATCACCTCTAGAATCATTGCTCCATCACTCCACACTATTCAAACATGAATAACATGTCTTTTCAAGCTAACTCCATAGTCAAGAGCTACCAGAAACCCTAGGGCAAGAAAATCACAATTTACTCATATCTTCCAAACCGTGCATGTGATCCCTGCAATTTTTTGAGAAAAATATTCCTTACCAAAATGCCTTAGGGGAGAAAAAAAAAACTATGATACTTCCCATATTTTTCTCAGCAAACATTCAAAAAAATTCTTCCCTAGAGCACTTTTCCTTCAGTTGTCGTCAAACCGTGCAGTGGATTGACCTGAAAATTTGAACAGAACAGCAAAAGAGAAAACCCAGAAATAATCTGTAATTTTATCATCAATCTGACACCATGATTTTAAGATTATAAAAATATAAATTTCCAATAGTTTTTACTTTCCATTTTTAGTAAGTTTCCAGAAAAGGAAAACTCCTCCAGAAGATCAGAACGGTGAAAATTACGCAAACTGAAAACTAGGGCACAAGGGTCGAAAAAGCCAAAAAAAGAAAAAATCAAAATTAAACTTTCCAAAAATATAAATGCGTTTGAATTAACCCCAAGACACCTATGGAAAACTCAGAAAATGAAGGAAACACTTTAGAAAAATGATAAGGCCAAAAAAGCAACCTGCCTGAAATAGCTGTCCCTGGGTCCTGATTTCTAAAAACAACAGTTTTTGGCCTTAGTTGCAAAATCTTGCTATCATCTTCGCAGTAACTTATATCACTCATTTTTTTCATCCTCATAGGATTGCAAGATGATTCCAAATCTTAAATAGAGCATTAATAACTAAATTCAAGTGTTCTCAGAAGTAATGCAAGGCATTGTAAAGCGCAATAGATGAATCAATTTTTATCACTCAAAGAGATAGGTGATTCAAAATAATCTGGTCAATGAGAGCTCAATGAGCTCAATTGGTTCGTCAATCAAGTATCAAAGAGGATCATCGTAAGTAGCACCTACTTCCATCTCAAACTCATAGGGGGAAATCCTGAAATAGTGTTTCTCAACACTCATTTCATGACCTAATATGTTTGAGCATCGTGTACCAGGGGAAAGTTGTGATCACCATTAACAAGGAAAAATTGTTCAAAATTCACTTCATCAAATATTTTTGATGAGTACAACAATGTGGATATGTAGTGGAATGTCATCAAATACTGTTCTCCATCCTCGAACCTCTTCAAAGTGAACCTCAACGAGCAACATTTACGGTCAACCAAGTGATAATTTGGTAGTGTTTCTAAACACTAAATTTGAGGTGCTCGTCTCATAGTATAAAAAGGTCATAGATCCAGAGTTCACTACATTGGGACATTTTATCAAGTCATTTAGGAAATGATTTGAAGGCAACATGGCATCATCTTCACCAACATTCCTTCTTCCTTCTATTCTCTCATTCTTCCTCCTCTTCTCTACTCCCTTTCTAATTCTTCATTGTGAGCAATCATGAGATTTGTACTATTCATTTAAATGAGGATTTAGCAAATATTGTAATAATTTTCCCTTAATTGAGAAAAGGGAACTTAATGTTCTTTCCTAGGAACTTGAAAGGTCATATGTTGTGTAGGACATATGAAAAGTTACATGGGGGTAAATGAGGAGTCTTCTAAAATTCTATATAATTTAATGGCATACTCTTGCTTAAGGGTTGTCAATTTTGTACACTCAAGAGAGAGAGATATTGAGAAAGACAAGAGATATAACATCCTTCCGTTCTCCTTCACTATTTTCCTTCATTCCTTGCATTGTACAACTTGGTAAAATTATCATTCAAGAAAGGAATTGATTCTTTTTGTGACTTATGAATGTGTACAAATTTGTGTGTATGGTTTCCTCTGTTTGTTGGCATAATAAACTTGTTATTTCCTTCTAATTAATTGTGAATGTGAAATTTCTAATCAATCCTGGTGAGAATCTAATTTTCTACCCGCAAAGTTGGTTTTCCTTATCTAATTTCCCACTCCCCTTTCCTCATATTTCAGAAAATTCCTCCCTTACACTTCGTTGTAAGAATTTCTTGTGGGTATAGTGGAGTGTGCATGTTGGATCCTTGACCTCTTGGACAACAAAAAATTTCCCATTTTTTGTAATTCACAATAAAGTGGAGTTGCACCATGCAAGTAGAGGGACCTAGAGTCCCTAAGACGTTGGCAAGAAACCCACAAATTTTGCCCCTGAAAAAATTTCTTGCTAATAATTACAATGCATAAAATCCATTATAAAACATCAATTAAAATTTTTCAAACTTTAGATTGCATTTTTTCCATCTCTGGGTAAGGTTGTACAATTTGGTTAGGATGTTATATCCGGTCCTAACTAAATTGTATAGTCTTTCACTGACATGTTCTCCAACTTTGATTTCAATTTCATATTATTTATTGGGTCATTTAATCCCTTTAGGTGTAGCTTTATTAGGTAAATAAACTACATTACCCTATATAAGTAAGTAAACACTACCTCATTTGCTAACTCAAAAATCCTATGGTGCTACATTGAGATGCTCACTTCCTACACTTGCAAAAGGAACTAAAAACTCCTTAAATCTTGTAAAAACACATTCAAATTCATTAAGGAAGAAATCAATATCAATATGAAGCTTCTTACTAGGTCAATAATTCATCTTGTATCATACACAAGCACTCAAACATGCACTCTCTAAGTAATTTAGTAAGAGACAAACTCAAATAAAGAATTGTCAAAAAGGTTTTCCAAGTCTAGTTGCATTAATTTAGATATCATATGATATGTGGAGAATGACATGTGGTTTGAGGCCTCTTTAGAGTAATGAAAATGTTAATGGTGCACAGTGGTGCCCACAACCCAACTAATCAAGGTAAATTTCAAGAACCCCCCAAAAATAAACCATAGATATTACTTGGTGAATTTCTAATAATGAATTTCAAAATATTGGGGAATGCCATGAATTGAAAGGAAATGTTTTCGTTTGATAGAAACTGTCAGTCGGTAGCATTATATTGTTGATTGGTAGTAAATTTCTCTTTTTTACACATAGTAAAGGTGATTTGAATATAAAAATTTTGTTATTACTCTAAAATCTAGGTGAATTAACACAAAAAATTAACTTTTACCCAAAACATTTAGGTGAAATAGGAAGCGACCTAACACCTCAAAATTAGTCAAATCTAAATTTCAAAAACTCAAATATTCATTAATTAATGAAGATTAGCCACTCAAATTCATACTACAATTAATGTTTGTTTTGTAAGGTCTCCCACCCAGTTATGTTTGAGACCTTATTTAATATGTTTAGAGAGATTCACTACATGATCACAAATTAGAGTTTGATAGTGAAAATCATTTCTAGGAAGACAACCATCTTAGGAATTTGAGGAACCTAAATTCAAGAAGGTCCAAGATTATACAAAAGGTCCAAGACCATACATTGTGACCTTGGTAGAAGTGCATAGTTCCATACCATGTCAACTTCTAGTCACAGTTCCATAAATGAAGCATCATCAATCCCATATCTCCCTATTCCATTAAGTTTCACTCATATAGCTTCCCATAACCTTTTTTAATAAACTAATTACACTCACCCCTTGTGTCCTCAATTGTATATATTATTTAGTACATCAATTACAAGTATCAATACATTGTTATGATATTGGTAATTAATGTTGGAAGTAATTTATCAAAACAACCTCCTATAGGTAACCCTTACATATTTTAGTGTACTTAATTCACTAATCTAATATTCCACATAATCTAACTAGGGTATAAGCATTTTGATGAACCTAGTCTTGTATCTTACACCTTCTTCCAAACCCTAATTTCCTTATTGTTCTATATTTGCATTCTCTATTTAGACTCAAACATTATTTTTATATATAACCTACCCTAAATCTGATTTGCACAATTTCCCTAGGGTCTCATGGTTGGTTCCACCCTTTGGGTCTCTTTTTAGGGCTCTTAATTTCTAAATCTCCTTTCATTGCATATTTCAAGGATAACTGTTCTATTTTCAAATTACTTTGTATTTATTTTTATTTTTTATACATTTAACGAAAACCTATTTTTGTTTTCCCTAATTTTTAAGTAAACTTTTCAAAAATTCAATATTACTATTTTTAGTAACTAGAGCATAATCGTAAAAATATAAACTTTTGGCAAAATTCCTTGGAGTTTTTTATTTTGTATAATCATATCCAAAACACTTGTTTTTGTTTCATTAAATTTAATTTCTATTTTCACATATGGTAATTTTATTAATTTGACGATGATTGTTTATTTCTCAACATCACTTTTGGGTATTATGATATCTTCATTGTAGGCTCTTCATGTGTTGATTCTTATTTATTACCTCTTTTTAGTTTCTTCGTCATTGTTTCTATCATCATGGCACATGCAATAATTTATCAAGTCACCTTGTATAATTTACTTCAACGTTACCAAGCATGTAGAGTTACTCTCATAAAAATAGTGTAAGAACTAAAGTTTCTTGATAATACGACACCTTCCCATGTTAATTCAATTTTGAGTTGTATTTCAAATCCTTTTACTGGTAATGATGAAACCTTTCATAAGGACATACTATAATCTCTTAAATGTTTACATCCGATTTTCAAGATCAATTTCAAGCCACGAATATTGAGATCATATATCTAAAGCATGAGATAACACATCTACAAGATTCTTATAGTTCCCATATCCATCATGTCCCTACACATCATGATCAATATATTTCTGAACCCACTAATAAGATATTTGATACACACATCATGCATAATACATGTTCCCGTAGAAGTGAAGTCAAATTACTACCATATAAAAAATTTCTTTAGTTTGAAAATAATTGTAGATAACATAATATTCTATTTAAGATAGTCACTAATCAGTTAATTACTTTGGTACTTACTCATTACTATCCCTACCATCGACTTATAAAATCAAATGCAAACCATTTTGTAATCATCATGGAATTAATGGACATCATAATAATGATTACTATACTCTACAACGATGAATCTAATAACTTGAGCATAAGGTATTTATATCCTTTGATGTCAAACATTCTCCCATGCCATTATCTAAAGTTCAAAAACCTAAATGGGTACCAAAATTTATCACACATATACCTGATAAACATAGTATTATACTACATGATACACCTTTAAACATACAACATGAGTCATGTAATCACAAGAGAATACAAATGCAATACCTCCTTTAGATGATCCAATCTTAGTGACATAATTACATCCTATTATTGTGCAAACAAAATTAGAAACAATACCCATCAGGCATGACCAATTAATTACACATGGCCTCAGAGTACATAAAATACAAAGTCAAACATCAAGGATAATACCACATTACTAACATGAGCTCATTTAAAAACATATGATAGTCGGATCAATGATTGATATTATGATAACAATGATTATGAAAAAATTAGTGCACTAAGTGAGCCTTCTATGGATATCTCTAAAATGTGTAATCTATTCTTAATTACCTGGGGGCATATCCAAATCCCTTTTCCTTCTTTTCTAAGAACAAATTTCATTTTAATATATATTCCCCTATGTACTTATATAAGTGTTCCATTTCTAATATGTTTGTTACATTCGACTATTTCATATCTCTTATATCATAATTTGTTTCAAACATCAACCAAAATTAAAATCGACCAATTTCAATCTCTTCAAGACACGTTATACTAATTGTAAATATCAATCCAAAGTATTCTAATTCATAAAATATTACTAGCGATACTTCACCTAATTTTTATATCAGGTATTCTTTAGCACACATCGTCACTATGGTACCACTTGTACTTGAGTCACAGTCTTTGTCACAATATAGGTTAGAGCCTCCATTTTACCCAAACGTTACTCCACCTATTTAGGATATTCTCATAGGTTAGCTTTAAAAACACCCATCTTTCTTATATATATCCAAGTACTTAAAAATATTAAAAAAATTAACATAGTTTTAAAATACAAAAACATTAATATGTTGTCACCCTCAAAATCCCCCCTCATTTTCTAAGTCAAATTTGAAAATTTTGAGCTCACACCCTCCAGAGGTGTTCAAGTAAAGTTGGAAGTCTGAAAAGATAGAGAAATTCATGCTTTGAAGTTGTCTAAACTCTTCAGTCTGCACGTTTTGATAAATTTCCCATTTTCTTGTCTGGACCCGTGAAAATTCTATTGTTGTCCTCATTTGAATGAAATTGTCAATCTTTCTATGGCCATGGATCATCAAACCTTGTATTGTTTTCAATCCCTTGGTTCGTGAAAGAAATTTGAAAATCGGGCGTGAAATGGTGGAGTTTTCTTCTTCTCTGCATTTTTCCACAGTCGTGAATGGTGGGCGTTTTCTTCCCCATCAAATTTTGGCTCCATTATCCATGGGTATGTGGACATATCTAATTAGAAATGGGTCGGCAGAGAAATTTTTGTTTTTGAGCCTCTTTGTAAAAAAGGTGTAAAGTTAAAAAGTGACCCACAGCCCCGCCAAGCATGAAGGAAAAAGTAAAATCTTGAGCAAAAAGTCAAAGCGGGGTCAGCGAAGCAATTTGTGTTTCTGAGCCTCTTTGTAAAAAAGGCTAAAATTCATAAAGTGACCCACAACCACGATCATATTATGAGGGAAAAAGTCAAAGAGCCCACACCAAAAGAGTCAAAGCGAGGAGGCGGATCATCGGGGAGATTTGAGTTTTTTGAGCCTTGTTTCCAAAAGGGATAAAAGGCATAAAGTGACCCACAGCCCCGATCATGCTATAAGGGAGAAAGTCAAATATTAAGCCCGCATCGAAGGTCAAATTAGGGAGGCGAACCTGTGGAGCAATTTGTGTTTTGAGCCCGCAGTGAAAAAAGGTAAAATTATAAAAGTGTCCCACGACTCTGTCTCCACTCAAGTGAGGCCATGTGTCAAGACCATATCAAAAGCGGGTGAGCGGGCCAAAATGTCCCAAAATGCCAAATCTCTATAAAGTCACAAAATAACAAAAGGCATCCTCCATGCCTACTCCAGTAAATTTCTCCCATGTGGATGACTTTGGTTTAAAGTTTCAAAGGCAAGATGAATGGTTTAAATTCAAAGTTGCAAAACGAGTGTAACACCTGCATTATGAAAAGTTTGGTTTTTCTTTCCATTGGCGTTTCTTTGCGAATCAAGAATCTGAACAGACGCAAATGATTGAAAAGAAATTGTAAACTATTTCTTACCAACAAAGAATAAGTTGTAACCATTTCTTGGAGGAGATTTAATGGCTTCTTCACGCCATTGTACAGGGCTGGTAATTGATCTTGTAAACTCACGAGTGCATTGTACTTAGAGAAAGAAAAGGAGATATCCATTTTCTTCTACTTTCCTCCATTCTCAAATTTCTTCCATTCCCACATTATGTACAACTTCTTGTTAAGCATCAATACAAGAAGAAGGATTTTTTATCCTCTTTGATGAGGATATTTTAGAAACTTTGAGTTCACAATCTTATCTCATCTTTTTTCCATTTACAGAGTTGTTTCTTCTCATAAATGCATGTGTTGAAATTTCTAACTAGTGCGTGCAGGAATCTGATTTTCTACCTACAACATTAGTTCTCCTACCTCTCTTCTCACTCCCTTTCCCACCTTCATAGAAAATTTCCCCCTTGTAGATAACAACAAGAATTTTCTGCAGGGTCAGTGGAGTGCCCCTGTTGGATCCCCCGACTAAAAGGCCACCATAGAAATCCACCTTTTCATATGCATGCATATATGACAGTTGCACCGGTTAAGTAGAGGGACTTAGATTCCCAGAGCATTGGCAAGGATTCCAAAATTTTTCCACCGAAAAATTTCCTCGCCAACAATTTTTGGTGCCCACCGTGGGAAATATTTAGTAGCATCTGCACCTGAATGCGACCGCAAGGTCAAAAAATTAAAAATTCAAAAAAGAGAAAAATTTCTAGAATTTGAATGGCTATATGAGCCACATGGATTCAAATCATGGCTATTTTGGGAAACCCTCCTGTTGAAAGACCCAAATTTCTCTTCCACATCCAAGAAGACGTTACTTCATATTTGAGGGAAGCTATCTGGCATAATAGACAAAGTGCCAACCACTACTTCATTGCCACGAGAATTTTGGACCTTGAAGAAGAACATTGCTGAATTGGAGAGGCAAAGAAAAATTCCAACACCACAAAGAAGAGCATAGATTTTCAAGCTAGTAGATAGAAGATACACCCAGAAATAGAGACAAGGAGGAAAAACTGATCCCATTTTTGAGGAACTTCAAAGGAGACAAGAGCTACTTGGAATCCAGAGGCCTCCTTTTCAAGCAACCGGCCACGTTGGGAACCTGAGTGTTGCCAATCCTTTGGATGATGAATTTCCATACATCAATGAGAACCTTGAAGATTTCACCGACATAGAGATTGAAGAAGAAGCTAGAGAAAGAGAAGCAAGAGTAACAAAGAAATAAGAGCTCAACTCAAAGAAATCAAGAGACTTCAAGCTGAGGCAGATGAAAGAGAAGTAAAAAAGAAGCCGCAGATGAAAGATCAGCCACAACCTTAGCAAGGTTGGAAGATAGAAATAGAAATAGAATGGGGGATCGTGAGTGTGAATGTGATCGTGAGGCCCGTAGGCCTAATGTACCATGGGGAGGAAACACCAGTCCACTGGCTCTTTCTCAACCACTCCATGAGCTACCGAGAGGCTCAAGAAAAAACTTCCCAAAATTTAGAGGGGATGGTTCTCAACTCCCTGAAGAGCATGTAGCAGAATTTATCACTACTTGTGGTGTGTTGGGTGTTGAGGATGAAGATGTGTCAGTTTGACTCTTTGTGGAGTCACTTCAAGAAAAGGTTACTGAATGGTTCTACATGCTACCCCCGAGGTCTGTCACATGTTGGGAAGATATAAGAAGTGCATTCAAACATAGGTTCAAGACCACGGAATATTTCCAGGATCTCTTGGTCCAATTGGTACAAATGAAAAAAGAAACCTCTGAGTCAATGAGAGACTTTGTAGCAAGATACAACAGAGTGATAAGAAGAATCCCTGAAGATGTGGTGCCTCTTAAAAATAATTTGAAGAGATTCTTCATCAGCGCCTTGCCATCAGAAGTAGGTTTCTTCCTTAGAAGAACCCAACCAAGAACATTAAGGGAAGCTCAAGACCATGCAATAGAAACCGATGATGATCTAATCTTGTCTGGTAAAGTGAAAGGCCCAAATGGGAAGCAAAAGGGTCAGAATTCAAGTTCTGTCACCACAGATCCAATGTTCCAAAAAATGGAAAATGACTTGGTTTCCTTGAAGAAGCAGCTATCTCAGATCACAATGCGGAATGCTTCAAGGAAACCAAACCCTCCAGATAGGCCAAGGATTTCTCCACCTCCTCGTTGGCTTGCTCTTGAAGCACCACTAGTCAATGCCATCTGTGACACCAAAGAGCCAGAGGAGGAAGCAGAAATTGATGAAACTGAAGAAGAAAATATGGAAGACTATGAAAACTATCTTGAGGTCAAGGAAGTTGATATGCACAATGGCCTAATTGAGTATGTTGATGATGAAGATGAGGATGATGAAGAAGCTCCAAGTTTCTCATGTGTTTTTTTCACTCGTGCACAATCCAGGAAAGGTGCTTCATCCTCAACGGTTGCGGTAAAGGATAAGAAGAATAAAGAAGATTCTCCTCCAGAGGTCACACAAAATAAAATCATCAGCAAAGGATCACCATTACCACCTTCTATGGAGTCGGCCAAAGAAAAACTAGACTCACTGGTTGTCAGGGATCATGCTACTATGCCAAGTAAGTCATCTAATTCTTCTCCCAGCTCAAAAGTTGCTAAGAATAATTCTCCTTTAAATGTTGTTCCTACAAAAACACCTAAGGTTCAATCAAAAGCTACCCCTCACCCCCTTACACCCAAAAAGGAGAATTCAACACCCAAAGTAGCAAAGCCTCTACCATTTAAATCTTCCTCCATTTTTGGAACCTCTTCCTCACTCACCATAACCCCATTTGACTTTGTGGAACATGCAAGCAAAACCAAAGTCCATCTCTCAGAAATAGAATACCTACAAACACACCCTGCCCAGTTTGACAAGTTCATTAATGTAGTTCGTGGTGGTAACCATGTATCCTTGAGTCCTAATTCTAAAGGCTTACTACCCACACCATCCACACCACCTTCCCAAAAAATGCTAGCCCTTAGTGCCTCCAAAACCAACAAGGTTTGAACCTTTCTACCTGTCACTCCTCATTAAAGGATTCCAGCTAAATAATTGTATCATAGATTCTGGAGCCTCAGACAATGTGATGTCAGCCAAAGTTGTAAATTCTCTAGGCCTCACCTTGACCGGGTAAATGGCACCTGCTACTCAATGGAATCCAAACAAGTGCCATTGGTAGGAAGAATCAAATATGCACAGGTAGCACTAGCTGATTTTCCAGACAAGAAGGTGCTCCTAACCATACTGGTAGCAGACATCCCAACATCCTTTGGTATGCTATTGAGTAGGAGTTTCTGTAGAGACCTGGGTGGAGAAATAAAAATGGATTGGTCATCTACAACTATCCCAGTAAAAGGTGAGATGAAGAAGTTTCTTCCAGTAAGAAAGATGAAGTTCACAGTATGAAAGTCTGATGATCCAAAAGAAAACATTCTCTTTCAAGATTATGGGCTAGGAAACTACTTCCTCACATCAGAAAAAGAGGAGAACTTGCCACTTCTCATGGAGGAAGAGGAAGATAAAATTTGGACAATGGAATTTGATGGTAGTCATTCCAGTGTAGGCTCAGGAGCTGGTGTAGTATTGTACTCTCCTTCCAATGAGTTGTACCCATTTGCCTACAAGCTGCAATTTGATAATACAAATAACACTGCAGAGTATGAAGCACTACTCTTAGGCATGAGTGTAGTAGAGGACATGGGAATCAAGAAACTGAGATGCCTGAGGTGATGCAGAGGTTGTAGTAAAGTAGGTCCACAACAATATCAGGTGAAGAATCCAAGACTCTGGCATTACAGAAACAAAGTGTGGGACTGCATTGAATCTTTTGATGCATTTTCCATTGAAGCTATTCCAAGGGAACAAAATGAAAAGGCTGATTCTCTTGTAGTGTCAGCTTCCCTAGTGACACCTCATCCTTCTTTTGGTAAAGATAAAGTGACCATTGAAATGGTATTCAGGCCTAGTGTACCAGACAATGCAAATCATTGGCAAGTCTTCAATGATGATAACCAAATTCTAGCCTTTTTGGAGAAAAGGGATAATTTCAATAATATCTTCTTCGAAGGAGGTGAAAATCCACACCAAGAAGTAGTCCCCAAAGAAGAGAAAGAAGGAATTGAAGGGATTGATGATGAGGGAGTAATCAAATTGAAGGGAAACAAAATTCCCAAAGGCCTAGTCTCTTTAGAAGACCTCTTTGACAAACATGATAGATTCATTCAAGAGAAAGAAAAGCAATCTTCTCGGTGCCCAGCTGATTTTGATAAAGAAAACATTGGTACCCCGGAGGAGCCAAGGATGGTCAATATTGGAAAATGTTGCTCACCTGAAGAAAAAAGAAGGTTTGTTGCATTACTCAAGAAATACTCAGATGTCTTGGCCTACTCTTATGATGAACTCAAATCCTTCCAGCCAAAGGAAATGCATCACTCAATTCCTTTGAAGCAGGGTGTTAAGCCCTTCAGGTAGAAACAAAGGCCATACAACCCAAATATTTCTGATACCATCAAGGAGGAGGTAATGAAGATGCTTAATGCAAGGATCATCTTTCCCATCCACCATTCAACGTGGGTGGCTAACATTGTGCCAGTGTGGAAGAAGAATGGTGAAATAAGGATATGTGTAGATTTTCACAACCTGAACCAGGCATCACTAAAGGATAATTATCCTCTTCCTATCATGGACCATATCCTCAAGCAGTCACTGGATCTGAAATGCTTTCATTACTTGATGGATTCTCAGGATATAATCAAATCAAAGTGGCAGAGGAGGACCACACCAAGACAACCTTTACAACACCTTGGGGCACTTTTTCCTACAACAGAATGCCTTTTGGCCTAATCAATGTAGGAGCTACATTCCAAAGGTGATGGATTTGGCCTTCAAAGATCTGAAGCATTGCATTTTCATATATCTTGATGATCTCACAAGTATTTTCAAAGAAGAGGGGAGATCATATCTATCACTTGGAACAGGTACTTGCAAGGTGTAGGAAACATGGCATATCACTAAATCCAAAAAAGTGCATTTTTGGAGTCACAGAAGGCAAGTTATTGGGGCACATTGTGAACAAACATGGAGCACACATTGATCCGAAGAGGATTAGATCCATTCAAGCATTAGCCATGCCCACAAGCAAGAAAGGAGTTCATTCATTCTTCGGAAAGGTGAACTTTCTTTGTCATTTTGTGCCTGAGTTTGCTGAGTTGACGAAGCACATCACTTCCATGATGAAACCACAAGCAAACTTCAAATGGAACAATGAAGGGAAGGCAACATTCGAAGAGATCAAGAAATCCATTGCCAAGGCTCCGACTCTTGTATCTCCATATTTTAACAAAGAATTCATCATGTATTGTTATGCATCAGAACATACACTCTCTACCATCCTTGTTTATAAAAATTATGAAGGTGTGGAAGAGCCTATTTCTTTCATGAGTTGTCCTTTGAAAAATCATGAGCTAAAATATAGCCAATTGGAGAAGCATGCCTTTGCAGTGGTCAAGGCTGTAAAAAACTTCAGGTTTTACATCCTCAATTCCCATATGGTGGTGATGGTCCCCAGAAGTGCAATCAAATCCATCTTGACACAGCAAGATCCCAGAGCTAAGAGAGGAAATTGGATTGCAAAGACTCAAGAATATGACTTGGAGATTCGACCCTCCAATCTGGTAAGGGGAAATGGCTTGTGCAAGTTGATTGCTGAAGATGAAACACTCAAAGTTCAACATGGTGAAGAAAACTATGCTTGCTCAACTTGTTCAGAAGACAACCCACAGGTTCTCTTTGTCACCACTACTGATGAGTGGTATGTTGATATTTCCTATTACCTAACTTATGGAGAATTCCCTCCCCATATTGATTACAAGAAAAGGAGAACACTCTAGCTGGAGGAAGCTAAATTTGTAATTTGGAATCATGCACTTTACAAAAGAGGCCTGGATGGTTGTTTCCTCAGGTGCGTAGATAAAGAGAAACAAGAAAATTTACTTGAAGCATACCATGACCAAGCATGTGGTGGGCATTTTTCAGCAATGGTCACTACACACAAGATCCTCTGAGGAAGGTATTATTGGCCCACCATCTTTGCAGACACTCGAGATTGGGTTTCTAAATGCAAAGCATGCCAACAGTTTGTTGGAAGACCACAACTCGCTGCATTACCACTCAGGCCTGTGGTTATTGAAGAACCATTTCAACAGTGGGGGCTGGACTTCATTGGTGTTCTGAACCCTCACTCAAGCGTGGGGCACACCTATGTACTCACAGCAACAGACTACTTCACCAAATGGGTGGAAGCCATTCTGGCCAAACAAGCCAACACTGAAATAGTATGCAACTTCATCAAGGAGAATATCATAGTCCATTTTGGAGTGCCACAGAAGATTGTAGTAGATAATGCTACCTATTTCTCTTCAAGAGAGCTGACCAAGTTTTGCTATAGCTATGGAATCTCCCTAGCTCATTCTTCTGACTACTATCCACAAGGAAATAGATAGGCCGAATCAAGCAACAAGAACATTGTGACCATTGTGCAAGCTTGTAGATGAGAATCAAATGAATTGGCACAAAAGGTTGTATGACGCATTGTGGGCAGATAGGATCACTCCCAAGAAGGCAATAGGTATGTCACCATTCCAACTGCTGTATGGAGTCAAAGTAGAAATCCCTCTCATGATCGAGATGCCAGCTCTCAAGCTGTTACAGGCAATAGAAGATGGTCAGTACAAGGATTCCATTGACAAGAGGATCCTCTTTCTTGAGAAGCTAGAAGAAAATAGACTCCAAGTGGTGGATCGCATTAAGGAGCACCAATTGAAAGTAAAGAATATTTTTGATAAGAAGGCCAAGGCAAGAGAATTCAAAGTTGGAGACTTCATCCTGCTATGGGACAAGAGAAGAGAACCAAAAGGTAGCCATGGAAAGTTTGATTCATTATGGCTCGGCCCATTCCAGATTCGTGAAGCTTGCGGTGAGAACACTTTTCTTCTCTCATATTTGGATGGAACACCACTAGAATTGCCTCAGAGTGGGAAATACTTGAAATTGTATCATTAGTGAAAGCGGGTTGTCCCCTGCCTTGTACCATAGGTGATTGTTAGGTGTGTTTCCCTTTCCGTTGTGTGGTTTTGTTTCCCCTTCTGTTGTGTGTCATGTGTTTCCTTCCTGTTGTGTGCTTGTGTGTTTCCTTCTTCTGATCTTTCTTTCCCAAAGTTAGTTCATGACTCTACAAGGCCCAATGGATAAGGCACTGGTCAATGAATTACAGGGTCTAGAGATTGAGATTCTGGATTCCCATGTCATGTCTTCACTATGCTCAGTCCATGTCATGTCCCCAAGCTAGAGCCAGCTGTTGTCACCCTCAAAATCCCCCCCTCATTTTCTAAGTCAAATTTGAATATTTTGAGCTCACACCCTCCAGAGGTGTTCAAGTAAAGTTGGAAGTCTGAAAAGATAGAGAAATTCATGCTTTGAAGTTGTCTAAACTCTTCAGTCTGCACGTTTTGATAAATTTCCTGTTTTCCTATCTAGACCCGTGAAAATTCTAGTGTTGTCCTCATTTGAATGAAATTGTCAATATTTCTATGGCCATGGATCATCAAACCTTGTATTGTTTTCAATCCCTTGGTTTGTGAAATAAATTTGAAAATCGGGCATGAAATGGTGGAGTTTTCTTCTTCTCTGCATTTTTCCACAGTCGTGAATGACGGGCATTTTCTTCCCCATCAAATTTTGGCTCCATTATCCATGGGTACGTGGACATATCTAATTGGAAATGGGTTGGTGGAGCAATTTGTGTTTTTGAGCCTCTTTGTAAAAAAGGCATAAAGTTAAAAAGTGACCCGCAACCCCCATCACGCATGAAGGAAAAAGTCAAATCTTGAGCATGCCATTGGAAAGTCAAAGCGGGTCGGCGGAGCAATTTTTGTTTTTGAGCCTCTTTGTAAAAAAGGGCTAAAATTCATAAAGTGACCCACAACCCTAATCATACTATGAGGGAAAAAGTCAAATGTCAAGCCTGCACCAAAAGAGTCAAAGCGGGGAGGCAGATCGTTGGGGCGATTTGAGTTTTTGAGCCTTGTTTCAAAAAGGGATAAAAGGCATAAAGTGACCCGTAGCCCCTGATCATGCTATAAGGGAGAAAGTCAAATATTAAGCCCGCATCAAAGGTCAAAGTAGGGAGGCGGGCCTGCGGAGCAATTTGTGTTTTTGAGCCCGTAGTGAAAAAAGGTAAAATTATAAAAGTGGCCTGCGACTTTGTCTCCACTCAAGTGAGGCCATGTGTCAAGACCATATCAAAAGCGGGTGAGTGGGCCAAAATGTTCCAAAATGCCAAATCTCTATAAAGTCACAAAATGCAAAAGGCATCCTCCATGCCTGCTACAGTAAATTTCTCCCACGTGGATGACTCTGGTTTAAAGTTTCAAAGGCAAGATGAATGGTTTAAATTCAAAGTTGCAAAATGAGTGTAATAGACTGCATTATGAAAAGTCTAGTTTTTCTCACCACTTGAATTTCTTTGTGAACCAAGAATCTGAACAGATGTGAATGATTGAAAAGAAATTGTAAACTATTTCTTGCCAACAAAGAAGAAGTTGTAACCATTTCTTGGAGGAGATTTAATGGCTTCTTCGCGCCATTGTACAGGGCTGGAAATTGATCTTGTAAACTCACGAGTGCATTGTACTTAGAGAAAGCAAAGGAGATAGCCATTTTCTTCTACATTTTTCCTCCATTCTCAATTTCTTCCATTCCCACATTATGTACAACTTCTGGTTAAGAATCAATACAAGAAGAAGGATTTTGTAGCCTCTTTGATGAGGAGATTTTAGAAACTTTGAGTTCGCAATCTTATCTCATCTTGTTGCCATTTGTAGAGTTGTTTCTTCTCATAAATGCATGTGTTGAAATTTCTAACTAGTGCGTGCAGGAATCTGATTTTCTACCTACAACATTAGTTCTCCTACCTCTCTTCTCACTCCCTTTCCCACCTTCATAGAAAATTCCCCCCTTGCAGATAATTGCAAGCATTTTTCCGCAGGGTCAGTGGAGTGCCCTTGTTGGATCCCGGCCAAAAGGCCACCACAGAAATCCACCTTTTCACATGCATGCATATACAGAAGTTGCACCAGTTAAGTAGAGGGACTTAGATTCCCAGAGCATTGACAAGGAGTCTAGAAGTTTGTCCACCTGACAAATTTCCTCGCCAACAACTACTATATCATATCATCATGTCTTTCATGTATACTTGCTTTTGTGTGTGTTACTATTTGCTTGTTCCACTACTTATGGCCTTCATGCCTTTATTGTCTTGTGACATCATGGGTGTTCCATGTTTTTGGATCTATTCCTATCTTGTTTTCTCTTATTTTCTCTTGTTTGCAGGCCTATGGGACTTAATTGTCTTACAACACTGTGGGTGTCCCATTGTTGCATCTTTAAACCTTTTGTGTGAATATTTCTACATACTTATTGTATATAACTTTACTATTGTTGTACTTGTCTTCTTCTACATGCATTAGTACTAATATTGCTATTATCTCTAGTGTTTATATCTATTTCAACCATTTCTTTTATTACATGTCATGGTTGTCACCATGCATAAAACATTCATTTTAATGGGCATTGATTCTTCAAGGTGGCCACCTCCTCAACATTCTACACTCTCTTACAAATTCTTAGACATATATTGTATGGGAAAACATATATTATTTTGACCCATATGATCAACACGGTTCTTTTCTCGTGCCTCAAAAGAGGGGGCATTCATTTGGGTATATTCTACACCTACAATAGACACAAGTAAAAATATGGGGTAATATACAAGTATGAGAAAGGTACAAGTACTCAAAAACATAGCCAAGTACAAAAATAAATAACAATACGAACATGTAAAAAAATGTATAGTTTGGTGAGGACCATATAGTACACTCCTTCCCCTTTCACATGATTTTTCCTAGGGGAAGTTATACCAACTTTCTCAGTAGTCTCATAATCTCTTTTATAGTTACATATTTTTTTACATAGTTTTAGATCCATTCTAATCACTACATATCAGTTATAGGAGCATGAATTACTTCACTCCTTCACCAAGGAATTCAGTTTCTACTACACTTTCAAGAATCTTGGAAGCATGAGTCTCCTTCCTTCATCTACATTTCAATACATCACAGTTTTAACTATTTATGTGGCACATGGGAAGGGTATGATGGAACTCATTATATTTTTTACTGTGTCCTTATTTTTAGAATCAGGCCTATATCTATATTTAATGGTGTGGTTTGTGGGGTTAAGGAAGGTATCGAAGTAGATAAATTCTTCATAGGTAGTCCTTCCTTTCCTCTTGCACTCAAAGGGGAAGATATTATAGTTGTTGAGTGAATTTGATATCTAGTCTTCTTATTTAGCAAGGTGTTTCAACACTTCATTCTTCTTCTTTCTTTTACCTTCTATGTTGGGTTGCATGCACCTAACACTTTTGTTTCTCATCGACACAATTTGGGACTAATCACCCCCAATACTTCAACAAGTTTACCAATGTAAATATATTCAAGTACAAGAAAAGAAAATGAAAATATCCCTATGTAAAAAATCATGTGTATTACTTCATTGTTTACATATTTTCATTTCATTTTTATGCAAATCCAAATATTTCATTTAAAAATTTACATTTGAGTTAAAGTTTAATTCTTTATCATGGACATTGACTACACTTTGTGTTCCAATTTTCATCATTAAGCAGGTCAACAGCAAGCACAACAAGACTCTGAAAAACAAAATCTAAGTGACTAAAAATTGTGTCTACGCACTTAGGTATATTTTACTTTAAGCGTGTAATTTCATTTCATACTTAAAGTGTGGATTTAGACAATCAAGTTTGGAAATTTAATTTTTGAAATTACTAGTTTTTACAATGCACTCTTGCTAAGATAAACACAACCTTTCCATTCCTACTTAATACATTTTGAGGTATCTTGTCTAGCTAATTTATCCTTACACATTGACATGTTGTAAATTTATGAGAGTAAAATACGTAAAATCTATAGACAAACATAAAGTAACAAGTTGTAAACTTAAAATTACATGTTTTTCATCCCTAGGAAAGGTTGTATAGTTTGTTTAGGATATTATATCTAGTCCTAGCCAACTTGTACAGTCTTATACTGACATGTTCTCCAAATTTTCTATCAGTTTCATATTTTTTGGGGTCTTTTAATCCTTATGGTTCAACCTTTCTTATAGAAATCATATACATAACCCTATATAAGCAATTAAACACTACCTCATTCACTAACCTGGAGATCCTATAAGATTACATTGATACACTCACTTATTACACTTGTAAAAGGCACCACAAGATCACTAAATCTCATAGAACACATCCAAATTCATTAGGAAAATAATCAATATATGTCTAAATATTATTAATGGTTTAAGAAGTAATCCCATCTCATCTACAAGCACTCAAAAATAACTTCTCCAAGTATTTTAACAAGATCTAAACTTAACTCAAGAATTGTGAAAGAGTGTTTCCAAATATAGTTGCATTCATTCAAATATCACATGCTAGGTAGAGAGTCACATGTTTTTTTATGCTTCTTTAGAGTAGTGCTAACATCATAGGTGCATGAGGGTGCTCATAACCTAACTAACATTATTTTTTTAGGGTATCTCACCCATGGTTATGGTTTGAGACCTCATTCAAGATGTTAAGAGAGCTTTGTTGGATGATCAAAAATTAGGGTTTGACGTCAACATACATTTATAGGAAAGGAACCATCTCAAGAAGTTACAGAAGCTAAATCAAATTAGGTCCAAAATCATATATATGAGTCAAGATTGTATAGTAAAACCCTGACAGATGTGTACGCTTCTGCACCAAGTCAACTTCTAGTCACAGTTCTAGAAACAAAGCATAATCAGTCTTATATCTCCTTGTTCTACTAGTCTACAGTCCTATAACTTCCCACAACGATATGTAATCAGATAAATGAACTCATACCCTTATGTTTTCAAGTTTATATATTGTTTAATACATTAGTTGAAACTATTAATGTGTTGTTATGATATTGGTAATTAATGTTGGAAGTTAATTAATCATAATTACCTCATGTAGATAACCCTTTAGTGTACCTAATTCACTAATCTTATATTTCACATAATTTAAATAGGGTGTAAACACTTATTGTGTGGTGCCGCCACCACCATCTTATGATCACTTCTTGGCTGCAATGATATGCCCTATCACTCATAAATAATCTTATGTTTCACTCATTACTTTTGAGGAATCTGAGATAGATGACACATTTTTCTTTTATACTCTATCTATTTTTGTATCTATTAATCAAGTACATATCCATGGTGTTTTGGTTTATCCACATAATAAAAAAATTATAGTCTCTCATGCTACTTAAGTCTCTTGGCATTTCTACACAAAATATCACATTTGACACTAATATTAGATATTGATACATTACTCTACCCATCATCGTTGCCTCTATCACTACCCTAACTTTATTCTTGGTTTTTTTTATCCTTGGTTTTTGTGTATTATGTTTAGGTCTCCATTAGATATATGCTCTTAGGGATATCTATTTTTTCATCCACCAATGTGTCAATTTTATTCATAACTAATAGGTTGTCACCATTCCTTTTCCTAGTTTGCCTAATAATTCTTCTATAGTTCCATCTCATCTTACCACATGGATTCTTGACTCACGTGATTTACACCACATGGATTCATCATAGGTTTCCTTCATTTCCTTAGAGTCATGTTCTTTGTCAACTATTTTCATGGGTGATCACACTTTTGCTGAGGTATCCAAGAGAGTGTCTATTGACATAGGTGATGGGATATTTCAAGATGTTATTTATATACCTTATTTTCAACTAATCTCCTATTAGTATATTAGCTCACACACCATGGTTTAGTTTAGTTCACTCTAGATTGTGTGGTTATTAGGGAGTTGCATAGCGATTCTATAGTGGTAGTTAGGAGAGCAAATAAAAATTATTGGGTTTCTCTTCTGAAACTTTGATATTGATGATGAGTCCTCTATAGATGAGGAGATCCCTTTCAGTTTGATACTTAACACTTCAGTTCCACTCACATTGTACTCATGGGGTATTGATGATAGTTCTGAGGATTTGGATTCACTGGGAAAACTCATGTTGAATCTTCTTCCAATGCTAATATGAGAGTATTGATGATGAGGATTTAGATATTAGTCTATATGATGAGAGGAATGATGAGGGATCACTTCTTTCCTCTCTTAGTCATGTTTGAGAAGCTGATTTTTCACATCATAACCTTCTTCATCTCTCTCCTACTCATACATATAATATTGATGAATCTCCTCTAGATTCTCCATTTTAGGTCCACTTCATTATGCCTTGCATACTTCTAAACCAATTTCTTCTAACATTTTTATTTCTATTCTGAGTTGGACTCGAAAGACACTATAGGATGTAGATGATTTGGTTGGTGATCCTGTTAGATCTCAAAATTGCACATGTCCCGAATTAGGATGATCTAGGGCTTTAAGGAAACATGGGACTATCTCTAAGTTGTGGAACCTTGCACTTGAGACAGACCTCTAGAGTAGGCCAACTTCCTTTGCTTATTTCTATTTATAAAACTAATCCTATGAAGGGAAATGTACCTATCTAACTCTACTCTATGATTCCAAGGGACCAGGGGGAGAAGGAGATGCATAAAACAAAATCCTAAACTAAGGGGAGGTGATATCACTATAAATAATGGGATGAACACTCTTAGATGAGTGAAAATTAGGGAAAATGTGTAAAAGGAGGGTAGACATGCATGCAAAAATCTAAAACAACGTTCAAAAGCTCATTTCCGTGGAGCATAATAGAAAAGAAACCATGTAAGGGACATAAAACATGCACATTACATCACCACTACAAAAGAAGGAAATTAAATGAAATAAAATGTGAACTAGGGTAGAAGATAGCCACACAACCCAACTTTTATTGCTTCCAGTGAATACACAATTGATTACAATGAGAGGAGGATGCAAGAATCCATATGTAGTGAACTAGATCTAAGGCCTGCAACTCAAAATACAAAGAATACACAACTATGAATTATTCACTTCCAATCCAAGAGGGTCCAACCTTTACAAATGAGAGTTATTCTACAATATATAAAAGAATAGGATAGAAGAGGATGCAAAAGAGAAGGAAAAATCTAATTTTCCAATCACAACCACCAAAAACATGCAATAAATTCCTATAAATCCACTTGTAGCTCTGTCAAATAAACCTACCCACATCACTTTTCTTGTGGAAGAAGGAAAGAGGCCGAATCCCATGAAATCTAGGTGGTTGAGTTGATTGGAAGTGTGCATTAATTTCCTAAGTCATGTTTTCATATTTTCACCTACCAAATCCTATCGAAATAAGATTATGAAGAACCTAAAATGTATCCCACGTCATCATCTTTCTAATGAGACCAGGCGTACATGATTTTGAGATAGGTGGAGGAAGTTATGGAGATTTGAATTTTTTCAATGCAAGAGGAACATGTAACACACATGGCACAACCTGATTGGTTGTGGGAGTTGGCTAATTGACTAGAAGTTTGTCTCTACCATGTGTCACGTGTTCATTTTCTATAAGGATTTGACACACAAATGTTGATTTTCTATTGGTCATGTGAGTTGCTCTTTATCTGATAAGTCTCCAGAATTAGACATGTAACACACTAGGATTCGCATGGAGGTTGTTGCCTTGGGTGCATGCACGGGAGAAGGGGTAGGAGGGAAGGGATGTATAAGTTCATGTACATGCGTAAGAGATTACACAGGGTTAAGAAGAAGGGTTTATACTTGCTAAGGCATACAAGTATGTAAGGAAAGTGGAAGATCCAGCAAGGGTAAGCACAAAAGTTTGAAATAAGGTAGCACTCCAAGGCATACTAAGAGGAAAAAATAGGAGCACAACATAATTGTTGTAGTCACAAAATCATGCACTTTAGACATTTATTTATCTTGGTCTCATACTACTATTTAGAAGGTTCTTGAGTGAAAAAAGCACTTATTAACCCCCATCCTTTGGCCATCTTGTTTATTTTATTTCATAATTTGGACCTATTGCACCCATGTGCCCAGCTATTTTCTAACATTTTGTGTTATTTTAGCCTTGGTTAGGGTGCCTAGATTAGTACTGGGGCACCCATGGGCTCCCTGGTCCCACCTGAGGATGCCCCGATCCTTCTCACACTTTCCCGCCATTTTTGGGCCTCTTCTAGCAATTTTCATCTTTATCTTCCTTGTGGTTGGCCTTTTGGGGGTTAATTATGAAATTAGAGCAAGAGAACCCTATAAATATAGAGTTATGAGACCATAATGAGGGACCTAGCATCATCTACTACTATCACTCCATCTAGAGTTACATCCATCTATTGCATTGGCATCCACATAGTTCCATCATCAAGGCACAAGCTATGACATCTGCATCACACTTCATAGGGGGAGGGATTCTATTTTATTCAATGGACACATTCTATTATATTTTATACATTTAACTATTGCTCGTTATTTCACAAAGTGCAACTGGCACAAAAGTACCTCAGGCACGACATGCACACACTCACCAAAACTACATTCGGGTCTGAAATATAGTGCAATGCTTAGTTCATAAGCCCACTGCTGTGGCAACTAATGTCAGTCTGGCTAATTGATTTGCATATTTCTTTTTTTAGGGTTTTGATACTTCCTTTTTCTCTTTTGCAGGTCATTCTTCCTCTTAGAATATTTGGAGCATTCGGCATAATACAAGAAAATTAATGCGATAAACAACAAAGGTTATCAATCATCTCCAGGACCTGTGAAAACCAGTTCTAGGCCTTTTTAATAGATCGAGGCATCTATTTTGCTTACCAAAGTGCCCATGGGTGCCCCAGTCCTCTCCTAAGCACTCTATTTTATCCATATCAGCCAAATTTGTCCTTTGTAGGATCCCAGCACAGCTGTTCCTACTTTCTGATTTTTAGTTCATCACTGTGACATAGCTCGACAAGCATCTATTATCATCAAAGTTCTTTCCTCCTCTCTCTTGCACATTAGGGTTTTTTATTTCATTTTACATATTTTCTTAAATCATCATCATATTTATTTACTTTAGTACAATTTTTCATAGCCTAGATTATATATCTTCATACTACATAGTTAGCCATTATTAGTTAATAAATGGTGTGCAAAAGGAAATGTGAGTGAGAAACGAAATGAGTGTGAAGGAAAAATTCACGAGAGAAGAATGCAAGGGGTAGCGAGTGTGTACAAAAAAATGTGTAGGAATCAGGGAGGAAAGATAGGTTTATGGAAGCATGCAACAGACTTCAAAATGCAAGGAAATGCATGGGTGTGTGCGATGGAATGCATGCAACTGGGAAGGCAGAAGCAAACATATGGAGGAATTCATGTAAAGGGAGAAATTAAATGAATTGTAATTATACAAGAGAGGAATGTGGGAACGTAAAGCATGCATGAGGAAAATTAAGAGAAGGACAAGAAAATCATGCAAGGGTGCACACAAAGAATCACAACCAAGAAAATGAATCAAGGAAGAAAACTAGTAGCACGCACAACCTGAAAACTTGATGCCAGAGCTAGAATGGAACTGCAAGTTGCTAAAATAACCAAGGGGGTTATTTTGGGAAATATTTTGGTGAATTTTGGTGAAATATTTCTGCTAGATGAAGGTTATCAGTGTCCTTAAAGCATCCATTGGGCATGGAGTTAGCTTGAAAACATGAAATTTTGATCTGCAACGTGAATAATTTTACCCTTAAAGCCACATGAAGCATTGTATGAACTTTGTATTTAACTACTACTCTTAATTACAAAGATATTATAATTTAAAATTTATAAGAGTGAAAACTATTAGATATTATTTTCTCTAAAACCTGACAACTTTTGGGCATCGGAAATACCATCCCAGAAGCAATGAAAGAGTGCACAAGAGGAGAGAAACCTACACTACCAATGGAACATTGTATGTAAGAGTGTACTTGGAGGAATTGAAACTATTCTAATATGTACATGATGTAAAAGAACTTAATGGAAGTGCTTGAGATAAATCTTGTTGACTGGGTTTGGTAGTGCATTTCCATCAAGATGATACATCTCAAAAGAGTTGGCCTTCTTACAAGCACTAATGATATATGTCCCACTTGAAAGTGCATAAAACATTTAATGGCACCCTGGTTTATCTCTATCAATGTCCCATTTTAAAATCAGATCACCCACCTTGAAGACTTGAGCTCCACCCTTTTTGTCAAACTACTATTTGGTTGATTTCTGATGTTATTCCAGTTTGATCATATTAGAGTTTCTTAATTCTTCAAGTTCAACCAGCTCTTTCATTCTAATTTCTCTTTGGTTTGCACCCTTAAATTCCATTTGCTATGCTAACTCTAATGAAGGAAACTCAAGTGATAAAGGAATCCTAGTTTCTTTTCCATAAAAAAATTGTAAGGTGAAGTGTCAATTTCCTTCTTCACCATGATTCTATCTTCCTAGAGCGTGTGTGAGACATTTGTGTGCCATTTCCTCTAGATGATATCCATTATTGTTTTCATGATTTTGATCAAGTTCTTATTAGTATACTCTATCAAGTCATTACCTTGCAGGTAGTAGCTAGAATAAGTCTTCAAATATATTCCAAGACTAAGATCCCAATCAAAAAAAATAGTACTAAGGAAGGATTTTATATCATCAGAGATAAGGGTTTGATGAATGTCAAACCTTGTTATAATATCCTCGAGGAAACAAAGGATGAATTACTCAGATAATTCCTTGAGTACGAAAACTTATGTCCATTTGGTGAAGTAATCTTTTGTTGTCAGCACCTACTTGTGACTAGCGCTTAGAGGATTGATCATGCCAATGAATTTGAGATCCCATTGGTAGAATGGTAGATTTTCTTGGATTGGACAGATGGAAAGCGAGGATAATTTCCTTTTTCCTATAAATGAAGCTCATTTTTTTACATTTCCTATCCCGGTTGTGCACATCAACAAACAATATAGGCCAAAAGTATCTTGACTTACTAATTTTCATTGTTGTTTCTTTAGCAGAAAAGGGTCCACCAAAAAATCCATTTGTGAAATTATTCTTACACTTTGTTGACTTTTGTGCCATCAATACATCTCAACATCACATCATCAAAGTTTCTTTTGAAAATAACACCATCAACGAGTGCATAAGGAATAGATTGCAACCTTAGATGTCTTCTCTTTTCTTTGTTTAGGCTAGTAGTATATGTGTCAGAAGAGAGGAATATTGTCATATCATCAATCCAGCTACACACACTATGATTTTCATCTTTTTCAACTTCAGCATAGAGAGGTTCCTCATCCATGAAAGAAGAAGTGCCCTAATCATTCTATGCATCTTCAAAAAGTTACTTATAGAACACGTTTCCTCTAACCAATTTTGAGGCTTTGATAGTTGCATCATACTCAATGATTTTGGTCATCCATATAGCTCTTTTCTTGATGATTTCTACTCCCATAATGAACTCCCTCACATTGGATTGTGAAACCAAAACTTTGACATGGTTTTTGGTGAGCATAATTTGAAAATTATTTAATGTATGCATGATGGCAAAGAATTTTTTTTCCATATGACTATATTTCAATTTGTAATCCTTTAGTGTTTGACTGAAGAAATCCATTGGTTACTCCAGTCCTTGGTCATTTTCTTGTGTCAAGACAACATCAACACTAGTATCAACTCCATATGCATAAAGGATAAAATTCTTTGAATAATACATATTGAAAAGTGTTGGGGCACGAACAATTTCTTACTTGATCTTTTTGAAGGTGTCTTTTCCTTATTGTGTCCACTTAAAGATTGTGTCTTTCTTGAGCATGAGAGTAATAGGCCTAACCAAACCTTAAAACTTAGGAATGAATCTCCTAACAATGTTGATCTTTCCAAGGAATGATTACAATGTCTTCTTGTGAGATGGAAAAGAGATAGAGGATGGTGGTTATTCATTTAGGATCAATGGTAATGCCATCATTTCAAAGAACATGGCCCAAAATCTTTCCTTGTGCAATAGAAAAGTTACACTTCTTGGGGTTGAGAGAAATCCCAAATTCTCTGCATCTCTTAAAGACTTTCTCAAGATGATTGATGTTATTTGCACTCTTCTTTGAGAATAAAATTATGTCATCCAAGTAAACTTGGATGAACTTGTTTATGTACCCTTTGAAGGAAATGTCCATTGCTCTTTAGAAAGTGGAACCTGCATTCAATAAACCAAAAGGAATTTTATGATAGAAATATGTTCCTTATTTGGTTGTGAATGCAGTATTGAATTGATCCTCTTCATTTAACATGCTATGATTGAAGCCCGAGTAACCATCAAGCATAGAGAACCTTTGCGCGCTAGCCCCAATCTATAAAATCTATTCCATTAAAGGGAAAGGATAATGATCCTTTAATGAAGCCTTGTTCAAATATCTAAAATCAACTCAAAATTTGATATCACCATTTTTATTTCTCACTGGAACAAGATTTGTAACCCAAGTAGAGTACTTGACAATAAATATTACTTTTTCCTCAATGTTTTTGGATAAATACTTCCTCATGAGGGGATCTATCTCAGGATTGGTTGGCCTTTTCTTTTTTATGGGATTAATGTTAGGATCAAGGTCAATGGAGTGTAGAGCAACACTTGGATCAAATCCTTTGATGTCTTCATATTCCCATGAGAAGATGTCACTATATTTTTAACATAATGAGATAAAGGCCTAATTTTCTTCTTCTGCACATACATTTCCAAGCAAGCAACTCTTTTCCATGCATAATAGTGGTTGGTTGATAGTCTTCTTGTACTACACTCATATTCTTTTATTTAATCTTGAACTCATCATTTGGACTAAAAAGATGATCTAAGGTGACCATTCCTTTTGGTAAATTGTTTGTCTTAAGTTGAATCACTTGATCACCATTTCTTTCATGCAAATCAGATTGCATTTTTGAAGAAAACTCGGCTTCATTTTGGATGAACTGGAAAATTTACATGTCATTGTTAGAATGCCTGCCAGTTGGTTTCATTGTATGGAATGGATGGACTAGCCACCACTTTGATGTATTGCACATTACCTTGGACAAGGTCCTTAGCTAGTGAGAATTGCGAGCCAAGGGCTGCAATCTGGTCTACTTCTTTTCTCAATCTCATAGGCACCATTTGTAGATTGAGAGCATCAAATATCTCCAAGAGGTCCCAAAATCTATGTTTATAAGCTTTCAAAATATTATTCTTTGTTGTGCACTTATTTATCACATGGTGGATGACCAATTCAATATCCCTAAAGATTTGTAATGTCTTAAACTATTTCCTCTCAATAATAAGAAGACCATACACCAATGCTTTGTATTCTACTATGTTGTTGGAGCATGCAAACTGTAACCGTTGCATGAAGAATAACCTCTCATCCTTAAGAGAGATGAGAAAAACACATGTGCCTGCACCATTTATACTTTTAGATCCATTAAAGAACATCTTCCATAGTTTAGAAGTGTCATTTTATTCTTCCTTGAGTGGTGTGGGAAAATAAGACTCATCTTCAAGGATGGAGTAGGTTCCAAGTCCAATTTTAGTCGCCATATCATATGGATCAAATTCATAATTATCCCTAGCCCATTCATCTAATAAAGGGTCATGTATGGAAGTTGGAATAGGTTGTTGCTCTAAAACTGACTCTTTTTCTTGGTTTTATTGAATGGGGTGATTTGATTAGAGAGGATAAGGATCGTATGAATCAACATGATAAGAAAATATAGGCTCAACTTGTATGGTAAATCCGGTACCATACCTTGTTCTTAAAATCATATGAGGCCAATCTAAAGACAAGTATCCACCCACTTTTATTGTGAAATCTCTTAATAAGTAGATGGAAAATAAAGGAAACAAGTCAATGACTAACACTTCTCAAGTTATAGTTAGATTTGTTCAAGCATGGAGGGTTAAATCAAGATCCTTAATGACTCCTAGGATGTTGACAGTTGAGCCATCAAGTTGCAAGACTCCTTTAGAAATAGTGTTGTACTTAAGACCTGGGATATCAACAATTTTCTTAGGTATGACAAAATTATTAGCCCGTGATTTAATCATACAATTGTGAACAAGATGTTTTCCTACTATCAAAGACATAAAAAATGGTAGGGTTTTAAAAACCTTTCTTACTTATTTCTCCTCTGCTTGACATAAGTTGACAACAGCTTGATTTCTTTGAGTAATTGAATCATCTTAAGGGGGATATGCAAGAGATTCATACAAGAGGTCAAGTTGTGATGGAATAGCCAAGGCATCCCACATTGTGACATTTAAATTTTTCTTCTTCATCTGGTAGACAATGTTGAATAGAATTCCCATGGACTTTTGCATCTAAGGTGTAACATTATCTTTTCTTGATTGTTCAAAGGCTAAGACAGATGCTCTGGGTTGCATCATATATTGATTTTTAGAGGAAGGAGGTACACACATAACTTCATTTGTAACCACACATGGAACCTTGTGTGCATTAGCATGTACACTAGAACTGTTTCCTAAACATGTGCCATCCTTTAATATTTGGGGACCAGTCTATTTAGTCAAAGGTGAAGGCTTCATGTCAGTTTCCAACATTCTCTTCTTGGACCTTGTGTTATTGGCAACATGTACGTGGAGTCTATTTGAGTTGACCATGTCTTGGTTCATTGCACATAATTCATCAACCCCAAAGAAGATAAGGTTGGTCTTAGAAATGACCTCTTGCACTTCTTCATTATCACGCTCATGCGCACTCATGGATGACTCACAATTGGAAGCATTCTGGATCATGAAGGCTTGCACACGTAGGGAATTTGTGTAGTTGTACTGACTATGAGGAAAACTGTAAGGAAAAAACCATTCTATCTCTTGAACCATATTGTCATGTACCAAAACTAATGTTTTGTTTGAACTAAGTGTGGGAAGGGGTTACACAGGAGAAACTGCTTTAAGAGGAAGGTGCAGATTATTACCTTGTCATCTATCATTTGGCTGATCTTTCCCATACATTTGATTTGGATATTGGTTTTTGTAGGGCTGGTGGCTTTGACTAAATCCTTGATTAGAGTTAATTCTAAAGGTTTGTGCCTACTATTTTTCTAAAGATATGACTTTATTAGACAATTTTCTAGTCAAGGCCTTCATTTCTTGATCTTCTTTTTTCTTTTGGGAAGATTGGGATGTAGAGACAATGGGTTGGGAAATTTTATTAGGAATGGGAGTGATGGAAGGATGTGATGCTTGATGAAATTAAGGAAACAAGAGAATATGAAATCTAGGGGCTATTTTACTAGCTTGGATTAGACAATTTTCTACCTTAATGAATATAATATAGGCATCGGGAAGTTGCATAGCACCCATAGATTGTATCATAATAGCAATATCAAAATTTAATGCTCTTAATAAATAGAGAAAAGAACCTTATGGAGTTGGAATTAAAAGTAGAGGAATTATGTCTCATGTTTTATGAAATCTAAAGTTGAAGTCAACCATGAGCTCATTAGAAGCTCTCTTGATTGTTGTAAGTTTTTCTAACAAGGAGATGTCTGCTTTCTCCTCAAACTGATTACAAAGTGTAGTTTCAATTTTATCTCGGTTATGAATGGAGGTATGTCTTAGACTTCTATACCATTTAAGTTCATTACCTTTGAGCAAAGAAGCTAGCAACCTTACAACCACATCATCTTTTGTGACTAGATAAACTGAGAAGACATTTACAATGTCTTGAATGTGATCAATAGGGGTAGTTTGATTATCACTAGTAAAAAATGAATACTTTTAAGTGCAACCATTGGTATATCATGTTGTATGCCAAGGGCCAAAGAACTATCACCATTTAAGCTAACAAAGGGTAGATTTATCTTACGTGTCATGATTTTGATGGGTCTAAAGACTCTGCATACGTGAAATAATATCTACCAAGTGGAGGAGTATAAATTACTCTGCACATGGGAGATGGATATCTGCACATGACTATGCTTATTTTTCTTCTTGGAGACAAATGTAGATATTCAAACTCTTCACCAACTCCTGCATGTTGTCCGGTTTGAATCCTTCTCATGAAAGAGGGAACACTGACTGTTTAAACCAATAGATAGAGATGTTGGGAGTCTCTAAATGTGTTGACACAAGTTTTCAAAAGTCGGAAATCACTAAGTAACACACCAGAACTTAGTAATGATGAAATGTGAGCTTTTAATATTGGTCTCATCGGGCATGCTAAAACTATTAGAGATCTTAAAATTGCACCCATCCCGAATCAGGATGATCTAGGGATTTGAGGAAACATGGGACTATCTCCAAGTTTTGGGACCTTGTTCTTGATACAGACATCTGGAGAAGGCCAAATTCCTCTACTTCTTTCTACTGCTAAAGCTACTCCTAAGAAGGAAAATATAACTATCTAACTCTACTCTGTGATTCTAAGGGACCAGGGTGAGAAGGTGATGCATAAAATAGAATCCTAAACTAATGGGAGGTGATAGCACTAGAAAGAATGGGATGAACACTCTTAGATGAGTAAAAATGAGGGGAAATGAGTAAAAGGAGGGAAGACATGTGTGCCACATTCTAAAAAAAAATTCAAAAGCTCATTTTCATGCAGCACAACAGAAAAGAAACCGTGCAAGGGACATAAAACATACACAACACATCACCACTACAAAAGAAGGAAAGTAAATGCAATAAAATGAGAGCTAGGGTAGAATATATCCACAAAACATAAATTTTATTACTTCCAGTAAATGCACAATCTAATTACAATGAGAAGAGAAAGCAAGAATCCATATGTAGTGAACTAGATCCGAGGCCTACAACTCAAAATGAAAAGAATACACTACTTTGAATAATGCACTTGCAATCCAAGAGGGTCCAACCTTTACAAATGAGGATTATTCTATAGTATGTAGAACAATAAGAGAGAATATGAGGGAAAAGAGAAGGAAAACTCAAATTTTCCAATCACAACCACCAACAACGTGCAATAAATGCATGTAAATCCATTTCTAGCTCTTTCAAATCCACCTACCCATGTTATTTTTCTTGTGGAAGAAGGGAAGAGATAAAATCCCATCAAATCTGGGTGGTTGAGTCGACTAAAAGTGTGCATTAATGACCTGATTCCTGTTTTCCCATTTTCTCCTACCAAATACTGCCCAAATATGATTCTAAAGATACCAGAGTGTAGTTCACATCACCATCTTTCCTGTGAGACTAGGTGTGCATGATTTCAAGATCTATGGAGAAAGTTAAGGTGATATGAAGCTTTTTAGTGCAAAAGGAACACATAATACAAGTGTTAGAAACACAATGGATTGAGAGGGAGGTGAATTAGTCCTACAATTTCTTCAATTCATTTACCATTTATTGCATCATACATTAATATCCATCCATTTACAGAAATTCAATAATATCATAGTAAGTGTGCACAATATAATCAAATAACCATAACACGTGCAAGAGAACTCCTAGACACAAGATATAAGTGGGAAACCCTCATGGGGAACAAAACTCACTGAAACTCTTCTTATATTACATAGAGCAGAGAATTTTAGTAAATCACAAACTTTACAAGGATCAACAACCCCTGATTTAGTGATGCACCAACACCACAAGGAGCATTAACCCATAGTTTAGTAGAGCACCAACCCTACAAGAAGCACCAACCCCTAATTTAGTGAAGCACCAACTCTACAAGGAGGCTATAACCCCCTAAGGATGACGAAGCACAAACTCAACCACCTAAAGATATCTTATCTCTAATTTTTCTACTGACACAACTGACGGAGATCACAATTTCAACTCACAAACCTTAGGACAATTCCTAAGTCTTCAACACCTCCTAATCTTGTTCTTTCCTCACTTCTCAAAGCTCTAATAAAATTCAAACATAATCTCTAATATTCCTCAACCTATCATTCTATTTCTCAGCCTTAAAATCATGCTCTCATACCTAAAAAATGTCTTCCTCTAGGTCGCACACCTTCCCTCCAAGAGCACTAGTTCAAAAATGAACCAAACAAACACTTAAATATGTTTTTCTTCCTTCCAAACCAAAATATTTATATCCCTCATGATAAAATCAACCCATACATATCTATATCATTCAAAAATAATAATTAAAATAGCTACATAACACCCAAATAGGTCATCCTAGCTAAAAACCTCATTACAAGTGCCAAATATTGTTCAAAACCCCATGGGCATAATCTTAAAATTTCCCTTACACTAAATGTATAATTTTTCATGACCCAAAACCATTTAAATATGAATAAAATATCATAAAACATTAATAAATGGTCACAATTAATATCAACCAATCAAATTATTTCATTTACCGGGCCCAGTTCCCTTTACAAATCTCAAAACAATTGTTTCATACACCCTTCAACACCCTGTAAAATACATCTGATCACTAAATCACTTATACTAAACCAAAAAATGTCATGTGACCACTCAAAATAAATTTTATATCCTTTATAATACTTCTAAGCAAGTTATAATTCATGAAATATCCTTTACTTCAAACCTCATCAACATTTTCCTTCACCAGATCAACCTACCAAAATTTTTTTTCCAAAGGTTAGCTTATATAATAATATATACATACATTAAATAATTATAAATGGATTAATTATATTAAAAATTCATCCCTATTCACATTCCAGGTGATAGAAAGCATCACCCAATCCATATCATGCTTCAAACAATATCAAATTTTCACCAAAATAAGTGTTCTCTCGAACTGCTAAAAATATTCTTTCTCAAATAATGACATAGAAACCATATCAAATGACATAATAATTATTAAATACATATATAACTGTAAATATAACTGAATTTAATTTCCAACACAACTTTAATCATCTCAAAACTCCACCTGTAGCTCAAGTTATACTCATTTTACTGAACCCTGCTATTTGAGATCCCAAAATTACCCTTTGACCAGTCAACCTGTTTGGACCTCAAAACACCATGAAACCTCATTAAAATACTCTAAAACCTTCATGGAAATCAATAAAAACTCCCAATAATCATGCACTGTCAGTTTTTTATGCTACTTCTTTGGACCATCTTGTCCTAAAACCTTCTTCTCCAAAAAATGTTATTTTTAGGTGGGGCCCACATATCACCATGAACTCAATCATACATTTATGGAAATCCTAAGGAGTCCTATATAAAATAAAATCATAAATTTTTCACTTTCAATCAAAACTAGGTCACCATACTTCACTTTCTGCAAACGACTCCTAGCTAGGGTTTAACTAGGGTGTTAGACCTATTTGCCTTCTTAACATTCATTCATAAAAACTTGATGATCAACTGACATGATTATATTTTTGAAACATTATAAACTCACCTTATAATATTACCTGAAAGTAAAAATGTCCCATGAAAATCACATTGTTCACAATGAGCATCTGAAATCGTACTTCGAGTTGGATTTTGCCTTGTTTTTCACCCTGTTTCACAAAAACAGTCATATCTAGAAAAATACACAACATGGGCATCTGAAATTTTTTTGACAACATCATGACCCATACCTATAACATATCCAATCATCATAATATCAATTACATATCCCAATCTCTCCAGTCACTATGACTTAACTATGCTTGCATGTTAAATCCTCATAGTAGTAACTAGGGTCAACTAAAATAATGCAATAATTGAACATATAACCTCTAAAAATGACCCAAACATACCTCATATACCATGATATACCTGATTACATGCTTCCATGAGCTCATATTTCTCTAAATCACTCTGTCACACCTCCAATCATACATATTGACTCCCAATGAGCTCCTGTAACATGGTGAACCACTTGTATCTACACTATACCATTGATGTGAGTGCTCAATAACCCTCAAAACATGCTAGCCAAAATTTCAACATGCTTCTAAAGAAACAAAGAAGCTCACACTACCAAGCTCCACCTCCTAGGCACTTGTATAGGTTTGGTAGAGCAAGCACACCTCACTGAATCTCATTGTAACAGCTCAAACACATCCGATCCAGTATGTAAGAATCATATACAACATCATGACATCATCATACAATAATAACTTTGTCATTAATGTAGTTTTTCATCAATGACAACACCTATTAGGCCTACTTTCCAAAAACACATGGCACAACCTGATTGGTTACTGGAGTTGGATGATTACCTCTAAGTTTTTCTCTGCAACGTGTCACGCATTCATTCTCCATAAGGATTCTATGCACAACTGGTGTTTTTCTATTCTTCATGTGAGTTTCACTTAATCTGACAAGTCTCCATAATTAGACACATGGTGTACTAGGATTGGTGCAGAGGTTATTACCTTAGGCCATGTGTAGGAGTAGGGGCAGGAGGGAAAGGATGCATAAGTCCACTAGCACGTGCAAGAGAGTGTGTGGGGATAGGAAGAAAGGGTGCATACTTGCAAAAGCATACAAGTGTATAAGGAAAGTGGAAGATCCAATAAGTCAAAGCATGAAATTTTAAAAGAAGGTGGCATTCCAAGGCATGCCAAGAGGAAACAATAGGTGTGCAACATAATGGTGCACGGAAGAAAATACGAGAACACAAGGAAATGAGGGTGAAGGCACAATGCACAAGGGAATGACACAAGGGGCAGTGATTGTGTGCATAGCAATGCATGAGAGATGTATGGATGAAAGACACACATGCATAAGCATGTAACAGACTACAAAATGTAAGGCAATGCACAGGTGTGCATGATGGAATGCATGTAACTGGGAAGGAGGAAGTGAATGCATGGAGAAATGTGTGCAAAGGGAAAAATGGAATAACTTACATTTATGTAAGAGAGGAATGCGAGCATGTGAAGCATGTTTGGGAAAAAGAGAGGGAAGAATAAGGAAAGTGCGTAAGGGCATACATGAAGAACCACAACCAATGAAATGCATCAAGGAAGAAAACTAGTGGTGAGCGCAACCTAAAAACTTGATGCCAGAGTCAGAATGGAACCGCAAGTTGCTAAAATAACCAATGGGGGTTATTTTGGGGATCAAATCCATCAGATGACTAGAAGAAACAGTCATATTTCTAGGATGATCCACATGTTCATTTTTCCTCTACCCCTAATGCTCAATATTTAAGTTTAACATATGATATTCCTTATTGGGATTTAGTCTTCACTCATTTTCCTCCTAATAACAGTATTTTGCATCTACAAGATCTATTAGGAGCTAATGAGGCCTCATCTTGTAAGGGGTTTCCTATTCCTCTCTTCTTCTCTTCCTTATCTCTCTATTTATGGGGGGGCTTCTCTACATTCTTCTCAAGGTTTATCTACTAAGGGAAATGTTCTTTGCACTTATCTTTTCTCTCTTTTGGGGAGGATTTTTTCCTATGGGTTTTCTCCTTTTATTCACTTTATGAGGATTTTTCTTTATACTTGGGTATTTTTTTAGGCCTTATTGCTAGGATCCATTTATTTCACCAACCTAATATATGATTAAGGGGGGTGTTAATGTATGTTTTTTAACTCCATTATATGAGTTTTATACCATTTCATAGGTTTTCCTACAAATGTATTTAGCTTGCTTAGGTGTCAGTGGGATAGATGGGAGCTAAAATTATCCACCTTTTTAGGTGGTGGTTACACTTCCCCACTTCCTATTTATACACCTCTTATAAACCTAATTTCTCATGTATTGAATATATAAGATATCTTTTGAGTCATGTTTGGTTCCTCTCTCACACAACATTAATGTTCTTATGTGTTCATATTTTATTAGTTCTCTATCTTGGCCCACATTCACACATAAACCTTATGTACATCACCCATTCCAACTGAATCACATCAATGCAGATGACTTCATGTTCCAAGTTCATGTGATAAAAAATTAATGAAGTACAACCATACCCTCACTATACTCCATGTAACCAATAATGTTGGGTTTAAAAGGAAATAATATAGGTTGTTAATATTATATTTATATTGTACAAGAAATGAACATGAATTATTATTTTTCCCTCACTATGTTTATGTAGAACTTTGATTATTCATTCTTAAAATTTGTATGCTTATGATATAGGAAAATGTTCACAAACCATAATTATACTCATAAATTGTGATATAAAAGAGGTGAATGGGAATCAATATCAAGCCCATTGTGTTATAATAATACATTAAATGACTTGTTTTTGGAAAATAATTACATATGGTTTTAAAACTTCTTGCAAGCTTTATTTATTTTTTGCTTTATGTAAATCAAGTATCACACCTTGCTTGGTGATTTTAGTTTTATTGTGAAACATCTTGATATTTTTGTCTTTGCGAAAATAGTTGGTTTGTTCCACAAGCGTTGATGTATACAATAATGTATTAACTTGAAGCATGTAGTGGTTTTGAAATTGTTTCCTAGGAATAAGAAGGATGATACATTGTGGAAGATAATTTTATTATGATTCTAATGTCACTAATAGCACAAAATTTTGATAGGAATAACCAAAAATGTCATGCTTAAAAGGTAATATACAAAGAGTTATGATGAATTGACTTATATAGTATAAATAGTTATAGAATGTGTAGTCAACGTATGAATAGGTTGAGTTGAAAAGTAAAAAGTAATTCATTTACTAATTTTAATAGCATGATTTTTTATTTGTGTCATTGATCATGCCACCCTCTTGAAAATCACTATAAATTTAGTTTGAGAGACTACAAATAGCCTTGGAGATGATAACAAATGGTGAGTTGGTAATTGTGAAAAATTATTGAAATTTATGTCGTTTTATGCTCGTTTTGAGTGTTTTAATTTTTTTTAACTCCATATAGATAGAAATGTCATCTAATTTTTTTTCCTAGATAGGGATGAAATGATCAAATTTCTATCAATTCCATCCACTAGTGGAAAATTTCATCCATATCTGCCACAATTTTTTCCAAGACCCTATTCAGGGAGCCAATTTTATCATGAATTTTGTGCATCAAATTTGTATTGCATTCTTGCATATATATGATTGTTTAAATTTGTGTGTGTGTGTGTGTGTGTGTGTGTGTGTGTTTTATAGAGGGACTTATTTTCTCAAGAGTTCCAATATGGTTTTCATATGATGAAATTAGAATAAATGGTATTAGATACAGTGAGTTTGGCCATATTGGATCGATTCAGTCTTGGTCATATGGTCCATCTAGCGGAGTATTTATGCAATATGCACCTCATGAATGCATTTATTGATATGTGGAATGTTGATACATGCACTTTTTATCTCCCAACAAGGGAGACCACTATTTCTTTAGATGATGTGTGACATATTTTGTACCTCCCCATAGTTGGTGAGAGTGATATAGTATCATTGAAAAAGGGTATGCGATATATGATACGAGCCCATAAAAATTAAACTGGTAAGTTATGAGGAGATAAAGCTAGCTGTAATATAATGTTAGGTTTTCTGCAAATGCAAAAAAACATTTCATATAAGATGTATGATATAATACTTTCTATTAAGGACCAAGGATCTTGATATTTATGGGGGTGTTATATGTTTTCCCAATTATAAAGAGATTTATAAATTTTTGTTTTAGAGTCACCTGCCAAAGGTCTTGGAACCACTACATTGCTACATGTTTGGGATTATGAAAAATATATTTGTGATACATCTAGTTAGTGGTCCCCATAGAGAGTACGTCCATTCTCATATATTAACAAAGTAGTGGGTAGTTCCACGATGCAAAATACTTATTACTATGGAGTAACAAGTGATTATTAATAAATTAAATATAGGTGGGGTAATTTGGATAATGCGGAGAGGTTTTCTAGTTGGGTTAAGGATGATTTAGAGTTTCATTGAATTCATATGACTACGTGAATAAAGGATCATTTTCTTAATATTTTTGAGGTATTTTAGCACGTGTATATAGCTTAACAATTTAGAATCATAAAAGATGTATCCCCACAACCATAACCGTGGATATGTTTAGTGCAATAATAATAATGCAATGGTGATATGGTGGGGCTAACTACGGTAAATATATCCCCAAGACATGTAGATAAGGTTGACCTAGTGATAGTAATGATAGTCAATGAGGATTTAGACTGCATCGTTATGTACACACAGTGGTGAGTGGTATCACAGTGGGATACTTTGTTCCCATTCATATTATATTTGTCTTGTGGTGGCACATAAAGGACACGATGATGGAGGAATATTTCCCAACCACCGGAATGAGACATAGGAATAGATGATACATATCTAGGGGCCAAGGCCCTATTAAAAGATGCACATTCCATTATTTTACGATGGTTGTTGGTGAGAGAGATGATCTATGAGTGGAGCTAGATATATGACCCTTTCCACCTCTAAGAGTGGACTTTACTCATAACATTTTGGATAGATACACCACATTTTAGGTGGATTATGCATGATATATGGTAGAAATGGGGCATCTATGAGATAAGTTTTGATGTTATAGGTCATGTTGATACTTATGTGTAGGGTGAGATCCAGGTGAGGATTTAGCCTCTAGAGATATTATAGGGATACATATTTCAAATTGTTTATATATTGTATATATCAATATAGTATTGACAAAGGGAATGCCCCCTTGTGATATTTTTATGAAAGATGATGTTGTATGCCCTTCTTGTATTTTCATTTACATTATATTGGTTATAGTGATTTTTTAGAAATATGATGAGCATTTTGATTCAAGTATCATGTCATGTGTTATTGAGAAATAGATGTGAAAATACACACACACACACACACACACACAAACATTAGAATCATTGATATGGTTTTCATTTTTGCTTATACCTTAGTATTCAAATATTTATTTTCACTATAATGATAATCTATGTGTAGTCCATCTTGGGTAAAAAAACATGTAATCATTTGAGACTTCTTTCTTTTCCTTTTGTACAATAATATGTGATAGTTATGCAATGACATAGACATTGTTGCATGATTTAATGATTTTGTATCCATTTTAGAGATTGATTGCTTATCATTTTATACCCATATACATTTTGAAGATTTTGTATTGTGCTTTTTGGTTACATGAGGTCTTGTGGGATTGTTGGCAATATTTGATGTCGTTGTGTGTGATCTTGATTTTCCCAATAGAAGTGGCATAAAGTATGTAATAATTATGGAAGATTGCATACTGAAAAGGCTATGTTCCTCTACATTTTGTATTTTTGGTCATTTTAACCGAAAAACACAAATGAAACAAAAATGTGAAGGAGAAAGAGATGAGACATAATATAACATTAGAGGAAGGGAGAATACCATGGAATAATAGATACATAAATATGTTTGGATAACTTTAGATAAACAATAAGGATATAACCCTCTTACTCTTACATAAGGACAAGAACACATGTAACAATTGTGTAGTGGATAAAATCACCCAGAATCATAAATTCTTTACCATTTCCATATTAAATGCATATGGAATAAAGTCCAAACTTAATGATATACAATACAAAGCTTGCAATATCATGGTACACACACAACATGGATGTATGGAGGTATAAATGATATCATTTAACTCTAAACAATAAAGCACGGTTTTATGATTAAAGAACATAAAAACCATGAAATGATTCTTTATCCACTTGCTTACATTCTATATTCATGAACTAAAAAATAGTATGTACATCAAAGTGCAACAAAATCTCTTTATTTTTTAGAGAGAAAAGAGAGAACCAAAGTAGGGAGAGAACAAGAGAGAATAAAAAAGAAAAATAACTAGAGATAGAAAAGAAGAACCCTTTTATAATTGATTTTAAGACTTATATAGGAAAATCCACCCAAAAGTATTTATATAGCTAATTTATGACTTAGCATTCTCTTAATTCAAGTTGATATAACCTGAGTTCACTTTATGAATTACAAAAATAAAATATTTGAAATAATTAAAGAAATAAAGTAATTAATTACGTCTCATGACTTGAATGAATCTTCCACATGACGTTGGAAAGTATGAATAAAATCTTTACATGATTTTAACCACTAAAGTTGGAGCATTCAAATTTCAAACAATATAATTTGGATATCCCTAAAGTAACTCTTGACTATGAGGTTCATATATGAAACCAGAATCATCCTTCATAAAGTATGGCCAATTCCCATAAAACATTTTGACAAGAGGCTCTAACATTGATCATGATTAAGTCATGCTATTATAGAATGAACTAACCTTCCATTAAAACCACGTCCATACCACATCATAACATTATTAAGATTTATTTTATCCTCAACCTTTGCAGGATATTCAAGTGGAGGGACCTCATATACATAATCATGAATATAACATTTAGGAATTGATTAAAAAATTTGCAAACATCCATTCAATGCTTTGTATGTTCTCGTATTTTGTTGTTATCACTATGTCTTGACTTCATGGCTTCTGAGGAATGATAATAAGTAGTAGCCAAATAATATGGAATGCTTATAGAAAAATGATAATGTCACATAGGAAATTTAATATATTTTAAAATGTGCAATCCTCCAATAAATTTTGGGAGCTGAAAAATAAAATACATGACCTCCCTATGCAAGTTTATAGTCAATATGTAGGTTCCTGAGATAGGAAGTGGTGGTAAAATTTTCATGGATTTTGGTTGGATAAATCTTAAGTTATGAGAAAAACACCATGTTTAAAATGATTATAATAGTCATTAAAATATCCATTGGTACATCTTTATGGTGTTTATGACCTTCACAAAGTACCCAAGTGCACTTTATAAGTAGTTTTGGACCCATGCATAAGTTTCAAACACATTTCTTAAATGCATATCGAACCAATACATGGCCAAGCATATGTTTTCATGTCATTCAAAACTATTACCAATGGTGATCACATGTTTCAATGTCATGGAATGTTTTTGCAATGGTGAGAGAAAGTTTTGAGGCCAACAGGAATACTTAAATTGTAAGGATCACACTTTATGTGGTAATTGGGAACACTTCATAAGTATAGGTGCATCATTTTTGTGTATTTTAAACCTAGTAATAGTTTCAGAAGCACACTTTACAATGACCTAAGGAACTTTTGTTATGGTGGACACACATCTCATGTACTTTTCAAACCATTTAAAATATTGGGTGGCCATCCAAAGCAATGCATGTATCATGAAAAGTACTTAGGTGGCAGTGGGAAGGGAATTTTGAATTTTCTTTATACATAGGCACTCATAGAGAGAGTTCCTAAAACCTTGGGTGCTCCCACAAAGCTCTTTTAGAACCTAATATAAGAAAAAGTGCATTCATAATGAGATTTTAGAACCTCCATAAGGACTAGGCACACACATAACATGATTTAGTGTCTCTAAAGGTTTGAAACACTAGTTAATTTTTTTCAGTACCAATTTAAGCTATAAAACACATGCATAATGAGTTTTTAGAACTAAATATGCATAGGGCGCACATATAATGGGGTTTCCAACATTGGTAATTATCATAATATAATAAGTGGCTCTTCCATTTTCTCATCCAATATTTAAAATATTTACTTCAATCCTTGAATTAAATGGCCATCCATCACACTTGAATGAATTCCATCTCATTTTTTCTAATCCCAATTATGATCTGGAAGGAAAATGTGAAACAAGTTGAGGTGAGAAATTATAGGGAATAAACGAAGACCATTAGGAATTTGACACCCAGATAGAGAAATAAATTATGTTGGGATCAAAACAAGTCTAGTAAAGATGATGTTGATAAAATGGGGTGTTTATAATCAAGCTTCATTTTTGGGTGGTTTTAACACATTTGAGGATAAATTGGAATGTTTTAGATGGTCCATGTTTTCCTATGATAACAACTGGATTTGATCAAGGACGTGACTTGGATTAAATGAAGTAAAAACTAGGCCTGTCTCAAATTTAAGAATCTCGGTATTTAACAAACAAGTGCCTTATCTATTGGGCCATGGAGTTTCATTATAAGGAACCATAACCAACATAATTACACAAGGGATCTCTCTTACTGCATTTATTAAAAACACATACGAACACACTGAGGGAAACAAAAGGGGAAACAATCCAAAAAGGAAATAAAACTATGTATAAAGGGAATACTCAAAATTCACAAAAACTCAACAAAAATTTGAGAAAAGTAGGAACACTTATAAAGTAAAGGACTGAATGCATGGATATTTTGAGGACTAAAGGTTATCAACTAACCATACAAAAACTTTGTGACTGCTTCACATTTCTTGAGAAGAAGGATATAAAAAATAATTTCACCCTCAATATGACACTTCACTATGAATTTACTTGAATATAAATATCTCCTTGTCATCTACTTAAAAAAATCTTATTACAATGAGAAAATGTTGAAATGAACATTTTACTTTTCCTCCTTATCTAACTAAACATTGATCTAAATGAACATTTATCATCATCTTTCTAGTGTATGAAAATTGTTTTCTCTTAAATATTCTTCTCATGAGAAGACCTGACCACCAAAACTCATTTTTCCTATTTCATTTTCATTCCTCCATTGACTACTAAAGACACAAAATCTATGCACTTGGGTACATTTCTAGGTCATTGAGTATACTAATATATACAGGATTCCTAAGCAAGAAAACTAGTAATTGACAATGTCTTTTGGGCATTTTGCTTTGTATTTTATACTTTTATTGACCTTACACACCCTAATACCCTGCCAGTATTTTATTAATTTATCTCTTATGGCCTCAGACACTAGCACCCATGTGCTCTTGTCCCTTCTAGGTGCTCCTGACCCTCTCTACCATTTTTCTCACTCTTTTGGGTCTCTTTTACTTTTTAGGAATCTTTTACACTTTTGGGTCAACCTTCCCATTGTCAATCACGAAATTAAAACAATATAATCATATATATATATATATATATATATATATATATATATATATATTACATAGTTATAACTCTCAAATAAAGGGCCAAGCACTAACATTCTCTACTATCACCTAAGCTTGCATCCAAAGGCACAAGAGAATTACAAAGCATCCATCTACCACATTCAGTCAAGGGACAAGGGTTGGATCACTTTGTATACACAACATATGAGGGAAAAAAAAATTATTCCATCTTATACATTTGTGTACTTAGAGCAATCTATATATATCCTGCTATCACAATGTAACTTACACAAGAGCATTCTAGGGCATATTACACACACTTAAACACAAAACTACATGGAATCTAAAATGAAGTGCAGCATTCAGTACTAAGTTCACTCTTGAGGTGACTTCCAGGGTCAGTCTGACTCCACATAGTGCATCTTTATCTTAGGATTCAATGTGATTTATGGGTATGTGCATCTAGACATTTGTTTTGTAGGTTATAGGTATAATTGGCAATATTGAAGCGAGACCAGAGTGACAAATAGGGATCAATAGTGAAGCTCCTCCTATACAGAAAAGATAGGAACTTGAGTATCTGGGTGGACACTAGCACCCATATTTAGTCACTAGCGCTCGGGAGCTCCAATTCTCACGTGGGCACTTCTATTCTACACATTTCTGGGTTCCAACACTTCTAGTGAGCCTTGATGACACTCTTCCTATTCTATTCCAACAATTCCTTAGTCCATAACACTTCCTGATCACTTAAAAACCAGCTAAGTCATCTATCTCTCTCATTTGCTTAAGGTTTTACATTATTTCTTACTTGTTGCTTTTCCATTTACTATATTTTTTCATTTATATATCATTCATCACAGTAGTTACTCTGAAATTAAGACTTAATTCCATTTATATTGAATCATTTGGTGAACCCCACTCATGATCAAACACTTGGATCCTTATTTTTCCTACTCTATCCAATATTTTTTCATGGATCCTAAAAATCCTCCACTCTCCTTGATTCAATTACTTCAAATGCACCCACCTTACAAAGATGTTCTTCAAAAATTCCTAGACATTATGTACCTCCCTCGTAATACACCACTTGCATAAGTGTCATTTTTATTGTCTCTCCAATGACCCCATTAGTCCTGATCCCACATCCAATCAAACCATATTATAGTCAATTCAATCTTTACACCATGTTTTTCAAGATAATTTTCATGTTATAGAAACAACAATTACATCCCTCAAAGCTGAAATCTAACATCTTAAGGATGTTTCTTAGGCCCATGCTAGTTCTTCTTCTATACCTCATCCTAATCCTATGTCTACTACATGTGCTCATATAAATGAAGCCCAAGTCTTACTGCTACCTGTAGTGCCCACACTTTTTATAGCTCAGTAGCTTGTTGTTTCTTTGCTCATAGACATGTTTTGACAGAGTGTTGTTATATCATGGACATTATATTAGAGATTAGACCTTATTAGACATGTGTGGACATTTAGGTGTATAGCGCCAATTTAGCTTAATTTCTATATTGTCACATTTTCTAATAATGTCATGGATACTAAAGGATATGCTACTGGGTGTGGAACATAATTATAACAATGGATAGTTGTTGCATGTGGAATTCTATGGTTATATGTCATGTATCATCTTGTCTAACTTTTGGAATATTGAGGATAATTGTGCATGTTGTCGCATCTTGATTTTAGTAGGATGTTAGGTTAGTTTAGAACGCATTGATATCTTACTATGTCAGTGAATTATATTGTATCGGACAGGTGCGGTTAATGTGTGCAATGAGTGTGCAGGTGACAGGTTTACAGCGGAACATGGGACTCAGGCTAGCTACACAATCTTACACAAGCAGCCTACAGGCTGAGCCCTAGTCATGTTCTTTATGTGAAGCCTTAGTATAGGAGATTATTAATTTTGGGCACTATGAGTGACCCCAATGTATGTTATGTATTATGATTTGAGTTTTAATTTTTTTAGGGTATTTGTTTATGATGATAAACTTGTTTTTGGAGTCAATAATCCCACTTTCATTTAAATTTTGATTTTTGTTTAATAATGTACTTAATTTTAGGAGTTTAGGGTCACATGTGAGACCCTTGGGTGGTACCCACACCCTCTAACCATGTGTCTAATCTTGCAAAACCCGAAATTAGGGTATTTTGGGCATTTTTGGGGACCCCTTTTTAGCTTGGGAGTTCCCCTAACATAAAAATGAGCCCTTGGACCCTACCTAATGGGTAGGGGGGCTTATTTTCAAGGCTAGAGGGAGTTTTCCCTCCATTTTTTACCTCTTATTTAGTCACATCCATGTAAGGGATGTGGATTTGAGTGTTTATCAAAAGTTCCACTAGTTTTGTCTTGCTAACATTTAAGGGAATTTGGGAGAAGAGGGCAAAAAGATAATTTTACCCTTTCCCTCTTTTGTTTTGGCATCTTTGACTTTGACGAGGGAGAGGGGTGACACATGTCACCCCCTCATTTGTGAGGGTGCTTGCTTGCTCCTCTTCAAATTCCCACTCATGGGAAAAGAGAGGGACTTTTTTTTTTGGGAATTTTTTTGTTTGGATGCTTGGGTGATTTGGAGCTTGTGATTTGCTTGAGTCAAGAGTGGAGAAACTTGAAGTTGGAAATATTTTTGGAGAGCTTTCCTTAAGGTAGGCTCTTATGTTTTATTGTTGTGTTGTTTTTTTTTTAGTTGTTAGATTGATTGCTTGGAATTGTTAATTGTTGAATGTAGATTTTGGTTGCTTGCTTGTGTTTACTCCCTCCATCATATAGCATGATGGATTTTTGGAGTGTGGGGGAAGAGAGAGGGAATTTTCCCTCTCAATCCTCAAGGCTTGATGGACAAGCCTTGTAGGGTCTTAGTGGTTCCCCTCAATGGTTGAGGTGGGAAAGTTGATTCATGTGGCTTGAATCTCCTTCCCCATTCTTGTAAGAAAACCCCTTGGGGGTTTGAAAATCCTTCCAAGAAGGACTTGGAGAAAGGAAGGAGGAATAAGGAGGGTTTTGGTTTGTAATTAGAAGCAATAAGGAGGGTTATGGAGTTTGTTTCTTTGTGCAAGAAATTTTGGAATAAAATTATTGGAGAACTTTCTCCTCTCTTCCCCACTTTCGAGGAAGAACATGGGTTCTCCTCCTTGTAAACTTTGGAGTCTTGTTTGTATGTGTTCTATGTTTGTGTGCTTGTATAATTGTGGGTTTACCCTCCATCTTGTGCAAGTTATGGTCAGTTGTCCTCTTTCCCATGGGTTTGGGGGAGGCTAGCATGCATCCCAATCTTGGGAGAGGCATGTAATGATGCCTAAAGGTTGGGTGGTCAACAAGCCATGATTCTCTTGGATTTAGATCCTTGTAAAGCATACGAAGTTGGAGCTCAATGGATGATGGTTGGAGCCTCAAGCTTGAGGGTTACTAAAGTAACTTTGGTGGCATGATCTTTTATGACTCTCTTCTTGTTTGGAAAATTTTAGCTTCTTGATAAGTTTATGTTCTTTGTAAAACTATTGAAGTGAGCTCATTTTGTAGCCTTCCTCTTGGGATATATGTTTAGTTCATGGAAGCATACGAGTTTCAAGTCGTATTTGTTCCTCTCTATGATTATAGTTGAAGGTTGTATAACGTGCTACTCTCTATGAGCAGAGGAGTCTTGTTGCATTAATAAGTGATGCTATTCATGGTTGTTTTGAAAAGAATATATACATCTATATTATTCAGATTTTAGCTTTTAATATGAAATGAAATACCTTGTATGCCTTCTTAAAATGAAAATTTCCTTCATGAATTAGATCTCCCTTTTGTCAAGAAATGTGTTATAATGTAGAGATCTCTCTTACTATAAGGGGGAAAGTTGTTTACCTTTGAATGTGGTTAGAAGAGAAGAGTAATGTTACCTCTTTGCTTGATTTCTTGCTTCAAGTTAGAAATTCATTTTAATACCTTTATATATTGACAAAATTCTGGATTGTCTAAATCAAAAAAAGAAAAAAGAAAAGAGACAAAATAGAATCTGCATTATACAATCCAAACCAATCTTGCTTCAGTTTGTAAATAATAAAATCAGTATAGTTATATTTCATAATACCACTAAATTACATTTTAAAAAAAAGAAAACACATGCAAATTAATTTGGGTATAAACTGGTTATATATCTTCATATTAATTCTTAGTATTCATATTTTTAAAATAAATTTTGTTCTACATAAAACGAAATATTGAGTTATTACATTTATATAATAAATATAATATACTATTAGATGGGTTAGGATCTGTAGATTATAATATAAATGCATTGTATTATATATTTAATCCTTATATTAAAAAACGATTATAATTATAGTTTTATATAATTAAACTAGTAAAATAATAACAAAAAATAATAATAATAACAAATAAAATTGTGGTTTAACTATTTTTTTTAGCAAACAAAATAAAGGAATTTGGAAATTGGGGAGGGTCAAACCCCTCCCCACACACGCACCCCCATCCCACCATACTCTGCCGCGCCCAGCCGCTGCTGGCGCCACCCTCCTCCCCGGCCGCTGCTACACTCCCTGCCGCCCCTCCCCCATGCACCACACTACTGACCCTCTCCCTTCCCACTCTGCACACACACGCACACTCCCTCCCCTCGTGGTCGCCCCCCCTGACCCTGTTCGCCACTCTCCATGCGGCCGCCACCACACAACGCCTCCTCTAACACTGTGGCCACATTTTTCCCCACACGCACAGTCACATTCTTCACAAATCCGCCCCTCCTCTTCACAACAAACAAAACTAATAGTAGTATGGGCAAAAAAAAAAAAGAGAACCATTTTTGTTTTATAAGAATTTTCAAAACTAATACCATGTTTGGTTTGATAAAACTCTATAGTTTTCTCCAACCTGCACAAAACAAACAGAAGCAAAAACAAATGAGAAATAGAATGAAAAGAAAGAGAGGGAAAGGAATAAAGAGAAAGAGAAGAAAGGGGCTATTAGTGGATTAGGGCTAACTTTAGCATTATTTCAAATCTAGGGCCCAGAATGGTTTGATCCTAGGGCTCAAGAGAATCCCTACATACTTTTGAAAATGAGTAATAATGTAGGATTAGCTTTTGAATGGGGGAGGAAATATTAATTAAAATGGGTAGCTATTTTCTCTTTTTTAGTCAATAATATATATATATATATATATTTTTATTGTGTGAATATTGTTAAAAGCTGGATAAATCAAAGTAATAAAAAAAACAATGTCTTAGCAATATGGTTAAAATTATATAATGAAAATGTACAGGCGAAACATTAGATCGCCTTTCAAAAAAAAAAAAAAATTACCCCAAAATTTGAGAAATTCCTGGTTTGGTTCATTGTCCCAGGAATGGGCATTACACCACCATCACCTCTCAAGTTTGTTCTAAATGATAAGAAATGTGATATTCTTCTTGAGTTCCTCAATCGCCATTTGATCAAGTTGCCAACTACTCATTACTACCCTCATTATCAGCTTACCAAATATAAAGGTCTCCCATTTTGAAATCATCACAGACTTAATGGACATCATGATAATGGTTGCTATACTTTAAAATGAAGAATTAAGTACCTTGAGGACCAAGGTTTTATTTCATTTACTACGTGTAAAGTTTTGCTACATGTTCATCTCCAATTGCTAAATCTCACTTGGATCCCAAACATGATCCCTCCATGTCTAATGAGTATCATTCCATAATTACTAATGTTAGTTCTTTGATAAGTCAATAACCACCTATCCAACCCAATGTCATACCACCTTTAAAAATCCATACCCTATCACCTCCTATCAATTCCTCTACAATGTTACCAATTCCTACTAAGAAACCACCTTTGAAAATACATACCTCATCACTTCCTTGTATCAAGTCCTCTACAACATTACCAATTCAAATTAAGCAACCAACTTTAAAAATCCACACTCCATCACCATCTCCTATCAAGTCCTTTACAACATTACCAATTACAACTAAGAAACCACCTTTAAAAATTTGTACCCCATCACCTCCTCCTATCAAGTCCTCTACAATGGTACCAATTCCAATCAAGCAAGCACCTTCAAAAATCCATACCCCATCACCTCCTCCTATCAAGTCCTCTACAATGTTACTAATTCCAAATAAAAAACCACCAACTAAGAAAGACCAACCAATTCACCCTGTGATATATAACCTCTTCAAAATTTCTCCTATCGACCCCAAATCCAACCCTGGTCCTACTTTTCTTTCTACCTCTCATTATGATACATTTCAAACTCCATCACCATCGTAATATCTCGCTTACATCATCACATAGAACTCCATCATTGGCACACTTAGGGGGCATCACACTTTCTACCCCCCCTTCTATCACTATCAATCATATCTAGTTCCCATTACTACACTTCACGCTTTACTCTTCATGTCTAATATTTCTTAGCACTCCTGCACCTTTGGTACATACATTATACTATCATTAACTGATGACCCACTCTGGTGTTATGGTTCACACTTGATTGTTGAGGGCACACTTCATCAATGAACCTCGCATCGCGTAATCTTGCTGCACACTTCACACTTTTTGCTTCATGATACATCTTTCCTAGCATCTACTCTCACATAATAGATTCATTTCCTGATGACACACTCTTGTTTTATGGTTCATTCTTGACTATTGAGGGAGAATTTATACATGAACCTCATCTCATACACATCCGCTAGGGGAAAACTCTGCTCCTACCATATTTGCACCTTCCATATCACACTATCACACTCACAAATCATTTGCATATCTTGGCTACATTTACTCTTATTAACTTATTCTACTTTCATGTTAAACTTTGTTTCCTATGCTAGATGGATTCTTAATATGTCATTATTACTTTTATGTTAAAATTTGTTCTATGGTTCATTCTTGACTATTGAGGGAACATTTATACATGAACCTCATATCATACACACCCACTGGGGGGAAAATCTGCTCCTACCATATTCACACCTTGCATATCACACTATCGCACTCATAAAGCATTTGCATATTTTGGTTACATTTACTCTTATTAGCTTATTCTACTTTCATGTTAAACTTTGTTTCCTATGCTAGATGGATTCTTAGTATGTCATTATCTTCTTCTATATACTCATGCGCGTTCACTTGGTATCTTGAGATGAATGCAAGACTTATCATATATTCATACACAGTGCATGATGCTCAACACTACTCTTTACCAGTCCCATTATGGCTCCCGAGGGCATCTACATTTTCTACTCTAATACTCTACATATCATAGGTTTTATTATTACATTATTTACTTTACTATCACTTACTTTTCACTGTCATATACACACTTTTACATACTACTTATCTTTCTAACATGTTAATGGGTGCTTCATGTGTAGCATTTTCCTTGTAGGACCAATACAACCATAGCTATCTATCACTTATTATTTACTTTTGTTTGTTATTGTTTGTGGGCTATGTCATATGTTTTATTTTATTATTGTATGCTTTTGGACACTTTATCCATGATTTTCTTATGACATTGTGAGTGATGTCCCATGTTTAAAACCCACTTTTCACGGTCCATATTGTCTTCCTAGTTACTTGTTACATTATCATCTATTGCATGTTGGCTCATTTTTACTAAAACTTAATACTAGTCTATCGTGTTTGCATGTGCCTTGGTTTCTACCATGCACATCCCCTACCCCTACAGGTATCCACACTCAAATATGCATATCAGTATCAGGTCCTCTCCTTTGGACTGCATTCTCCTATAGTTTTTGCATGCACCCCAAAAGAGGGGGGCATCTATTAGGTGAAAAAATCACCCCTGTAACATCTTAGAGCAACAGTATAGATCAACACAATACATAATCAACAATGCACATGGTTACAAATTGACCCAAAAACAAAATTGGGTCCAAAACACAGAGCAAACATTAGTGCCCAGACCTGGATAGTAGTGGTGGGATTTTTGTGTTCCCCCTAGGCACTTGTGTCATGGGTGGAAAATAGTCATTTTATTAGTTGAGCATAGTTTACATTATTTTTTAGATCAATTAAGTAGTATCAGGAACTAGCCTCCAGTTACAAAATTCAATTACATTTCAGTTACAATCAGGACAAATTAGGGACATACCATCTGCAATGGTGCTTATTTGGGAAGCATCATGGAAGGAGAGAAAATCTATACCTCTCTCCCTAACACTCTTCTCTGGGCATGAGATCTCACAAAAAACTCACTCTTGGCATGAGATCTCCTAAAAAAGCTCACCTTTGGCTTGAGATTGCCCAAAAAACTCACTCTTGGCATGAGATCGCCTAGAAACCTCACATTCTACATTCAAATCCAATAACTCCAAGTAAACAAGAAAATTTTCTATCTCATATTCTCTTACATATCATGTGAACACTTTACTTTTACACACTTTTACACTCTTTACTTATACATACATTACTCTGATTTTTCATATACAAGACTTTGACTACTTTCTTTCTCTTCTTTTACAAGTCCATCCTCAATATACAATAAGAAGCGACTCACATCAGCAAGTACAAGATCCAATGGCATGCTACTACACATACACTTCACCTATAGGGTCCACTTCCCTTTCCTAGTTTCCACACTTCACATTAGGATTACTTCACTTATCCACTTGACACGCCATTTTCTACACTTTTCTCTATAGGATCATAAGGTATGCATATTTTATCTACTTTATGCTATTGAGTATTCACTTAACAACATAAAGTGTGGAACATTTCTAGGTCCTAGAGTGTACTAATATATACATGATTCTTAAGCAATAAAACTAGTAATTGACAATGTCTTTTGAGCATTTTATTTTGTTTCTTATACTTTTATTGACCTTACACACCGTATATAGCCCTGTCGGTATTTGACTGATTTATTTTTTATGGCCTCAGACACTAGCGCCCATTTAGGAAAGAAGCGCTCAGGGTATCCTATCCCTTCTAGGTGCTCTTGAACATCTCTACCCTTTTCTTAGTCTTTTGGATATGTTTTACTTCTTTGTCTTTTACACTTTTGGGTCATCTTTCTACTTGTCAATTACGAAATTCAAACAAGGGAATCATATATATACATAGTTGGTGGTGTAAATCAACTTGCAACAATTAATATGTTGTACATTAAGTTACATTCATTTCGTTGTTAGACTAGGAGGCATAGACTTGAAATACTATCGGTGTTGTATGTACAGTTATAGTTGATTTAAGAGGTTGAAAAGGAAATAACTGTAACATGTAAAAATCCTAAAAGTAAAATAAAATTCAGACTTGAAAATGGACTTTTGCTAAATACTATTACTGAAACAAAGTTACAGATTCAAAGAGAAGATTGTTCCTAGGAAATATGCATGAAATGAAATAGTGGAGGGGATTTTAACAGACCTCATGTGGGCCCTGACTTGGGTGTTAATCCCTTCCTAAATCTATAACTAAAAACTAAATGACAAAACTCATATTTATTTATTGATTTGCATAAAACATTACATCTAGGAACAAAAGATCAGAGTAATATCTTTTCTCTAATTCCAAATCTGACTTACTTAACTTGTTACAAGGTACCATCCCCTTCCTTTATATCTTATCATTTATAGCATGTGAGAAGAAGAATAATACAACAAGGATTCTTCAACAAAACAAGTGAGATATTCAACACATGTTTGCAACACACAATAAATGTTCAACTAACAATTAGTTCTTCACTAGTTCTTAAATAATGACCAAATAAAACATTGATTTGTTTCTCAATTTTCCACATTTCTATTGTAATTACTTCTCGAATGGTGTGTAAGTACTTGAGTGTCATCACTTCTTGTTTCAAAATATCTTCATAAATATGGGTTCTTTGTTGTGAATTATTTCCTTATGTTGCAAACCAGTTGTTACAGACATGTTACTTTGTTGCATATGGTAAATTACTTACAACCAAGAGTGACATCAACACATATAATCATGCAAAACATTTATTAGAATAACAAGAATAAATGCACACATAATATGAAAAAATAAATGCAATTAGATATAACTATATCAATTAGTCATTATGCCAAAATTTCATGGTTGTAATAGTAATTTTCAACAATGTACTTAGAAAATACTAGACATGGCTACAATGGTTTTATCAAAATACAAAAGATGAGTTGTTATGAAAGAAATTAATACATCTCATCACATCCCCAGGCTTAAATGTTTGAATGTCCTCATTCAAGAGATTCATATCTTTTCTGTTGGAAACTCATTCTTGCCTGAAATCTATAGGTGTTCCTATTCCTTCCTCTTTTGAATATAAATATCAATAATTCCTCCTCAATTTGTCCTAGACTCTTTCTTGCACCCCATGATTGATTGGTAAATTTCTTATCCAAGGTGTAATTGGGAAATGAAATATTAGAGGATGATAATCTATAGGAAACCAATCATCCCCACATTCATTTGTTATTTCAATATATTTGTTCAACCTACGTATTGTTGGAAGTATATCTGGATATGAGTGCATTTCTTTCATATGGATTGTAGGTGATAACTCTATCCATATGGCTTTGCATGTCATCATAACCTGAACAACATATTCTTTTATCATATTCCCAAATTTTGTGTGGACTTCCATCCTCATTCTCAAAACTCTATTTCTGATTGCATCCACTTCCATATAATTGTCATATTCTTCTGTAATTTCATGTGTTGTTGTCTCAACTCTGATATATAGTGGTGTAACCTTCTCCAAATGTCTATATGCATTTATTTTCTTAGCTCTTTCCATTACATTTGAAAGATAAGAACATAATTCCTTAACATGTGCATCCCCAATATATAGAATTGTGATCCAATCCCTGTCATATGGAAGGGCATAATTATGCAAATATAGCTCACATAATAAATTTTGTAGTTAATGTATACTATACTGACATAGAGTAAAAAAATTCTTGGCTGATATAATATCATATATCATATCAGAATTTATGCAAGTAAACTTGTGGTACAACATCTTTTCTTTTAGGTATATGGCATAGACATTTGATGTGTGTCTACAACTCAACATGTCAAATGATACCTTCATTGTTTCCTCTTCTTTTTGTTTCAACCTTTTAATATCTTTGTCTTTGTCTTCCATTTCCTCCTTGTGTTTGGAGATAAGGTCTTCCTTCTCCTTTTCCCATTTCTTCTTGAGCTTGTTAATGTAAGATTCCCTTTTCAACAACATATTTTCAATATCGGGCCCCATAGTTTGTGTTCCCATCTCACTGCAAGATGGTTTTTAAGGTTCCTCTATAGTTTCATAAATAATAATTAGGGGCTACATTGGTTCTACATTTGCTTCTTACAGACTATCATTTTGTGATTTTTCAACAACTTTCTCAATGAATTATTCATTGACATCATCTGCAGTCATTTCCTCCTTCCACAATATCTTCTAATTTTCTTACTCCATGAATCTCTACTTCATGAATTGGTCCCTCATTCTTATTTATTTCTTCTTTTCCTTCCATTGGTTGTTCATGGTATTTTAGCTCTTGAGTTATTGTTCGAGAAGTATCTCTATACTCTTTCTCCAATGGTTCAGGCTCAAAATTTTCTTCTACGGCTTCCAAATCACTATCCAATGATATGGGTTGAGATTGTCTTGAATGGAGGTTTTTTCCTCTTTTCCCTAAGCCTATATGAGCACCTAGGTTGTTTTGGAGTAGAATGAGTAGATTTCCTTTTGGTTTTGGAAGTGGAGGTTTTATGAGAGGAAAATTACAATAAAGTTTCAACAATAAAGATTCTCTTTGGTGAAATAGGTATAGGGGTTTCTTCTATGGAAGGCATAATTTCATAATTTATTAGTTCTTAAGGTGGGGAAGAGGGTAGTGCAACTTCTGGCATATGTGAAGTAGAAATTTCAGTGTTGTTTCTCCTTTTTCTCCTCTTTCCCAACAAGGTTTCAATATTGTTCACTCTCACAAAGTCATCCCATGATATCCGAGGTTACTCCCTTTGTAAAGTTTGCTTGACCACTAGGGTTATTAGACAGTGATGTGACAGGGCTGCCCTACCCCTCTGAACCTATTTTCTCATTTTCTTAAGCATCTCATGAAATAAATTTGGAACATTCACTTGATGAATGTTTTTCAAATGATTTAACAATTTCAAATGCAATGTATTTAACCTTGAGTATCTCCCTTCACAAATGCAATATTGAATAAAAAAATTGGCATCTTGTGTCCATAAATGTTTGATATATGTTCTAAAAGTACTTTGGCAGTCTGAGATAAAATCCTCGTCATTTTCTGTAAATTCTCTTCTTATTGTTTATGGGTCAGCTTTGTGCAGAAATGGCTCTCCCTGAGTTGATAAACTAGTGACCTCTGCTAAAATCTCATCACTTACCCTAATTGTTAACCCTTTTATCTTTTCCTATCCATTGTTTAGGGTATTTGCAAACTATGCCACAACTACCTAATCAAATCCTTGAAATTTGTTAATGTATTGCATCTAGCCATGATTCTCAAATTACTGCGCAACCTAAGGATGATTTAGAAGTTTCAAATGTGCATAAGGTTCATATCTGATCAGGTCACCTTCCATGGCAGATACACAACTTCTCCTAGGTACAATACACAACTAGATAATTTTTCTTTGAAAGTAATTTGCAAAAATGAATTATGTTGATGGCTTTTCATTTCTTTGAACTTTATTACCAAGGGGACAAGAAATACGTTTAGGGGTGATTATTCATTAAGTAGATGTGACAACATGAAGCAAAATATGTTACATGTTTACTTATGTGGAGGGCTTAAGTGGACACATCATAACTGAAAGGCAGCAGTATTTTAATGTAACACATGCTTCATTACTTGGCATAACTCATAATTAAATAAAATTAATCTTATCACGCTTTATTAAAGTAATAAATGTATGCACTTATGTCATTGTGGCTTACAATGATTGATGTGTGTGCTTTATTGAATTAGAGTCATTGATGCATGTAATTTCCCTGTAATGTTGTGGACGCGGGTTTAACTTGTGTTGATTGCTCCTTACTTCAAATAGATGCTTCTCGGAGAGGGAACTCTAATTGGTTGTGGTGTTAATTATTCTTTGTATATCATCCACTTGTGCATGCTTCCTTGATGTCCTTTATGTAACCATGAGTTCTTCCAGATGCTTCAAACAAACAAGATCTTATTTCTTGTGGCTACAAGTTGAACCTTTGATCATTGCACTCTCTCCTTGTGATGGAGATCATGGTCTCCTGAAATCACTTATCAATAAAACCTGCAAAACAAAAACTTATATAAAAATGGGTTAGCAGAATGTTGATGATCACCCAAAAAGCTATATCTCAAAACTTTTATTTAGCCTTGAAGTATTGAGAAAGATGAATTCTCCAAGGCTACTAAAATCCCATCAATTCTCTACAATCCTAGTAGGTGAGCCAACATGCTCAACCTTTGAGGTTAATTCTGATGTTTCTTTCTCCATTCTTCTCTGATCTCCTCTGAACAATTCCATAAATGAGCCTTTATCAACTAGGTTTTTATAAAATCTTAACCTTTGGCCATTCACCAATAACTTGAATCTCACAGGATCAATAGTGGTAAGCTTCACAGCTCCATTAGGGAAGATCTTCTCAATTTCATAGGGGCCTAACCACCTTGTTCTGAGCTTCCCTGTGTGATCCTTTTATTTTGAGTCCAACAAAAGTGCCCAGTCACCTTCCTAGAACTGTATTGTTTTGATATATTAGTCATTTCATTTGATTCTTTGTTTTTGCACTACCTCTATCTTATGAACTGCTTTCTTTCTCAATTCATCCAACTCATTGAGTTGTATAATTATTTGTGTCTGAGATTCTAATAAGTGAATTCCCATCTCAAGTGCAGTTCTCAACATTTTATGCTCAAATTATATTGGCATATAATAGTTCAGATGGTGTGAAGTCAGTTGTGGTCTTCCATGTTGTATTGAATGTCCAGATTGCTTCTGGAAGCCTTTATAGAAAAATAATATAGAACTTCATGAAAGAGATTGGGCAGAAAGGCTTCCAGAAGCAATCTGGACATTCAATACAACATGGAAGACCACAACTAACTTCACACCATCTGAACTATTATATGGCAAGACTGTTGTTATGCCAATATAATTTGAGCATAAAACGTTGAGAACTACACTTGAGATGGGTATTTAGTTGAAAAGATAAGTCTAACTATCATATATTCAAGGTTATTGTTGGGTTCATGTGTCTCTTTAGCTGTCTCATTGGTTTAAATTATTATTTAATATAAATTATGTGAGTACAAAGCCTAAGATGAATCCCACACATATCACTTTAATCCTAAGAAAATGTTGTATTATGTTCTCGAAGAACAACAATCAATAATTGCTCCTGTTGTTTATTCAACGTCTTGCTTACATTTATTGAGCTCCCTGTTGTTATTTATACTTTCTTGGAGAGGTCCATCATTGAACACATGTTTCTATTAACAAAATTTAATTAGTCATGATGAAGAAGTTGGTGAAAAATACATTTTTTACCTGGAATACTCATGGTGCTCTGTTGTGGTAAGACTTGGTTCAAAGGACATCTCAAGCACCTCAATCTGTCATCAATTTATTCATTTCTTCCAGATTTTTTTTGAATAATATTAGAGAGAACAAAATATTCCTACTGATCTTCAACAATGCAATATTTTTCCAATTTCATCAGCTATTCGATAGTGAATTGATCAATTTCTGGTTCTTCAACCAAAATTGATTGATCCTCAACATTTAATGGTTGGGCAGGAGGATAGAGTATAAGTTTGTTAGTACCATTTCCATTTGATATGATCATGTTGTTAGCCTTTTACCCTATAAATGCATCAGCAGTGGCCAACCATGGCCTTCCTAGTATAATAGGGTAACCTCCTAGACTTTCCTTTGGTTGTAAGACAATGAAATCAGTAGGTTATTCCCAAGAGTATATCACCACAACAATGTCGTCAAGGATTCCTTAAGGCCTTATTGTTGATCTATCCGCTAGTTGCAATATTATAGTTGTTGGCCTCAGTCCTTCCAACTTTAGGTCATCTATGATTTGCTTGGTCATGACATTGATTATTCCCCCTAAGTCAATTAGGGTATTTTTTATTGTAGTTCCATTGATAGTAACATTCACCAAAGGAATGCTTGGATTTATGACCTTAGGTAACACAGTTTCCAAGCATGATGTCAACCAACTATCCAATGACTTTTACAATGGATGGATCTTTTATTTTTCTACTTGGATTCTTTATACATAGATCCATGATCAAATTTTTGTAAATAGGCACATCCTTGATGAATTGAATCAGTGGAATTTTTACACAAATGTCCTTCAAGTGATTGAAAAAATTAGAATCTGAATCTGATTTAGGGTCAGCTTTTCTCTCTTGAAATATTTCTAGAAATGGGGGTCCATTGACTTACATCTTACTTTTGCTAGAATTTTGTTCATGTTGTTGTAGATCAAATTACAACGTCTTCTGGATTTGCTATAGATCATCTTGCAAAAATTGTGGTTCATTTGGTATCTTCGTGATTGTAGGTTTACTTGGTGGCACAAGTTCTCTTCCTAAACATAGATGGATATTGTTGGCATCAAATAAATAAGTACAGTATTGGGTTGATTCAGTGTTGTAGGCTGGATGAGTAAATTTATTATTGGGGTTAGTTATTGGTTATGCTGGCAATTGAGTAGTTTTTTGTTGAGAGCATAAAAACTTGTTGTTATGGGTAGGGAGGTTGCTGGTAGGTTTGTTGGTAGTTAGGAGGTTGATTGCTCCATTTTTTCCCTCCTCTCTGAGGTTGTTTCCATAAATAAGGGGGGTGTTACCACTGTTGTTCTGAGAAGTGAGGTTGTCATGGCTGTTGGTATTGACTAGAGTAAGGATCCATCCTTGCTGAGTACTATCCCAAGGTGGGGTTTTCATATTATTATATGAACTACTAGCCCAATTTTTAAAAGATGGCATGGGATCTTGTGACATACATCCTTGTCTTGGCAGCCATGGCTTCCTTTAGGTAACATAGAAAATTTGACCATCATATATTTCTATCATTTTTAAATCTAGTGTAGCCTCCTTTCCTTTTGTAATGCTGGTTAGTCCCCTGCATTTGCAATCAACTTTATTTATTCAGCAAGAATGAAATTTTTTTTGCAGGTGTTGCCTCTATATCCTCTCTCTTCTTCTTTGCATGTAGAGCATCAAGCTAGGTGGTCATGTCATTAACTATTTATCATTTCATGTCCTTAAACATGTTTGTAATTTCTGATTTAGATATTTCCCTAATTCATTTGGTTGTTGCTCCACCTTTTGATCTAATTACTTCTTATTATTTTCATGGTTTCTCTAGAATAGTTCCATAAGACTTGAAAAATATCCTCAAAAGTGGATTTAGAGATGTCTCCAGCTCCTATTAAGTCCAAAGCATCAATATCTTCCTCACTGAGCCCTTTTAAGAAAAGTAACTTGAAAGACTCGTGAGGAAACCTTGTATGTCTTGAATTTTGAACACAAAATAGGAAACTCTCCAGGTAATCTTCTAGTGGCTCATCTTCCTTTTGTTTGATTTTGAAGAGTTCATCTCCTCCTCTGTTACTTGTCCTTCATTAGTCTTGGTACTTGGTTAGAAACTTATCTTTCATCCCCTGTCTGGTACTAACAACATCTCTTCCTAGGCCCATAAATAATCTCAAGGTTGCATCCTTGAGTGTAAAAGGGAACAAATTCAACTTGTGTGCATCAGCTGTGTAGTCATAACTCCTGCATAAGAAATCAAACTCAAACAAGAAAGTGTCAGGGTCTTCAGTCATATATCCGTGAAAATTAGGAAGAGCTAATGGAGAGACGTTATTCATTTGAGTAGGCTGATTGCTTTTGGAGATATGAAACTCAAATTTTCTTGGTTCCCTTGCATCTTCTTCCATGTTTTGATTTACCTCCTCTGCTGCCATGTTAGAATGGTCAGGAACAACCTCAGAAATATCACTTAGGAGTGAGTGTTCTATCAATAAACCCTGTACATAAGAGGATATTTCTTTTTCAAAATTAGAAGTAATTTTTTCTATTCGAGGATTGGGTAGGAATTTACGATAGGCATCTCTATGATGGTGCATACATTAACTAACTCAACTCAATCAACATTCATTAGTGGGTGGGTTTGAAGGTGGAATTTCTACAACCTAATCTATTATAAGAATTTCAGAAATGCCAAACCTCACAAAATCCTATAACTTTGGCAATATCCTGGAAAACAACACCAAAAATAGTGGTGTAAATTAACATGCATCAGTTAATATGTTGCACATTGGGTTACATTCATTTAGTTGTAAGAACAACGAGCATATAGTTGAAATTCTGCATGTGTTTTATGCACATTTAGAGTTGATCTAAGAGGTTGGAAATGAAATAATTGTCACATAAAAATGCTGAAAGTAAAATTAAACTTCAGACTTGAAAATGGACTATTGCTAAATGCTATAACTAAAACAAAGTTGCAGATTCAGAGAGAAGATTGTTCCTAAGGAAATATGCATGAAATGAAACAATGGAGGGGATTTAGCAGACCTCGAGTGGGCCCTGACTTGGGTGTTAATCCATTCCTAAGTCTATAACTAAAAATTAAATGACAAAACTCATATTTCTTTATATATTTGCATAAAACATTACATCTAGGAAAAAAAAGATCAAAGTAATCTATTTTCTATAATTCCAAATCTGACTTACTTAACTTGTTATAAGGCACCATCCATTTCCTTTATATCTTATCATTTACAACATGTGATAATAAGAAGAATACAACAAGCAATCTTTAATAGAACAAGTGATATATTCAACATGTGTTTGAAACACACAAGTGTTTAACTAACAATTAGTTCTTCACTATTTCTTAATCAATGACCAAATCAAAGATTGATTTGTTTCTCAATTTTCCACGTTTCTATTGTAACTACTTATCCAATGACTCATAAGGACTTGAGTGTCATCACTTCATATTTCAAAATATATTCATAAATGTGGGTTATTTGTTGTGAAAGATTTCCTAATGTTGTTGATGAGTTGTTGCAGATAGGTTCCTTTATTGCATATGAAAAATTACTTACAACCAAGAGTAGAATCAACACATATAACCATCCAAAGAATTTGGAATAACAATAATAAATGCACATATAATACCACAAAATAAAGACAATTATATATAACTATATCAATTTGTCATTATGCCAAAAGTTCATGGTTGTTATAGTGATGTTCAAAAAAGTACTTAGGAAATACATAGACATGGCTACAATGGTCTTATCAAAATACAAAACATGAGTTGTTATGAAAGAAATTAATGCATCTCATCAATAGTTATATCTCTCAAATAAAGGGTCAAACACTAGCATTATCTATTATCACATAAGCTTAAATCCAAAGGCATAAGAGCATTACAAAGAATCCATCTAGTACATTCACTTAAGGGATAAGGGCTACATCACTATGCATACACAACATAAGAGTGGAAGTTCATTTTATTCCATCTCACACATTTGCATACTTGGAGTAATCTAGTTATAGCCCACTATCATAGTGCAACTTGCACAAGGGAATCATAAGGCATCATTACACACACTTACATAGAGAACTAAATGGAGTCTGAAATGTAGTGCAGTGCTTGGTACTAAGTTCACTCTTAGGGTGACCTCCAGGATCAGTCTGACTCCACATACTGCATCTTTATCCTTACGATCTGATTTGGTTTGTGAGTATGTGTAGGTAGACATTTGTTTTGCATGTTACAGGTACAATTGGCAACATTGAAGCAAGACCAGAGAGAAAAATATGGATCAACAACGAAGCTCTTCTTACATAGAAAATATCAAAACCTAAGCATCTGGGTGGATAGTAGTGCCCATATTCAGTCACTAGCACCCAATTGCTACTATCTTCCCATTGGTGCTTTTGTTCTGCACATTTCTGGGTTCCAAAACTTCTAGTGAGGCTTGATGAAAATCTTCCTATTTTGTTCTAGAAATTACTCAGTCCAGAACACTTCCTGATCACTCAAAAACCAACTAATTCATCTATCTCTCTCATTTTCATAGGGTTTTTCATTATTGCTTGCTTTTTTCTTGTCCATTTATTGTATTTTATCATTTATATATCAGTCATTATAGTAGTTACTCTACAATTAAGGTTTAATTCCATTTATATTAAATCAACTACACACATATGTGGGTTAAACCAAAAATCATCACCTACTTCTTTTGGGGATGAAGTAAAACAAAAAAAATCATCAACAACACACTCACAAATTAATCCTATCATTGTAATAATGGAGAGTATACACTACTCACCATGAGGATCTCCTTATCATCACTTTCCACTATCACAATTCCCATTTTAGTGGGAGAAGGCATGGAATAACACTATTCTCATTTTAAAATAACGCGATGAATCTCACGGCACCCTGGCCTATCCCTAGTGATGGAGCTAGCAATGGTGGTTGGGTTGAACCTCCTGTTGGAAACCAAGGAAGAATCGGATCTAGCTTAGGTTTCATTGTGGGAGTTGTTTCTTTTGCTAAGAAGGTAGGCATTGGTTTTAATGGACATGTTTGTTGTGATGGCTATGGAGATTGGAATGGAAAGGGGGATACCTACTTTTCATCTTAGAAAATAATGGTGGCTCATGCTTCCTTTGCAGCTGTGGTATCGAATGGAAAAAGGGCACAAAAGATGGATCCCACTGCTGAAATCCCCATCCTTAGGCTTGATGAGGATATTCTGCAATAGGTGGTGAGTTGTGAAGAGGACTTTGGCAATCGGGGTCTCATTTTTCATTTTATATATCTATGGCCAAAGCTTTCTCGACTATCCAAATGGATCTGAAAGAAATGGGGACCTGTTATCAAGGGTAAGGTTAAGCTTTACCCATGTTCAAAATCTTATTTTATTGCTATTTTTGACTCCTCTAAAGATTGAGATATTGTTCATGAATGGTTCTTATTTTGGGGAGATCATGGGCTCATGAGAAATTTATGGTACCCATCGTTTGACCCTTTAACAAATTATTTTGATCCAATGCTAATCCAGGTCAGATTACTGGGTATACCTTTGCAACTCTGGTTTGACCCCTATTTTGAAGCCATTGGAAAGACATTGGGGAAATTTTTTCAAGTTGATGCTTCCACTAAAAAGTCTTTGCATACATTTTATGCTTAGAGTTTTGAATATTTTGATGTATCTCATGATCTTCCTGAGAATATTAACTTGCAGATTGGTGAAAGGGTTTTGATGCAAAGATTAGACTATGAAAACCTTGTTTTTCCTGGTCGTAGGTGTTATGAAACAAGTCATTTGATCAAGGATTGTGTGCACTCCAAGATCAGAAGTGGATCTAAGATGGGTTGGTGGAAGGGTTCTCTTCCTTTGCACTATGTTTTGGAAGCTCCTTCAGTTGATTCTTCATAAAAGAGTCCCTCGAAGGTCGAATCCACCCCTATAAAGGATGAGAATCCTATCCAGGTTCCTCATCCTAATGATTTGAGCCAATCCTCTTCTATCCCTTCTGGGTCATAGGAGGAAAAATATTTTGTTTCTGATTCTTTCTTCAAGCCTATTGTGAAATCTTCTCAGGAGACTCAATATGACTCTTTTAAGGAGATTATGTAGGTTTCAGAAAGAGTGGTTAAGGAGAGGGATCCTTCTTCCCCTCCCAATTTGATATATCAACCTATTTCTTCTATCGATGTTATCTATGTGGACCAAATGTATGAGATTCAAATAAGGGAGAATGGACTTTGGTCTAGAATAAGAATTTCTTCAAAGCAAAGTTCAGCTCCAACACATATGACATTAAGATCTTACTCCTTTGTTTTGAGTTGAGTTTTGTTTTTGTATGCAAGGTCGTTATCCTCTTTCTATTTGTCATTTGAGCCAAGTTTGTTTGGATCTCCGTTGTTTATTTTTCTTATCATTGTGAGATTAATTGTAATATCTTTATTGTAATGGCCCTTAGAGCTTTTCCACGTATTAGCAATTAAAAAACACTATTCTAATTAGCATAATGTATGTACTAGTTCATATGGAAATTTATTAGTAGCGTCTTTATCCTTTTGTATTTCACATTTTATAATGATTTTTTTGAAATATCTAAGGTATTCTTCATTACATTCTGGAGTGATATGAAGACATTTAATATCACACACCTTCTTATGAGCTAGAACAACAAGAAGGTTCACCTCAGGGGTATGATAAAGAGGGGATGAAATTTTTTTATACATCATGATCATTGAATGAACCGTCATCATCATTTTTTATTTCTTCCACTCGTTTGGTTTTCATCTCACTTGTAATGACTATTAGAAGCTATTCTCTTGTTTCCAAAAAATAACCCCCTTTCCTTCAAATTTTTCCAAGTCATGATCTAAAAATAAAGTGTGCTCAACCAAAATGATATAAGAATCATGAGAGAGTTCATCAATAGTGATGCACAATTGATAGGATTCAATCAATTCTTAATTTCTTTGTTCATTTTCAACGAGTTCAACTTTGAAAGAGAAAGTTTCAGATGGATCAAAAAGAGTGTATTTATCATAAGCATCAAGATACTGCTAAGGAATAAAAACTTCATGATATGGAAGATTTTTGGAAATTACACCTAGAATATTGATACATGTTTCCTCACTATTTTGAAATTCTTCATACTCATCAAACTTACTTTGATCAAAATATTCCTCTATTAGATTACCTGATGTTTTGGGTGTATGGATACTTGATATATCTTATTCATTTATTTCATCAAATCCCTAAATTTTCAATCATCAGTAGGTTTTATTTTTCCTCCCTTCAGTAACGCTCTTTCTGAATTGATTCAAGAAATTATGGTCCAAGATGGATGTTTTCATCCTACGAGTATATTTTTTATCAAATGATAGATTTCTCAATTCTTGTGAATACTTATAGGTTTCTGATACATGTTAATCTTTAGTTGAAACTATCTAGAGAATGGTCTATTAAATTTTGGTAAAAAAAGTGGGCATGGGGTTTTATTATTTCATTCATTTTTGAAACTACATAACTTGAGCATAAATTCACTACAAGGTATGGGGGAATGTCCCTTCTTCTCCTTTTTCTATATTCAACATTACACATTTGATACTCATGGACCATATCATAGTGGGGGTATGAGACGATTCATTCCCTTTCGAATTTGTGTTATTTTTCACTTGAACCTAGATTCATTCGTAGTGGTGTGGTTTTTGGAAATATTTTTTGGGAAGACCATAATTCCCTATGTCACCTTTATTTTAGGTCTTATGGGTGGGATTTTGGGGGAAAATATTAAATCTTCTGATGCACCTCCTTGTTTTTAAGGGTATTGAGGTGACTTAAAATTCATACAACACCCTTCTTTTTTTGGTGTGTTAAGAAACAACCAATTCCCTTCTAGCTTCAACATCTCCTTCAAAAAAATTAGGGAATGATCACCCCCAATCCTTCAACATCTCAATTCCAATCCAAATCTCCTAGTACAAAAAAAAATGGTAGGTTCCCCTTCAGAAAAGCAAATAGGTGTACTCCTTCCGTGATTTTTTCTCTTTCACTTTACTAGTTATAAATTAAATATTTGAATTACAAATATATATTTTTGAGTTAAATTTCAATTATTTTTATGGAAATTGACTACACTCTATGTTGCAGTTTTCATCATGGAGCATGCCAACATGCAAGGAGAATCAATAACATGTAGAAAAGAAAAAGTGTGTATACACACTCAAGTGACTTTTTCTTTAAGCATGTAATTTTCATTTTATACTTAAAGTGGGGGGAATAATGTAGACGCATAATTTGGAAATTTATCATTTCTAAATGATAACTTTTGCTTTGTCCTTAGATCATGACTTGTGCAAACATTCCAAGCCTAAGTGACCTATCCTTATCTCTCTTGCATGAATTTATCCTCTATATAAACTACTCAAATTCTCACAATACTAATTGCATCAATACACAATAGTATATTCTTACTAGGCATCATTCCCAAAACTTTATAGAATCACATAATCTACTAGTACATGATCGTCCATTTGGGACTAAGCCATCCAACAATTCAATCCAAATCTAACAATTTCATTCCTAACCACCTAATGATCATTTTTCAATTTGATATATTTCATGCAACGATTCATATCTTTAGGTCATCCTTAATGTGAAACTTTACCTTCAAATGTCTATATAAGTGATTTATCATATCTTTAGGTCATCCTTAATGTGAAACTTTACCTTCAAATGTCTATATAAGTAACTATAACTCACATATTTAACTCAACTAAAAAATATCAAGAGCTTACTTTATAAATACATTTCAAAATGTCTCCAATATTTCCTAAATATATTCTGAGTAGTACTACACTCTAGGAGGATCCCCTACATAGGTATGAAGCATACAAAACCAAGTTATAGAGTCATACTTCCCAAGCTAGAAACCTTACAATCTAATTCAAGACAATCATGTAAAAAAATTGTTCCTCATTACCAAGAAGTAAAGTTTCCAAAAATGTTGCATCAATAAAGATATCACATGCTAGGTGTAGAATTACATGTGGTTTTTTGTAAAACTACATGTGATTTGATACCTCTTTGGAGTAGTGCCAACATAGGAAGTATACAAACTACACTTAAACCAAACCACTAACCTTTTTGTAGGGTATAATATGGTTCGTGGTATCCGCTCACCCATTTCCTGAGTCTACTTGACAAACAAAAGCATGGATGGAGTGAAAAAATCGAGAGGCCTCATGTAAAACCTACTTTGATACCAAATGTGGGTTTTACCCCATATTCAAGAAAGAGCATAAGCTCAAATATAACTCATTCAACATGTTCACAACATAAGCATTAAAAATATGTTAGAAAGAATAAGGAGTCCTATTCTAATTTCTATAACCACTCCTCTAAATAGGTGTTCCTATATCCTACGAGACAAGAAACTATTCTCTTGATTATGTAAGTTGTTTAAACAACTTACATAATATTACAATCAATATAATAAAAAAAATAACTAACTCAATGTTATTGTTACTTACGTAACAATAACGTACATTTTACTCCATGTAATAATTTCTAACCTAAACACAAACACCCACATGTGAGGATTATTCCTAACAAATCTTTTCCATAGTATATATCCTAGATGTTGATGTGATTCTATTGTCATGTGCATTAAATAAAGAATTAAAGATGTTCGTAGCTGGTTGAAATATACAACATTTTCCTTAGCCATCCTGTTCCTTCTTGTCATTTTAGCCCTAGGGTTTTCTATGTCTGTGAATTCTCTCACGATAATTCTCTTTTGTAAACTTCCCCAGTCTATACCATGGTGGTCAAGTAGGAGGGATTCAATGGAAGAGAAATAATTGTGTTGAAACATAAAGATCTTAAACAAAATCGTATCTTACTAGTATTGCATGTATCTTTGTTCTGTTGGAAGTGATCAACAAACAAATATTCTCTTAACCAAGTAAGGAAGATTACAATTTTAAATGCCCTCTCTGTCAATAATAAAGCAATGCTACAATTATAACAAGCTCATAAAGTAATGATAACTACATAAAAAATATAAGGTTCGGAGTAAATGTATTATACTCCATATTGCTTATTAAATCTCAAAAGGGGGGAGGAGGAAGTTAAGGAGAATAAAGAACATTGAAAGAAAGTACAACAAAAAGAAAGGAACTCTGATTTTGCATGGTGATAGTATCATTTTCATCAAGAATTATTAGTTTGACATATTTGATTTAAGAATTAGCTACTTTTGTCTTATATGGACTTGGAGGAGTTAATTAGAGTCTACTTCAAGAAGTTTTATATGATGTCTTATTAGTGATTTAATCAACAACCAATGCAAAGTTATAACAAATTATTCACTTTATTAACAAGCCAACATCTTGTATGTTAACCCAAAATACTGTAAACAAAATTAAAATGGACTTTGTGCCTCCTTTGTCTATTTCAATGAGATAGTTGTGCCTTGCAACTTGGTTTATCACTCAAAGGAAAAAGGACTTTGTGATCTAGATATGTTTATATTGATTTGAAAAAAAAAATGCTGAAAGGAGAGTAAATTGTAATATAGGAAGAGATTTTGTAATTATTTTTATACTAATTGAGAACTTGATATCTGAAACCCGTGTCATTGTCAACATGTAGCCAATGTAGAGTAGCTTGAGGAAATATCTTCCACTTTAGGACGAGCTTTATTTTTCATCAAATCTCTCAAATCATAAAGTAACTCTTCAATCATAGAGTAACATTTTTGTAGTTAGTGATTTGTGGTAGAACTTGAAATTTGAAACCTTATTTTTCCATTTTTGCATATATCTACACTAGTACTTGTATCTATGTGATATTCATAGTCATACCTTTGAACTTTAAAGCTTTATACTAATACTTAAGGTGCTATATATGATTTTATGCCCTTACTAATATGGGATGAAGACCAAAATGTCGAGTGTTAATTACCTTTGAACTTTGGAGCTTTCAACTAATACTTGAGGCTCTATATATGATATTATGCCCTTACTAAGATGGAATAAAGACCGCAATGTTGAGTACCAGTTAATATTGTCCCAAGTGAAATAAATGAAATTGGTTTGATAGTTAGATTTGAACCTAAATTTTCTATGACTCTGTACATATATGTTTGAATCACAGACCCATGTAGAATGTAAGAAAAGTGAACTTTATGATAATTACTTCTTAGAGAAGAAAATAAATTAACATGAACAAAAGTCACTAAGATACAAGATTGGGTATGCGAGAATATCCATTTTTTGAAAACAATATGTAAGTTCTTAGAGGAACCATTGTTTTTCTTAGGATCACTCTTCCAAATATAGAACCACAACACAAGATAATGTTATATAGCATGTTAGCTTACAATGTAAGTCTAGACAGACCTTGAGACATTTGATCTATGAGCTAGGCATTATGACACCCTATAAAAACATTAATATTGAAATATTTATGACCATCCTAATAAGAGACCCACTTCGATGGTCGATTTCACTTATGACCCTTGCTACTCCATATGTGGAAATGGATCACCTATAGCTCCACACCCCCCCCCCCAACAACGATTCTCATGGATTCCTTTAAGCTCCCTTACCAATGCTAGAATAAGAAAAAATCAAACCAGACATGAGAAGGCATTGCCTATTTCATCACCTCTAGTTGGATTTTCCATTAAACTTGCACTTCTTATTATGTCGCCCTTACCAAATAAAAACCATGCACTTTGCATTAAGTTATACATTTATCATGCATAAACTTATGTCCAAGGCTTAATGAATAACTGTGATACCATTCATGTTAAACCCATTGGTAATAACTCAAATTTTAATGTAGGGGTTGTTTGTGTCACAATATTTGTAAGTGCCTTAAAAATACGGCTAGAGAATTCGTTTGTGACGTATATGGGCCATTTAATTTCACCTACTACATATATTTTTGTCACATTACCATAGGCATATCTCTTTTTCATGCATGATATGATTTCTATTTCTGAATGCTTATTTACATAAGAGAAACATGTATGTATAATTTAATTTTTTGCAAAGACATTTAATGTTTCCAACTCTCACCTAAAAACTTCTAGATGCCAATCTCCTTTTAATGTTACTTTTCTGGTGAGGATTCTTGGGCATTACCAGTCTAGTTGATTTAGTTCTTACTCTTTAGCCCTTTAAATTCTTTCATTAACATTGATATTGCATGAGCATCTCTGCCCCATCAATATGCAACACTCTACAAGACTTGAGTTGTTTTTTAATGGTTAACTTTTGAGATCCTCACAATTTTCTACTCCCTCAAAACCCTGCACATGGTATAGCCCAAGAATAATTTTTTTTGGTTTATAGCACTTGTTGATTCTTGGAGATTTAACCAAGGTTAAGGATGCATCTGCATACCCCTATTTCCATATTTCAACTTGCCTAAAACATGAAAGTCATTTACATTAACCCAAAACCTTCAATTTATAGAGATGATTGTCCTCATAGGATTAAACACATTTTTTCCAACTTCTTTTAAACCTTCCTTTCATAGTGAAGTAATATCAAATTATGAGAATCACATTTAGATAATATTTCCATGAATTTAAGAATCTTAGTAATGTACAATAGTTCTGAAATACTTATCTTGTCTTGTCATTTTGTCAATTCCATATGCACAGTACTCTCATTAGATAATCTGGTCACTTCTTCCTGAAATTTCACACTAATCTATCATACCACTTCCTTTGTATCTTCCTCTCTCAACTCTATTTTCCACGTTTCAAAAAGAAATTCCATTTATTGAAAACTAGTGTTTTAAGAGTATTTTGTTTACACTGTCAATATAAGGTGTTTTTGAGGGTCAATTCAGACATGTAGAAGGAATTAGTAGAGTGAAGAACCCCAATCTAGTGCTCCTGAAGGGATGGTTCAATGACAAGCATGAGCTTGTGGTTGTTTATGAGTATATGTAGAATGGTAGTTTCGATAAGTGGTTATTTTTTAGAGGGTTTATGCCATGAAAAAGAACATATAAGGTGGAAAAGGATGTTGCCAAGGTAATATGATTCTTGCACAGTGGTTGGGAGAATAATTTGGTGCAAAAAATATCAAGATCAATAATGTGTTACTTGACATTATATTCAGGGTGAGGCTCAGATATTAGAATTGAAGCTTGAATATTAGTTTCCCCATGAAAGCCTCCATGTCATTCAACATAATGTAAAGATGGATGTCAATAAACTTAGGGTCATGATGCTTGAGATTTTATCAAGGAGGATTTCTATGGATCACAACTTCAATCTAGAGGATGTGGAATTGATGGAATTTTCTCGAAGCCTCAATGAGAAAGATAAGCCGATGCAGTTGATGGATAAGATGTTATTTATGATTACACCCTAACATCCTAATTTTCACTTAAACACCCCATATTTATGCTTTGATCATGTTTATGCTTACATAATAAACTAATACCAAATTAAACATGGAATTTTATGGACAAACTTATGAGCTCATTTTGTGCAATATAAATGGCATGGTTGAATGTGTAGACATATATGCATAACTTTGAGAGTCGTAGCCATAAAATTTAGAGATTAAATTGCCTCTATAAAATGGGGTTAACACTAATGATGTTATAGATTTTGATATGAAGATCAAATTTTTTGATTGTGTAGGACCAAATAAAACCTAGATTTAATAAATTAACAACAGTGTATGAGATGCCCCTATGATTAACAAAAATAAAACCTAAATGAAGTATAGGGTTATTAATGTTAATCTAACTAAGAGGACTAAAACGCTGTAATGATAGGACAAAAATAGTATAGAATAAATGTAATTAATTACTCTAACTGAAATGAAACCCTAAATGTGCAAGTAAAGGATGAAATATGACTTAGCTGATTTGAAGGGACTGTCACAGGTTGACGCAGGTCTGAAAACATAATCTAGAAGTACAGACGATCACTTACGGACCCTACGAAGACCATATCTGGAAGATCTGAAATGACTGAGGCACCTGGGATGCAGTTTAGGAACTCTGATCTATGTAAAATCTTAGAAACTGAATCTGGTATGGTCGTAAGTTGGTTCGGAGCCCTACCTGTCTGTCGTAATGGATTCACCGTATGAGTTGTATGATAACCTGTAATACAATAGTAAGTATCAAACCCTAGAAAAATAAAGATGCAAATGAATGGGTCGGACTGACCTTAGCCACCAAACTAGTGGTCTTATAACTAAGCGTTGCACTACATTTTAGATTTGGATGTAGTTTTGGTGAGTGTGTGCATGTCGTGCCCTAGGTGCTCTAATGTCAGTCACACTTTGTGAAGTAGCGAGCAATATTAACTATAGAAAATGTAAATAACATGTGTGTATGGAATAGAATAGAATCCCCCCTATGTAGTGTGTGTGATGCAAATCTCCTAGCCTTCATGCATGACACTATGTGGATGCAAGTGATGCAATGGATGTAACTCTAGATGGAGTGATAGTAGTATGTGACGCTAGGACCCTCATTATGGTCTTATAACTTTATATTTATAGGGCTCTCAAGCTTAATTTCGTAATTAATCCCGACAAGGCCGACTGGGAAAAGGATAAGGATGAGAAATGGCTAGAAAGAACCCAAAAAGAAGCGGGAAAGGATGTGCATAGATCAGGGCGCCCAGGGTGGGATCGAGGCACCCCAGTATAGGCTGGGGTGCCCTAATTTTGGGCTAGAATGATGGGGAAGTTACAAAATGGATGAATAAGTGCTAGAAAATGTGGGAATGACAAAACAAAATATAAAATAAAGATGGCCAAAAAGTGGGATTAATTAGTACTCTATTCACTTGAGAACCTTCTAAATAGTAGTATAAGACTGGGCTAAATAATGTCTAAATTGCATAATTTTGTGTCTACATTTTGCCCCCACTTTATGTTGGTGAGCGGAACGCTCGGTAACATAAAGTAGATAGAGATGCGTACCTAATATCCATGTATAGTGTAGAAGAAGATGTGATAATGGACTAAACTTCAGCTTGGAATGAAAAAAAGAAAAAAAGTGGAGGAGCGTGGATTCTAAAGATGAAAATGCGCATTAAAAAGTGATGAGAGTGAACCTAGGGCAAAATGGGTGTGTAGTTTTCTATTGTGTGTAGTGTACCTACATGGTTAGTAAAGGAAAATGCCTGTAGCGGTGTGTTATCATTGTCATTTTCATTGTCACTATTGTTGTTGTTGCCCCCAATTTGACTACTTGTTTCTCATATGGTCGGACCTGCAAGGAGAAAACGATCAAGTAGTCAAATATGTATGTATGTAAAAAATGTTGTGTAAAATACGCATGTGTAAAGTACACAAATGTAAAATATACTAGAATAAAATTATAAATGGAACATGTGCACCTGATCCATGTCAAGAAAAGGGTGTAGAAGGATATCATGTACTGTCGCGAGTTTTTTGGGTGATCTCGTGCCACCTTGGCTGAAGAAGTATAGGGAGGAAATGTGTTGTGTCCTCCAACTTTAACTGATTCTACTGAAATATGTGAAGAGATCTTTATACTATCCTAGTTTTTTGGGTGATCTGATGCCACTGGACGGAGAAGTGTAGAGAGGCACACCCACTGTAACCCCTAAGCCTATAACTGCTCCGCATAATTGCCAAAGGACACCATGTCCTATTGAGGCCATTATGTATGGAGTTCATAGAATGGTCTGAACTCACTCGTTATGTGTGAATCCATGTAAATACATTGTGTTAGTAGAAAACCCTCAATGATGCCCCCCTCTTTGGGGGCGCATGTGACATTCACTGAAAGGAGAATGCGGCCCCAAAAGAGGACCAACCACACTCTAACCTATAGAACTCTACCCTATAGGGGGAAAGGGAAATGCTTGGTAGATACCAAGGTGTGCACAAAAGGGGATGACTAGCCAAAACAAGTGTTAGTCTGAAAACACATGCATGCAATAAGACAAGTGTAAAATATGTAGACAATGTAGAAACTACCAAGCAAAGTAGTGTAAACACGCAAGAAAACAAGAAGACCACACAAAGCGAGTTTTAAACATGGGACATCATTCACAATGTCGCAAGACATGCAAGGCCATCATGGCCACAAATAACAGACAAGTGTGCACACAAGTAAAGGAAAAATCTTGCATACAATGGAAAACAATGCAGACAAGTAGAAATAAACAAGTAGTCATGGAAACATGTAATCCTACAAAACAAGTGTTGCACATGGAACACCCGTTAGCATGTTAGAGTGATAACCAATATGTCAAAATGTGTATGAGCAAGTAGTATAAGATGCTAAGTACAAAATGAAACAATAACACCTGGATAAGATGAATGTGGATGCCCCCAGTGACCGGTATAGGAAGGGTAGAAGGAAAGCATCCATGTCGCATGTAGAATCTTGTATCTGCGATCACACTAAACAAAGGCATGAACGCGCATGTGTGTATGATAATGACATATAAGAAAGCAATCTAACATGTGTAGTAAAGTGATCATGTAAAACACTAGTAAGCAAGAGTAAATGTGCCCAAGACAATGCAATATGTTGTGGATGGATGGAATGGAATGCAAAATGGAATGATAGGAGAAACGTGCCCCCTGAGTGGATGGAAGTGTATGTAGTGAGGTTCATTTTTTTTTTCCCCTCAGCAGTCAAGAATGAACCGTAAATGAGAGTGTGTCATCGAGAAATGGTCGAGTAGTGTTAGTTGTATCTAGTGTGATGTGAGTAGTGTGTATATGTAGTGGTGATGAAAGGTGACATGTGGAGAGATGATGTGTGTGAACCCTATAGCCGAAGTGTATATCACGACTTGTGGAATAAAGGAGTGATGATTTATCCCTAAGCATATATCACTATAGAATGGGTTTATGGTGATGAGATGTGTGTGGACCCTATAGTTGAGGCATATACCACGACTTGTTGAATGGAGAAGTGATGATTTAGCCCTAAGCGTATATCATTATAGAAGGAGTGGATGGTGAGGATATAGATGGAAAGATATGCATGGACCCTATATCCTAAGCATATACCATGACTTATCGAATGTGTAAGTGATGATTTATCCCTAAGCGTATATCACTATAGAATGAAAAGGATGATAAGGAGAAATATGGAAAAATAAGTGTGGACCCTAAAGCCTAAGTGTATACCACAACGTGTTGAATGCATGAGTGATGATTTAGCCCTAAGCGTATATCACTATAAGATGAGTGGATGGAGATGGGTGACGATGTAGCCTAAAGTATATGTCACTATGGGATGGATAAGAAGGGAGTGGTGATGTACCCTAGGGTGTATGCCACTATAAGATGATAATGGGGGTGGTGATTTAGCCTAAAGCGTATACCACTATAAGATGATAAAAAGGGGTGACAATTTAACCTAAGGTGTATGTCACTAACGCGGGAAATGTTGGATGAGGAAAATGTCACATTGGTAAATGTAAGGTCCATTTGATTGGTAACCCCTCAGTAGTCGAGTATGGACCAAGGAACTAAAGTGTGTCATAAGGTGATGAGTGCAATGCGTAGAAGACAACATAGTGTAAACGACCAAGTGATGAATATGGGATGTAAATGCACGTTGTGGGCAATGTAATGTAGAATGTGTAGTGCATGTAATGTATGGAATGTAATAATAGGTGTATATAGAAATAGAATATATAAGGATGATAGTGAAACTAGACCCATATATAATGAAACCTAGTTTAGTAAGAATATTGTATATGATGGATAGATGCGTGATGTAAATCATACAATGTAGGAAATGTAGGGTATGTAGATTATGTAAGATGTAGATGTAGGTGTAGGTAGAATATATAGTGATGGGATGAAAAAATATATCCATATATAATGTGACCTAGTGTAAATATAGAATGTAAGAACAAGATGCAAAACTAGACGCATATGAGATGACGACTAGTGTAGTATGTATAAGATAAATGATGTATAAATGACTAAAAGATGAGGGATGTATAAGATAATGTAATATGTAGGCTATGTATAGAAATGATGATAGAATGTAAATGTGTAGAACCTAGAGTGCAGTGTGTGGGGTTCAGTGTAATGGTAATCCCTCAACAGTCCAGTGTGAACCGAAGCACAAGAGTGCGTCATCGGGTAATGAGAGTGCTATGACATGTGATAAGTATGCAATATATGAAAATGCAAAATATGAGTATATGGACTAGATATATGCTAAGGTGAAAATGGGGGGTGTGTGAGTGATATCCCCCCAAGTATGTAAATGATGAAGGTCAAATCAAAAGACACTAAGTGGATCAATGGAATACAGTATTTTCCTTAACAAAAGTGATGGGATGTGAAGAGAGAAGTATGACCATCACATGGTTCATCATCATAGTAAATGTCATCTAAGTCCTAATTATCAACATATGTAGGGTCTATAACGGATGTTGGAATAACTAGCTTAACTTTAGGAGGTGGTTGTTGCACATGGCCTAATGTTGTTGTAGATACCTTTGATGAAGGAGGAATGAGAGCATCCTTAAGAGGAGGTTTCTTAGCTTGACTTGGTAATACAATAGACGACTTAGTAATAGGACACAATGTAGAAAAAAACTTAAGAAGTGAGGAGTTGTTTTGATTTGATAATGTTGTAGAGGACGGAGTAGGAGGAGATGGTGAACTAATTTGGAGAGGTTGTTGCTTAGGTGGATCTTGACTAACCAAAGAATGTGTATGAGAATCGGTAGGGTGAGGGTCCTTAGATGTAGAAGGAGCAGATTTTGGAGCCCATTTAGATGTAGTATTTGTAGGTGGGTGTGTAATAGGATGTTTTCCATTGAATGAGATAAATCCCTGACGCTCAAGATGTTTGATTCTATGTCATAAAGCATAGCAATCGTGGTCATTATGCCCATTGATTCGATGATAATGACAATATGGACGATCTTGGTGTTTTACTTACTGATAAGGAGGATAAAAATGAGTAGGTGGTAGAAGAATCAATTGACGACTAAGAAGTTGGGCTAGAATGTCATGTGGCTTAGCATTGCGATCAAGTATGAGAGGTTATGGTGATGGCGTGACTTGAGGTTCAACTATATGACATGTAGTGGACATAGATTGAATAGGAGATGTCGAAGAAGAACAAACATGTGATTGAGAAGCATCTTTAAGTTGTTGAATTTCATATCTAAGGGATGTGATGGTGGATTCCATAGATTGAATAGAGGATGTATGTGATTGAGAAGCATCTTTAAGCTGTTGGATCTCATATCTAAGAGATGTGATCGTTGATTCCATAGATTGCATAGAGGATGTATACGATTGAGAAACATCCTTAGACTGTTGACCTTCAGATTTAAGAGATGTGATTGTGGATTCCATGACAGAAAATTTTGCATGTAAGGCTTGAATTGAGTCTAAGATGGGTTGGTTAGATGGAGGGTTGTCAAGATCATGGTCGACAAAGAAACAATGAAGCATAACACTTAATTTGTGTGGTGGCATATTGTCATCAAAATACTTGGTGTCTAGGGATTGTTGGAAAATAGCCTGACAAGTGGGATATCTCTTAAGTAAATCAGATAAAGAAGTTTGACCCATGATATAAGAAGAATAACAATCCTAAGCGTGAAAGATGTCGAGTTCACCAAAATGATTAACAAAAAATAAAACATAAATGGGGTATATGGGTATTAATGTTAATCTAACTATGAGGACTAAAACATTGTAAATAAGTATGACTAAAATAATGTAAATAATGTACACAATTAATCTAATGTGAAACAAACCCTAATGTGCAAGAGAAGAGTAACAAAAAGACTCAGTTGATTAAAGGTGATTTTCACATGGTTGTCGCAGATCTGAAAACATAAATTTAGAACTCATAGATGAACACTCAAAGACCCTGTGGAGGACAGATCTGGAGAGCTTTAATACTGGGATGCCCCAGAAGGTACTGGGGTGCCCTGGCACCCTTGTCAGTCTGGGTGCTTTGATCTCTATAAAATGATCAAAATTTGAATCTGGTATGGTTGCAAGGTGTCTTGGAATGCTTCGTGTCTGTCTTACTCGATCCACTGGATGAGAGTTGAAAAATGACCTGCAATGCAAAAGGAAGTATCAAACCCTAGAAAAAATAAATATGCAAATGAATGGGTCAGACTGACCTCAGTTTCCAAACTAGTGGTCTTATCACTGAGCGTTGCACTACATTTCAGACTTGGATGTAGTTCTGGTGAGTGTGTGCATGTTGTGCCCTAGGTGCTCTTGTTCCAGTCACACTTTGTGAAGTAGCGAGCAATAGTAACTATAGAAAATGTAAATAACATGTGTGCATGGAATAGAATAGAAACCCCTCCCCCTATGCAGTGTGTGTGATGCAGATCTCCTAGCCTTGATGTATGACACTATGTGGATGTAAGTGATGCAATGGATGAAACTCTAGATGGAGTGATAGTAGTATGTGACGCTAGGACCCTCATTATGGTCTTATAACTTTATATTTATAGGGTTCTCAAGATTAATTTTGTAATTAATCCTGACAAGGCTGACTGGGAAAAGGATAAGGATTAAAAAATGGCTAGAAAGGCCCCAAAAAGAAGTGGGAAAGGATGTGCATAGATTAGGGCACCTACGGTGGGACTAAGGCACCCCAGGGCACCCAAATATAGGATGGGGAACCTTGATTTTGGGCTAGAATGACGGGGCAATTGCAAAATGGGCGGATAAGTGCAGTAAAATATGCAGGAATGACGAAATAAAATATAAAATAAAGATGGCCAAAAGGCGGGATTAATTAGTGCTTAATTCACTTGAGAACCTTCTAAATAGTAGTATAAGACCGGGTTAAATAATGTCTAAAGTGCATAATTTTTTGTCTACAACCTATAACAGGGTTATTCAAAGCTTCAAGACTTTTACACACCGCTCCATGGTATAAGTTGTAAAAAACCAGATACCACCATTATCAGATACAAGATCACAAAATACCATATAATACACAAAAAACCATAATGTGTAAAACAAAAAACAACATTAATCATTATTTTTCATAAACGCGATAAAACCAGACTAAGTAAACCAATGAACACACATAAAACAACATCAAACATTATTTGTCATACACATAATAAAAATAGATTGTGTATATTGTATAACATACTAAAATAACATGAAGCATTATTTGTCATATACACACTAAAACCAGATTGTGTAAACCACAAAACACATAGAAAAAAACATTAAGCATTACTGGTTGTAAAGATAGAAATACCTTCAAAATGCATTCAATGTTCCAAAAGAGAGCCGACGACGCGAAACTTGAATCTCGGTCAAGGGGGTTGTCCTTGTGATTCATCAAAACACAAAACTAAGTGTTTTGAATTCGAATGAATACATCATATAATCACATAATAGTGATACTCTTCTAAAATCTCTACTATAGCTTCATAACTTTCTATGATTGTTGTACCAGACTGTTTGTGTGTTTGCTTAAGTAGTTTGCTTCCACAAGTTTGTGTCAGGCAATGTATACTCCTCATAGTCAGGAGAATCATTATTTAAATCCTCCACCATGAACTCCTTTTGTTTCCTATTTCAAGGTTTCATACTTACACTGAACCATGGCTGCAAACGAGTGGTAGAAGTGTCATTTTCCACTACAATTAGGAATGAACTAAAATGGAAATGAACCATAGTCATGTAAAATCTTCTTCAGATTGTTACACACAATATCCAAAAGAAAAAATATTTTCATCAGTGTCTAGACACTAAATCCAACAATTATTTTAAAAACTCTTTTGATTGGTTAAGAACTTGTAATGCATGCCCATGGTTTCTATCATGTTGTTCAGGGTTGAGGTGTTGTGTTTCTCTGTTGTATTTTATCAACACCCTCAACTGTCACAAAAATAAAATTGTATTAGTAATTATGAAATAGTTGACATAATAAACACTATTTAGTAATAATGAAATACATATTGTCAATGACAATGCAGGGACTGATTCTGATGCAACTAATCTCCAGGTGTATTGCATTCAACTACTTTTGTAACTTGAACATCAGGGTCACCTACAATGACAACAATACTTTTATTAATGTACAATGAATTGTTTTCATGATAACAATGATAAAACATAGTTGAAATAATGAAACTGAAAAAATACACCCTCACCACTAAAAATTTAGATCTCTTGTAGGTGGACTGCCCTCATGCTTTCCTCTAAAGTTGGAACACCTTCAAAAACATGTTTGCAAGTGTTTGTCTTGGGTAGTCCTAGGGACAGTTGCATAACATGTGAAAATTCAAGCTAGAATCTCTTAACCAAATACCATCAATCCCTAGATGTTTGAATTATAACCATGTAAGACCCATGAATAGTATGGTTTGCACAACACTCACTATCAAGTATTATTCTAGACCTCTCAGTGGCAAAAAAAATTTCCTTCTCCTTCTTATGATTTGCCAAGAAGCTCGATACTTGCAACTTCCTCTTATTTCTATAATGTGGTTCAACTCAAAACACCAATGTGTATAATAACCAATTCATTATCCTTGTACATTTTTTTGTTCGATCACTCAAGTATCGGGTCTTCAAGAAAAAATGATATGATTCTATGGATGTATTCATATCTTGATTGGACATGGATGAAGCTCACAATTTTTTTTTGACCACATAGTTACACATGGAAATAATAAAAAACATTAGAAATGGCCAAAAAATTGTTAACTCTACACATAGCTACAGATATAATCATATATAGTTAACACTTACCAATACATTCGTTTTACAGCCATGTCTTTCTGACAAACTCCATAAAAACAATCTCCTCCTTGAACTCCTCCATGAATTCATTGATGGGGGAAAATGTCATGTGCTCATTGCCATTAATGGCGCACATGGTGTCACCTAGTCGTTTGAAACATAATTTTCTCCAACTCCTACTTCATATATCTATAAATAAATATTTCGCATAGACAATAAGTAATGCAAAAAAATAAAAATCAATCCTAATCTTGTAAACATTGTATCAAAAAATGAAGAAAAAACAAACTTGTAAATATTCTTTAGCCAAGCCTTGGGAACATGCCATATGCATAACAAGAACATGATAACCGAATACAACCCTAAGACATAAAGAATGTTGTTAGGGTTGTAAATTATGGGCATTAAATTTATAGAATGAAATTTTAGTAGATTTTTACCTTATAGCTTATATTTCGGAAGCCACATCCTCTATAATGAATGCATTGACATGCCAATCCATCCTTTTCCTTTTCCCCCTTACGTATACGTCAAAAATCCATACATATATGTCTTCCACTTTATTACAAAACAAAACTACCCATGCAATGGGAAACCGATCTTCTTTCTCGTCACAAATAAGAAGCTTGTACAATTGGTACTGAGGCAAATGTGTACCCAAAAATATGGTTAGAATGAGAATGAATTAAACAAGTATATAAAAATATCAATTATGCTTGGAAATGAGATAAAAAAAATTCCTTTCCCCATTTTTATTAGTTGATAACATGGAATCCATTGTAATGATGGAGTTGTGGGAATGACAAACCATCATTTCAAGTAGCCATGGTGTTCAAAGGCCCATAATGAAAGACATGTCAGTCCCACATGGCCTATGATAATAGAAAAATGTATCCCTCTCTGCAACATGCCATAAGTTGATACTAGTGTTGTCGGCTTGGTGCTTTTAGAATCTAATGCACTTCACCCTCCATGTGCATTCAAAACATCTTTCCTGGTTATGCACTCATCCCTTTTGTTGACAATCCTCACCAACTACGAACCCATGTAGTGTCTTTTGATGATGGTGTCAAGAGATATACCAACAAGCAAAATAGATTCAATGTATTGTTTGCATTTGGCTGATAAATTAAGAGGGAAACCAATTCGTGGTTTTAAGCTTGTGTCCTTTGCACCATGGAAAAACTCACCATTCATATCACAATTATACATATCATTGTATATGATATGTGCCACATTTGGTCTACCAAACATAACCCTCACATTGAAATGGCACTAACATCCACATTTTTTTTTAAGCCTCCTTATTCTTTCACTAGTAGGTGGTTTGTTCCTCTTGTCATTAAGACCATAAACACACCAGTAGCTGAAACAAAAGGAAATACAAACTAATATTAGGTATGGAATATGAAAAATGTAGCACTAACATATGTAAATACTATTGCTAAGGTGTACCAAACATAAAGTTAATATAACCAAACCTGCAGTACATAATGGTAGCATGTAGTGCTCTATATTCCACCGTATCCATGGATATCCTTTTCTATTTGCATATAAAATTCATCTCAGTGCTATTGAGAAGGCCTTCTCCTTTAATAAATGCATCAATCAATGCTAGAGGTATCTCCGTACAAAGATTCATATGATCATTATCTTCACCAATCAGTGTCCATTCAAGATCGTATTGTGAAAAAAGAGATTTCCCATTTCCCACGTCTTGAACATCTAGGGAAAGAAATTGTTTTTACTTTGTCTTTCGAGGCATACTAAAAAAAATCACGTAAATAAAAACGTTTAAACAATAAGCATGGTATTGAACATACTAGTATATGATGAAATATGCCAAACAAAACATAAGTATTATTCTCTTAAGATATTTGTAAACAAACTTGCATGGAATGATACACAAACTATGTTTTTTTGTAAACAAACAACACCCTAATATGATAGTAGTAGTGAAATTCTATGGTATACACATGTTATATTTTTTGTGCGTATGTAACAAATGACACCAACACCCTCATATGATACTAGTAGTGAAATTTTGTGGTATACATAGGATGTCTTTTTTGTGCGTATGTGACAAACAATGCTAACACCCTTATATGATACTAGTAGTGAAATTTTGTGGTATACACAGGTTGTCATTTTTGTGTGTATGTGAAAAACGACACCAAAACCCTAATATCATACTAGTAGTGAAATTATGTGGTATACACAGGTTGTCTTTTTGTGTGTATGTGACAAACGACACAAACACCCTAATATGATACTAGTAATGAAATTATATGGTATACATAGGCTATCTTTTTGTGTGTATGTGACAAACGATGCCAACACCCTATGATGATACTAGCGGTGAAATTATGTGGTATACATAGGCTGTCTTTTTTGTGCGTATGTGACAAAAATGAGAACACGCTAATATGATACTAATAGTGAAATTCTAGGGTATGCACATGATATCATTTTTGTGCGCATGTGAAAAACGATGCCAACATCCTAATATGATACTGACAGTGAAATTTTGTGGTATACATAAGCTATCTTTTTTATCTGTATGTGACAAACGATGTCAGCACCCTAATATGATACTAGTAGTGAAATTATGTGGTATACACAGGCTATCTTTTTTGTGCGTATATGACAAACGATGCCAACACCTGAATATGATACTAGTAGTGAAATTTTGTGGTATACACACGTCTTTTTTGTGTGTATGTGACAAACGACGCCAACACCCTAATATGATAATAACAATGAAATTCTATGGTATACACAGGATGTCTTTTTTACGCACATGTGACAAATGACGCCAACACCCTAATATGATACTAGCAGTGAAATTATGTGGTATAGATAGACTGTCTTTTTTGTGTGTATGTGACAAACGACGCCAACACCCTAATATGATATGAGCAGTGAAATTTTTTGGTATACACAGATTGTCTTTTTTGTACGTATGTGACAAACGATGCCAACACCCTAATATGATACTAACAGTGAAATTTTGTGGTATACAAAGACTGTGTTTTTTGTGTGTATGTGACAAATAACGCCAACACCCTATAATATGATACTAGTAGTGAAATATACACACACACACTTACTCAACATCTGTACATCTACTATATGTAATCTTTATTCTATCACGGGGTAGAGATGACATATATCTATGCAAATTGAGGTTTTCCCATCAAAAAAATTAAAGCTGAATCTAGATATGATAGATGCAGCTAAAACAATGTTGATTAACTAAAATTGAACTAAACTATGGGAAGTATAACAAACTAGTTAATCTAATATATGAGGACTAAAAAGTTGTACACTATGCTAAAACAATATGGAAAATGATTTTAAGTAATTATACTCAAAATGAAATAAAACCCTAACTATGCAAAGATGTAAAAGGAAAGGACTTAGTTGATTGTCTAGAGACTATCACAGGTTGTTGTAGGTATGATAGTAGATCCTGGAAGTAGAAACGATCACTCAAGCAGTCCCACAAAGGTCAGATCTAGGAGATATAAATAGACTGTAGTGCACCAGGAAGGTACTAGGGCACCCTAGGGTACCCTGGTCTGTAGAATAGATGCCTTTGTCTCTGAAAATGCTCAGAATCTAGTTTCGGCAATGTCGCAAGGTGCCTTAAATTTCTCTCTGTCTATCGCACTGAATATTCCAAACTACATCGAGTGTTTGAAATAATTCAAGATGAAGGAATGAACTACAAAAAACAAAGAAGTATTAAAACCCTAAAAATAAAAGATGTAAAATGAATGGGTAAGACTGACCTTAATTGCCATAATATTGGGCTTACTAAACTAAGCATTGCACTACATTTCAGACCTAAATGTAGTTCTCGTGTGTGTGTGCATGTCATGCCCTAGGTTCTCTTGTGTCAGTCACACTTTGTGAAGTAGTGAGCAATAATAACTATAGAAAATGTAATAGCATGTGTGCATGAAATAGAATAGAATCCTCCCCCTATGTTGTGTGTGTTGATGTATATCTCCTAGCCTTGATGCATGACACTATGTGGATGCAAGTGATGCAATGGATGCAACTCTAGATGGAGTGATAGTAGTATGTGACGCTAGGACCCTCATTATGGTCTCATAACTTTGTATTTATAGGGTTCTCTTGCTCTAATTTCATAATTAACCCTGACATGGCCGAATAAGAAAAAGATAAGGATGAAAAATGGCTAGAAGAGGCCCAAAAAGAGGCAGGAAAGTAGAACATGGATCGGGGCACCCCAGGTGGGACCAGGGTGCCCCAGTACAGGCCTGGGTGCCCTGGTTTAGGCTAAAATGATGAGAAAATTATGAAATAGGTGGATATGCATAGGAAAATATGTGGGAATGATGAAATAAAAGGTAAAAATAAGATGGCCAAAAGGTGGGATTAATTAGTAATTTCTTCACTTGAGAACCCTCTAAATAGTAGTATAAGACTAGGCTAAATAATGCCTAAAGTGCATGATTTTGTGTCTACATTTTTCCCCCACTTTATGTTGGTGAGCGGAATGCTCAGTAACATAAAGTAGATAGAGATGTGTACCTGATATCCATGTAGAGTGTAGAAGAGACGTGCAGATGGACTAGACTCAAGCGTGGAATGAAAAAAATAAAAATATGGAGGAGCATGGATTCTAAAGATGAAAAATGCACATAAAAAGTGATGAGAGTGAACCTAGGGAGAAACGCATGTGTAGTTGTTGCGGTGTGTAGTGTACCTACATGGTTAGTAAAGGAAAGTGTCATGGCATGTTTTCGTTGTCATTGTCATCGTTGTCGTTGTTGTTGTTTCCCCCAATTTGACTGCTTGTTTCTCATACGGTCGGACCTACAAGGAGAAAATGATCAAGTAGTCAAATATATATGTATGTAAAAATGTTGTGTAAAATACGCATGTGTATAGAAATGTGTAAAGTACATAAATGTAAAATATGTGAAAAGAAAAGTGTAAATGGAACATGTGCACTTGATCCATGTCGAGAGAAAGGGTGTAGAAGGATATCTTGTACTATCATGAGTTTTTTTGGGTGATCTCATGCCACCCTGGTTGAAGAAGTATAGGGAGGAAATGCTTATGTCCTCCAACCTTTAACCACTTCTGCTGAAATGTGTGAAGAGATATTTGTATGTCCTAGTTTTTTGGGTGATCTGATGCCACTAGATGAAGTAGTGTAGGGAGGCACACCCATTGTAACCTCCAAGCCTGTAACTGCTCCGCAGAAATTCCAAAGGACACCATGTCCTGTAGAGGCCGTTGTGTATGGAGTTCGTAGACTGGTCTGAACTCACTCATTGTATGTAAACCCACAATGCCAAGGGTGGAAAGTGCAATGTACTGAACCGGTGTAAATACATTGTGTTAGTATGTAAAACCATCAATGATGCCCCCCTCTTTGAGGGCGCATGTGACATCGTTGAAAGGAGAATGCAGCCCCAAAAGAGGACCTACCACACTCTGACCTATAGAACTCTACCTTGCAGGGGGAAGGGAAAGTGATTGGTAGAAACCAAGGCACACACAAAAGGGGATGGCTAGCCAAAACAAGTGTTAGTCCAAAAACACATGCATGCAATAAGACAAGTGTAAAGTATGCAGACAATGTAGTAACTACCAAAAAAAGTAGTGTAAACATGCAAGAAAAAAGCAGACTGCACAAAGTGGGTTGCAAACATGGGACATCACTCACGATGTCGCAAGACATGCAAGGCCATCATGGCCGCAAACAACAAACAAGTGTGCACACAAGCAAAGGGAAAAGCCTGCATACAATGGAAAACAATGGCAGACAAGTAGAAACAAACAAATAAGGAGTCATGGAGATGTATAATCCTACAAAACAAGTGTTTCACATGGAACACCTATTAGCATGTTAGAGTGATAACCAATATGTCAAAGTGTGTATGAGAAAGTAATATAAGATGTTAAGTACAAAATGAAACAATAGCACCTAGATAAGATGAATGTGGATGCCCCCAACGACCAGTATAGGAAGGGTAGAAGGCAAGCATCCATGCCACATGTAAAATTAAAGTGTATCTGTGATCACACTAAACAAAGTCATGAACGTGCATGTGTGATATGATAATGACATATAAGAAAGCAAGTCTAACATGTGTAATAAAGTGAACATGTAAAATAATATCAAGCAATAGTAAATACCCCCAAGACCATGCAATATGTTGTGGATGGATGGAATGGAAATACAAGATGGAATGATAGGAGCAGGGTGCCCCCGACCAGATGGAAGTGTATGCAATGAGGTTCATTTTTTTTCCCCCTCAACAGTCAAGAATGAACCATAAATGAGAGTGCGTCATCGGGAAATGGTTGAGTAGTGTTGGTTGTTTCTATCGTGTTGTGATGAGTGTATATATGTAATGGTGATGAAATGTGACATGTGGAGAGATGTGCGTGAACCCTATAGCTGAAGTGTATATCATGACTTGTTGAATGGATGAGTGATGATTTATCCCTAAGCGTATATCACTATATGATGAAAGGATGAGTGATGATTTATCCCTAAGCGTATATCACTATAGATGAATGGATGGAAATGGGTGATGATTTAGCCTAAAGCGTATGTCACTACAAGATGAAATGAGGGAGTGGTGATGTAACCTAAGGTGTATACCACTACTATAGTATAGCTGAGGTAAGGTGATAAGGGAGTGGTGATGTAACCTAAGGTGTATACCACTACAAGATGATAAAATAGGTGAAAATTTAACCTAAGGTGTATGTCACTAACACTTGGAAATTTCACATGAGGAAATGTCACATGGTGAATGTAAGGTCCATTTGATTGGTAAACCCTTGACAGTCGAGTATGGAACCGAGGAACTAAAGTTCATCATAGGGTGGTGACACGACAACACGTAGAAGTCAACGTAGTATAAAAATACCAAGTGATGAATAGGGTATGTAAATGTGTGGTGTGGGAAATGTAATATAAATGTGTAGTATGTGTAGTATGTGTAATGTGTGAAGTGCAATATGTAGGTGTATATAGAAATGGAATACATAATGATAAAATGTAAAGCTAGACCCATATGCAATGTAATCTAGCATAGTATGTAGAATATAGATGATGTATAAATGCGTCATGTGAACAATGCAATGTAGGATGTGTAGGGTGTGTAGAATATGTAATATGTAAGATGCGGTGATAGGTGTAAATAGAATATGTAGTGATAAAATGTAAAGCTAGACCCATATATAATGTAACAGTAGCGTAAATGTAGAATGCCTAATATGTATGGGTGAAATGTAATGACTAGTATAAGGTAATATAGACTAGTAGTGAATATGTATGATGTGTGTGACAATGTATAATGTATAGTGTGACTAAGTATGTAAGTACCGTCATAGATGTAATGCATAGATGTAGGACTAGCATAATGTAGAAATGAGTGTAGAATGAATGGTGTATGATGCGCAATGTAGGATGAAATGTAATATGTAGTGCCTATGATGTGGTGTGTGGGGTTCAGTGTAATGGTAATCCCTCAACAGTCAAGTGTGAACCGAAGCACAAGAGTGTGTCATTGGGTAATGACGGTGCTATGATGCACAATATAATATGCTTATAGGAAAGAATAGTAAATGAGAAATATGAAAGGTGAGACTATGTAGATATGTGAAAACATGAGGGGGGGGGGAGTGTGAAATGTGATATGTCCCCCCCGACGGTAGTGTGCTAAGGGACTATGTAAACTCGTCAAGAAGATCGTCATCCTCTGGATCAAAATCGAATGGATATGCGTTAGTAACTTGGTAAGCTATAATGGTGGGTTGATCATGTAATGAGCCCATTGAGATGTAAGTGATACATACCAATAACATATTCTTCATCAGTGAATGGAGAGAAGGGGAAACCATGTGCATAACAATGAGTGAGGTTTTGGGTATAACCTAGGAAAGAGCTATTACAGATGATAGCATGTCCAAAAGGCATAGGAAAGGATATGTTTGTATGATCTGGATCTAGGGTGCCGCCAGTATAGTCTAGCCAGGATTGTCCTAATGTGAGTGGCATAGTAGTAGGAGTACATGTAAGAAAGACATCAAGATGAAAGACATGAAGTCCATAAGAAGTTGTGACATGGACCAACCCATGGTATAAATGAGGGTGGTATGGTGGTGGAAAAATATCACCAACAGAAAAACCTAAGTGGGCTAAGCCATCATGCATACATATGGTTTTAGGGGAGGTAAGATCTAATGGAATGTGCTCCCAATACAAACCATGTATGAAGAGTGTACACATGAATGGTGGGTGAATAGACGATGAAGATGAGGATGGGATAGTAGTGTTCATGGAGGGAACATGTGGCTGATATGGAATAATAACTGTAGTAGGAGGTGGTGTAGAAGGGATAACATATAACAAACAAATAGTGCCCTCAAGTGGTGGTAAATGAGGTGGCTCATCCATAGGTTGAGGCTTGTCGGTAGTATCAATGTGAGGGATAGGAAGAATAGTGTTAAGGTCATGCACAAAATATTAGAACGGGTCACGGTCCCGAAAGATAGTATACTCAATGCGTTCATGTAAGAACTTAAAGAAATGATGGACTGTAGAAGCGACAACTTGCATGACATGGAGCCATGGCCTTCCTAACAAGCAATTATATGAGACTGGAAAATCGATAACAAAGAAAATTGTATGGAGAGTTTTAGGACCAACAGTAAGAGGCAAGGTAACATGACTAAGACACGGATGGACAGTACCATCGTAAGCACAAAGTGAAATAGAAGAAGGGCTAATGTCACGAGTAGACAGACCTAAAGCCTAGAGGAAAGACATAGGGCACAGATTAAGCTCAGAACCATTATCAATGAGAGTGTACGTTTGACACCAACATTGTAAATGCGAGACATAATATAGAGTGGTGGGTCATTGTCAAAGGGATGAATGTCAGAAGGAGGACTGGCCTTGAACGCTATATGTTGTGAAAAGGCATCGAAAAATGTGTTATACATGGAATCCGGATGCATGTCAATAGAAACATTTGTAGTAGCAAAAAGGTGTTGGACATGATGAAGTAAATCAGGATGGGTAAGAAGATATTCATTGATGGAGATACTCATGATGGCTAAATGCAAATGCAAAACCCTAGAAGGTGTTATGAAGAAACGTGGGGTTCACCAAAATGATTAACTAAAATTGAACTAAACTATGAGAAGTATAACAAACTAGTTAATCTAATATAAGAGGACTAAAATTGTAAAATATGCTAAAACATTGTGGAAACGATTTTAAGCAATTATGTCAAATGAAATAAAACCCTAAATATGCAAAGATGTAAAAGGAAAGGACTTAGCTGATTGTTGGAGGCTGTCGCAGGTTTGACTGTAGATCCTAGAAGTAGAAATGATCACTCAGGGGTCCCACAGAGGTCAGATTGGAGAGATATAAACAGACTGCAGGTGCACTCAGGAAGGTATTGGGGTGCCCCCAGGGTGCCCTGGTCTGCAGAATAGGCGCCCTGATAACTGTAAATGCTCAAAATCTGGTTTCGGCAGTGTTGCAAGATGCCTTGAAATTCTTTTTATCTGTCACACTGGATCTGTCGAACTGCGCTGAGTGTGTGAAATAATGCAAGATGAAGGAATGACCTGCAAAAGACAAAGAAGTATCAAAACCCTAAAAATAAAATATGCAAAATGAATGGGTCAGAACCATCCTTAGCCGCCACAATAATGGGCTTACTAATCTGAGCAGTTGCACTACATTTCGAGACCCAAATGTATTTCTAGTATGGTGTGTGTGTGTGTGCATGTCGTGCCCTAGGTGCTCTTGTGCCATTTGCACTTTGTGAAGTAGTGAGAAATAATAACTATAGAAAATGTAATAGCATGTGTGCATGAAATAGAATAAAATCCCTCCCCCTATGTTGTGTGTGTTGATGCAGATTTCCTAGCCTTGATGCATGTCACTATGTGGATGCAAGTGATGCAATGGATGCAAATCTAGATGGAGTGATAATAGTATGTGATGCTAGGACCCTCATTATGGTCTCATAACTTTATATTTATAGGAACCTCTTGCTCTAATTTAGTAATTAACCCCGACATGGCAGACTAGGAAAAAGATAAGGATGAAAAATGGCTAGAAGAGGCCCAAAAAGAGGCGTGAAAGTAGAACATGGATTGGGGCGCCCCAGGTGGAACTGGGGTGCCTTGGGGCACCCCAATACAGGCCCGAGTGCCTCGGTTTAGGCTAAAATGACGAGACAATTACGAAATAGGTGGATATGCATAGGAAAATATGTGGGAATGACAAAATAAAAGGTAAAAATAAGATGACCAAAAGGTGGGATTAATTAGTACTTTCTTCACTTGAGAACCCTCTAAATAGTAATACAAGACCGGGCTAAATAATGCCTAAAGTGCATTTGATTAAATTTTTAAAAATAAGGATAAACATTCCAAGCGAGGTTCATAAGAACTTTTGAAGATCTTGAATGACATGAATAACTTCTCAAACTAATAGGTCTTTTACACTTTCTATTATTTCGGTTCATGTCGGGTTTAACAACAAGAGTGTGAGGGACGCAATTCTTGATTTGAAAATTTTAAAAAATAGGCATAGACATTTAAGAAACATGATTAAAAATTTAGAAGGATTATGCTAATTTTTTAGGAAGTTGGTTAAATATTTGGATACATCAATGCTTGGGATAATTGAATTGAAGGAATTTAACAAAATATCTTCACACAAAGTATTATTATCATTGCTCATATTCAAAGCACTTTCTTCACACCAACACTTAATGTAATATTTTGTAGACAAGAACTAAAATCAAATAAGAATTTTGTAACCAGGTGTCCAATATATTTTGAAGTCTTCAAAATATTTCACTTTTGTTTTTATTGTTCAACTATTCATAACTCAAATGGAATTAGTCGAGCCACTGTCCTACTCACCATTCATAACTTTTCAAGCAAAGGTCTCAACATATTAGTCATTGTATAGTATGTTTTATCTCCTTTTTTACTTTATGTTTTTATTTAGAAGGTACATCCATGTCCACCATATTATTTTGTTATGGTTTTTATTGTCAATTACTAATGTGCTCTTATTAGCTTTAAAATTTATAAAGAACCTTTCCTAAAAAACACAAATTGCTATACAATTTTGTGAGTCATTTTTTAGATTTTAAAGTTTAGAGCTCCCCTATGGTAACTGTCATGGCTAAGCAACTTTCAATTTTAGGTCCACATGGAGACAAAGCTCACAACAATAAGGGTTTGATCAAAAAATGTGAATTTCTTAACCGTGATAGGGTAGCTTATAGGATCATTTCAACATTATCAACATTTATCTACATAATCATGTTTATCTATCTCCACATATCTTATACGATGCTAAAAAAACTCAGGAATCATATAAATCATATCAACATATATACTTATTCATTTCATTCTTGAATAAATACTTTGAATAAACATCTTTTTGCAGCTATGTAACTCCTGTCCCTCCCAATTCTCCTGCGTTGACTGGTTGTAGGGACTTTCCTTTAGCAAAAAATGGCGTATGGAGCTTCACAAAAAAATTGCAAGTGTTTTGGCGCTTAAGTTTGGAGTGAGTAATCAAAATGGCGAGTCCAGCAGTTGTGTAAAGTAACGGAAACCAAAGCGATGCCTCTTAAATACGTGGACGTTGCATGTATGGCATCGCATGGGGATTATGCGATTATGGCAGGCAGAGACAGAGGAGAGTGTTTGCAAGAAGCCTCAACAACGACGCTTTATTCATCTAGGACTGCGGGCTGCGGATACAGGGCTGTGGGCTGCGGGCCAGGGACAGAGTTAAAGACAGGGCGTTCTCTTGCTGCGGGTTGCGGGCCAAGGACAGGGCTGCGGGCCAAGGCCAGGGAGGCGGGACAGGGATTGCGACAGTTTGGGACAGGGCTGCGGGCTGCGGGCTAGGGAGGCGGGCCAAGGACAGGCGGATATAGAAGGGGACAAGGCTGCGACAGGACTGCGGGCCAGAGCCAGGGATATAGATAAGTCAGTTTCTTAGTTTCTCAGGTAGACCCACCAATACTCTTTACTATTTTTTGTCAAATCTAGTTTCAACAAGACATGCAAACCATGATTAAGCATGAGGGTTTCAAAGACAACCCAAATATGGCACCACAAGGATCTATTATCTCAGAAACTCATACAGCAATAGAAAACAAAATTTGGGGAAAGGTAGAAGTCTTCCAAAATCATACAGCGGGTATAGCTAAAAAGTTGGTATATGTGAATGCAAAACAATACAAAGGGATTTTACGGCGTAGGCAAGCTAAAAAACTAAGAAGAACCCAGAAGAAAAACCTCACTTTGATTCTACCGAAGGCAACAAACAGCAAAGAGAACTTTGTTTTCAGAGAACATAAAATGGAAGAAAAACAATCAAATCAGAAGGATAATAAAAAGGAACCAAAGCTGAACAAAATCGACAGAAGTGCAGCATACAGAGAGGAAAGGGAAGACGGAGTCCAGGACTCTAAATACCTATACAGTCCAACTTCAACCCCTCTTTTGTGGTCTTCAGAACTATATGTGAAGGAACTCATGAACATGAAGGAAAGGCTTGGAATTTTAGAAAACCAGAAATTGAAAGAAAACAGTGAGAGGAAAGAACTCACAGAAGTCAGATACAAGTTAGAAAGAGAAAATAAAATTCTCAAAGAACAGGTTCTAAATCTTCAAAACCTCATGGAAAGAGGGCAACAAGAGTTAAGCATGGTAAAACAAGATCTAGGACATATGAAAACAGGGGGAGAAAAAAGAACTGAAATGGTAAAAGAGAAGGAAACAATTCAGATAGATGAGATCTAATCAGCAATTAAAGACATGGAAACAAAAGAAAATCAACTAAAGGATCGGATAGAAGAAGCTAAAACTTGGTCTCAATTAGTAAGCGGATCATCAAATGAACAAAGGCAAGTCATGGAGAAACACATCAAAACACAGATAAAAGAAGAGAAAGATCAACATAACAGAGTAGTAAATTTTATTATCAAGGGTCTAAAAGATTTTTGCGAAAATGAGAGAACTGACATATTGGCAAGAGACTTTCTTAAAGACGAATTAAAGTGGACAGGTTACATACAACAAGCAAATAGGATTGGCAGGAGAACAGAGGGAGGAAAGGATCGACACATGCGAGTGGTTATGAGAAAAATAGAAGACAAACATGCTATCCTAAAAAATAGGGGACTTCTTAGAGGCACACACATATATCTAGATGAGGATTTGACATTCGCTCAATAAGAAGATCGAAGGAAAGAATGGGAAAAAGTGAGAAAAGCAAGGGAAGCAGGAAAAAGGGCACAGATGAGAAATGGGAAAGCCCAAATCAGTGATCACTTATCAAATAGGAAATAGGAATTAGGGGCCCCACGGGAATTCATGCACATAATAAGCTGGAATTGCAGAGGATATCCATGGAGAAGAGGACCAGGTTTGGGGCCCATAGCAGAAGGGAAAGATATTATCATTCTTACGGAAACACATGAGCACGAAGGTTGCAAGGTTCCTGAATTTGAAGGCTACAAAAAAATTTTAGTTTGGAATGAAGGGAATGAAACAGGGAAAGGCCACGGCGGAATCACAGTGTTAATCAAGGAAATATGGCTCGAAAATGTCAAAGTTGAAAAAGAAGATCCAAATAAACAATACATATGGCTGAAAATAATAGATGGCAAGACAACAATCAGATTAGCTGCCTGTTACTTTGCACCGAAAGGATCAAAGACATATAAGAGAAGAAAGCTAGATAGCGAAGATCCATACGCTTCAATAAAAAAAGACATTTATGTTTTCAGTACATCCGGAGAAATAATTCTATTGGGTGATTTCAATGCAAGGACTGCCAATAATCAATCCCTTCAGTTGACCAGTTTAGAAGGAAGTGAAGACAATCCGTTATGGCTTAAAGAAGAAGAGAACAAGCTTTGGGAAAGATTATCTCAGGATGGCAGTGGAGGGGTGTCACATTTTAGAGTTGAGCTTCTAGGCCTATGTAGCTTATACAACATGGTCATTTGCAATGGCATGAGAGCTTGGCCCAGGTCAGGCAACATCACTTGTAAAACATACAATGGACAAAGTGTAGTAGACTATGTAATTTGTTCTCAAAGTTTTATCCCCACGCTTCTTGAGTTTGCAGTTGGAGATTGTCCTATCGAATTAAAGTTAGATCATAGTCCTCTCTTGGTAAAGCTTGGGACCGTCTTCAATCAGCAACAAAGGAATCAGGCTCATCACATGCAAAAGACATCTCAAAAACAGGGAAAAATCATTCTCAATAAAGAAAATCAGGGAATATTTGTTGCAGCCCTTAAGCAACAATTGCAGATAATGAGGAAAGATATAGAGAACACGGCGTCCAAGGGATTAAGTGGTTATATACATAGTAATCTACTGATATCTTTAATCCAAAAGGCTCTAACTGTTTGTGAGAGATCTAAGCCTAGAAAGAGAGCGGCAAATACTTTTCCGACAAACCCGTGGTATGATGAAGAGTGTAAAGCTGCCAAGAGAGCTTTGAAAGAAAATGGGATGAACAAAGAAAATAAAAAGATTTACGAGAGATTGGTACAACACAAAAAAGAAAGCTATGTGTGCAAGAGAAGGACAGAATTAATTTCTCTTGGAAAACACAATCCCAAAGGTTTTTGGAAGGAGCTACAACAAAAGAAAAAATACATAGAAAATAATATCACAGGTGCACATTGGTTAGAATATGCAAGGACCCTTTATGAACGTCCTCAACAAAAAGATGCCCCTCCCATAATCGAGACTTCGATTGAGCTTTTCTCGGCAAAAGATATCAAGCAGGGCATAAAGAATTTGGCAAGTGGTAAAGCTCAAGACATCGATGGTCTACAAGCTGAATTTTTAAAATGGGGGGTCGAGGTCCTCACGCCACACATCAGAAAAATATTCAATGATGTCAATCAGAATGGCTTTCCAACATAGTGGACGACTAGCGTTGTTATTCCTCTATTTAAAAGTGGTGACGTTAATAACCCGTCCAATTATCGCACCATTATGATCAACCCTCTTCTTGGTAAACTATTTGGAGGCATGATAGAACGGAGAATCAGCAGCTGGGCCGAAAGAGAGGGTAAAAGAGCAAAAGGGCAAGCGGGTTTTCGACCTAAGCACTCAACAATTGATCATTGTATCACTCTTAGGCATTTGATTGAGAAGGTTTGGGACACCCAAGGAGAAGAAGCTTTTTGTTGTTTTGTTGATTTCAAGAAGGCTTTTGACACAGTGCCCAGAAAGAAACTTTGGGATAGGATGGAGGAGCTTGGGAATCCAGATGAGTTTAGAGCAGCAGTTCATAAATTGTATGAGCAGGTCAGAGCTAAAATTAGAACCAGAGAAGGTATGTCCGAATGTTTCGGCAGCAACATCGGTGTCAAGCAAGGATGCCCTCTTTCTCCCCGTTATTTGGGTTATACATTGACAAGCTTGAAGATTGGTTAAACAAAACTGAGGGAGGAGGTATTCAGTTAGCAAGTTACGTGGTGAAGTTACTTCTATATGCTAACGACCTTATCCTAATTTCAAAAACAACCCAAGGTTTGAGGGAACAGTTAAAAGCGCTAGAGCTCTTTTGTCAAGAAGTCGGGATGCAAGTGAACACTAGCAAAACAAAAATCATGATTTTCACCTTGAAAAGGAATGAGAGACAAAACATCTTCCTTTTTGAGGGGCGCCCTTTAGAAACAGTCAAGGAATACAAGTATATTGGGATTGACTTTCAACACAAACTTAGCTGGGAGACTTGTAAAGCAAAAAGGATACAGGGAGGTTGGAAAGCATCTTTCCTACTTCAAAACAGGTGCAGGAAAGCTGAACTTTGGGACTGGAAAACTAAAAAAACCCTTTTTGGTTTGTTGGTCACTCCGGTTGTTCTATATGGCTGCGAAGTTTGGGGAAGTAGCATGTCTAATCAAGGGTGGAGACAGATAGAAAGAATCCAGAAACATCTAATCACAAGCTCCCTTAAAGTCAAATCAACTATTCCTTATGAGATCTTGTTGGCTGAAGCGGGTTCTTTCTCGCTGGAAGCTTCGGCAATATCTCGGATGATAAGCTATCTGAAAAAAGTTGAAAACATGGACAACCTTCGCTGGCCCAAAATAGTTGTAAACGACACTTTAGAACGCAAAAAGAAAACCTGGATGAATCAGAATACTAAATGGATGTACAAATGGGGCATCAACATGCAGGAGTGTCCTAACAACAACAAGGAAATAAAAAATTATGTGATTGAAAAGTTCAGGACTGCCATGTGGACGGGTCAGATTGGTCAAAAGAAAGCACATTATATCAGAGAATTCAATTTCACTGGGGAACATGATGAAAAAGCTTATCTAGGGACAACTATCAAGGGTAAAGCAAAAATTCTAGTGGCGCAGTTAAGAACTGGATCGCATCATCTTCGATATGAAACTGGTAGATGGACTATTCCAAAGGAAGATTGGGAAAGGAGAATTTGTCTCTTCTGCAGCAAAGGGGTCGTCGAGACAGAATGACATTTTGTCATGGAGTGTTCAACATATGATGATATCCGTATTCAGTACAAAAACAACCTAAAGGTGGACAGACTGGAGGATCTCTTCGAAGGAACAAAGCTTCCAACGATAGCAGGCTTTATCCTCAAGATTCACAACCGAAGAGCAGATATTGAAAGGAGTCTAAAATCTGATTAAATTATTGTTTCTGTGGTCCCATAGACTCTTTAGTCTCTGGACGTCATTAAAATCTTTCATTTCATTTCATTTCATAGTAGAATCTGCCTAGGACAGTACTAATAACTGAACATACCGAAATGTTATGTATGAAATAGAAATAGAAATAGAGAGAGAGGAATGGCAGGCAGAGCAGCAAAAATGTCAGCAACAAACACCCTTCCCTCTGTAATGCGAGCGTTACGCAACCGCACCACACCTCTGCCTTCTCTCAGGTTCCGTCGTTTATTATTATTATCATTATTTATGCTTAACCGCTTCTCTGTAAGAAAATCTCAGTATAATTTCATTGCCTAATAAATTTCCAGGCGGGCATTTTCGCTTTATGACCAAGTCAACGTATTGGCTGGTGTTCCAGAGGATCGGATTCGCATCGAAGGGTTAGCTTCACTTACCTATTTATTCGTTCGCTAACTTTTTCCTGCATTTTCTGAAATTATCAAAATGCTCGCTATATGCCGTTATCGAGTGCCGCTTGATGAAATTCGTGTCCCCCGAGACTTGTAACCTTTGTCTACGCTATAAAATAAAGATTATTCGTGGGTACTGTTAATTACCGCGGAGGACGTTTTCCTGCAGGTCCGCATTTTTGGAAGCATCAAATAAATCCGGCAGGCTCTCTCAACACCTTTTGTCGATGCTCGCCATGTGTTTGACCAAATGCCTGAACGAGATGTCACAGATAACATAAGACATGAGCACCCTCACGTAGCATTGACTCTGTTTCACCGTCTGTCTTATTAAGGCAGAGTGCCCTGTGAGGTGTGAACTCAGGTCATCATCACATCATTGCTCTTTTATTAACCACTAGACAATGGCTGGTTGGATGATTACCAAGATGCTTTGATACAGCATGATCTGAAGAGTTGAAGCGTCCATTGGGTGTGCAATTGAGTGTTAATTTATGGATGATGAGATTTAATTGATGGTACTGTCTTGCTCCTTTATTAACCACTATATGATGGCTCATTGGATGATTAACAAGATGTTTTTGATACAGCATGATCTGACAAATTGAAGCGTCGGATTGGGTGTGCAATTGAGTGTTAATTTATGGATAATGTGATGTAATTGATGGCACTGTCGTGTGTTAATTGCTAGGCTTCTTTAAAGAAATCAATGTCAGTGTTAATAATGATATTATAGGAAAAGAAAACTAATAGCACGTTTGAGTTTTGAAAAAGTTTCAAATAGATATTCTCCACTCATTGAGGAAATTCAAATCAACTGTACTTCCCTTATCTATGTTTCCATTGGGTTGGCCGGGTTATCAAGCAAATACGGTTGGCAGATTTGAAGCTACACTCAACAACTTTGACCTTTCTACTGCAAATTTGGGTCATAGATTGTTATAGGGCTGCTCTTGGAAGATTTAGGATAATGTGAAGCCTTTTGAATAATGATCTCCAAGGTTGTTAAGTGATATATAGAGTCTCAAGGGCATTTATTTATATTCGAGTCTTTTCGTCAATTTCCCGCCCAAAGCTGACCCGAAAGTCACTCCTAGATCAATCTACGAAGACACCCAATTTGAAAAATTGACTGTTGGAAAAGTAGGGGCTAGGTTCGTAGAAGGCAGTTGGTTTTGTATATGGTTTAGAAACAAAACTGATTAGGTGGATAGTTTCAGAAACGAAATTGTCTAGGTGGCTATTTATTGGAACTAGGGGTCAAATACTTAGGATCAAAGTATGGAGAGATGTTTGTGTAAGTGATATAAGACACATGTATAGACTGCACATGATACTAAATGTGAAGATTTGGGCAAATGAAGCTGACCTAGTGAACTTGAGACTGATCAGAGATTCAGAATGATGGAAATGTATGGAAAATGAGTCAACTATGTGTTATTGGTTTAATTGTCTAAAAATGTGTGATAATTAACATTGCTAAGTGCCTCAGACCAAAGTTAGAGTGCTACAATTTCCCCCGTTAAACTAGTATATAATTGCAATACAAAATACTAGTTTAAAGGGATGATAGAAGAAGCATACCTACCGCGTGGCATAAATATGCGGTTTTTTGAAACTTGAATTGTTATGTTGTCCCACGTGGATACTTGCAAACACATGAGATGCAAGTGGATCAATGTTTTGATAAAGATAAACAATTGAAAAACTTGAAAAATTGAAATTTGAAATTGAAAATGCAAGGGATTGAATACACTTGGTGTATACAAATCATGTTGTCACTTGTTGAACTTTTGGAGCATGATATGGGTTAAACATGCCCCAAATGATGTAACCACTGAGCTAGAGAGTGATGGCCCCAAATTGCGAAGTAGAGCAAATCATTGTATACAGCTGAATTGAAGATGCCCCATTATGGAGAAGAGGACCATGCTGAACACTACTGAATGACGGAGGTAAATGCCTTGGGATTTATATGCCCCAAACAGAGTAACTGCAAGAACTCGAGAGTGATGCTATCGTTGGCTAAGTAGAGAAAATCATTTGAATGCCATGTGTGTCGAAATAACCCAACTATAATGGAGGTGTGGAACTCGACTAGGGACATGTCATGGATGGAACACATACTGCTGGGAACTGGGAATAATACCTTGTCAATGTGTGAAAGCTTATTTCCTAGGTAGAGAAGCGAACAAATTTGATCTCGATTAGGGGCAAGTCATGGAATTGGGTAAGGTATTTATGGGTTTGTGTAATATCTTTGGGTTTGGGTAAATAGTGTGCTAATCCGGGTATGTCATCTCTGTATTTGGGAAATATAGTGCGAAAAATCAAATAAGTATGGGTAACATCTCTGGGAACTAAATGGGATCCCTCAAAAGCATTAATATGGCCTCTCAAAAGTTTGAATATGTTCTCACAAGGGCATAGAGAACCGTCTGTTACTGAATGTGAACCATTGGTACCATGTGCAATTTTTTTAAGTGTGTTTGGGAATAGTATGCTCACACTGAAACTGTCTGGATCTCTGAAAAATCCCACCGTATGCCCTCCTTTTGAGAGGGGCATGTGCCTAAGTATCACTCATCTCAAAAGAAAGAGTTAATGCATCTTGTGTAATCATGTATATAAAGATAATCATGCAAATCATTTATACAAAACACCATTGTGTATGTCAACATAAAAAAGATTTTGATCATTGCAAGCGCTCTGTAATATCAAAAAATAGGTTCTTCTAATTCAGATATCATAATCATTTGTGATAAGATAATCCATAATAGTAGATACACATACAATAAATATCAATAGTTCTAGATTATGAAAGGATGTAATATTCGCTCAAACACAATTTCTGAAAGCAAATTATGGCAATTAGGGTTAGGGTTCTGTAACATATTCACCCTAAGATGAGTTCAAGATGTGTGACAATGATCTAAAACTAGATAAATGCGCTGTGCAGAGTGTCACATGCAAAATTTGGGGATTTGCAACTGAGTGATAGAAAGATTCGTCATGTTGGGACAAATTTGCCTCTTGATCTTTTCCAAGAGCGACAAATGTGTCCTTTGGGGGTTGGCATCACAATCTAACTTCAGGGTTTGTTGCGCTTGTCTCTGGATCTAGGATCCATAGTTGGAATCTTGAGATGAAGCTCCTCTACCTATAAAAGTCTTGTCTTTGCCTTGAAACCCCAGCCCCTCACTTTGAGCCAAGCTTCGTCAACACCCCCATGATGGTGAGCGTTACCTACATGGCACTACTCTGATGAAGCCTTACACCCAAGTAGCTCTCTCTCCTAGTAGGTGTATGGGAACATGTGAAAAGGATGCAAAGCTACATGACATTCCTTAAATCTAATTGGCACAAGGTGTGAATAATTTTTCAGATATAACAATAAGAGTAATCATCCCTAAAAATAGATGTGTAAAGATGCTCTTGAGATATTAGCTATTGAAAAGATATTGTGATAAGTCCTCAAACTGTTTTTATGTGAATTGCTTATATAGTGATCAACCTTGAATGTGGAACCTTTTGGTATTCAACCACACATATTCAAATTCAAAAGCACCGAAAGGTCAACCCAAAGAGATTTTCTTGTTAAAATTTCAAGTAAAAATGAAGGGAGGACATGTTCATGGCTTGGGACAGGTTCGTTGGGCGAAACCTTTCTAGGACGGTCGAACCTGTCCAAGACGGTTGAACCTATCTAGGATGATCAAACCTGTCCACAACACAATAGAGTGATAGTTAATGTAAATCACAAGGTAGGGATCCCCATAAAACACATCACAATTGAAAAATGTAGATCATAGAGTTGTTTAGGAGTTGACAGGAAATAAGTGGAGTCAAAGAGAGTGGTAAGAGTGCCAATTAGTCGTTTTATTCAGATTAAAGAATCATATACACAAAATCACTTAAAAGTAATTATAAATGAGGCCTCTGTCATTTATGGATATCTACACGTGCATGTAACATGTAATCCAAGGTATGGGCATGAGTGAGTGCTAGTAGCATGTAAGTTATCGTGACAACACAAGTTAGAGATGTGAACAAGTAACAAGCAAGATATAACAATGAAGCACATAGTAGTATGTGTCCCCAATAGATGTATGATATAGATCATGAGAGCGTGAACACTAACATTAATGTAAAGTACTATGTAAAATTGTGTTTGAGACACCAATCATATGATTACATGCTAGATAGTTGAGCACAAGCATATGTAGTAAATAATCACAGTGAAAACATGTAACAAGCATCATGATCAAAAGTACACAAGCAAACATGACATGACACTGACTTGATCTGGACAAGAGGATCTCATGACACGATGAGACTCGACACAACACACACTCAAGTAGGCACTCATAAATACAAGCATGGAGTAGTCAATGTAATCATCTTAATCACGAGCATGAAGCGTTCATTATTAGTATGTATCAATAAGGGCATGTGGAAAACAATATAAGTACATATTAGCAAGCAATGTCATCATCATGTATAACAAAGTACAATATCCATAACCTTTCTAAGTGATATAAGCAAGAGCAAGGCATGTATAAGCAATTTGAGTAGCCCAATATGATCAACGAAGTGGCATGGAAAGATAAAATCTAAAAGACGGCCAAGATGCCCATACTATGGGCAATGCCCCCATTATAGAGAGGTTGCCCCAAAGTGTGAGCAATGTAAAAAAATTATGTGTTCATGTCCATGTGTACCTTGTATCTCCTTCATCTAACTCAAGCATACTGTGAAAACTATGTGCATAAAGCATGAATATGTAAATCAACATGTCACATGATAAGAAACATTGTATGTAAATTTGTATTTGTAAAGCAGGTAGTGCGTAGGTTATGGTTTTGTATTTTTTGAATATTTTAGTAAAAGACAAGTGCCAATGAAGCAAATGAAGGCGAAGGGTCAATCAAATAAGGGGAGAGGGCCAATCAAACATGTGACGAGGGTTAATGGAAGACAAGGACCAATGAAATATAGGACAAGGGCCCATCAAATGCAAGGCACGGGCCAATCAAACATAAGATAAGGGTCAATGGAATATAGGACAATTATCCATCAAATACAAGATAAGGGATTTTCAATAGTAGAAAAGGGTCAATCAAGTAAACAAGGGTTAAGGGGAATCAAGTAAAATGAGGCCGAGGGGCATATGCTGCTACAATAGAAGAATAAGGAGGGTTTCAAATAATCTATGGGTTCCCTCAGAACTCAATGTGCATTAAAAAAGAAGGATCCTCAGAAAATATGCACATGTCGTTGTCGGGTCGCTGTTGTAAATATTCTGAACGAGTAAACATTCAATAGTGCAAGGATCAATAAAACATAGGAATCTGGTCAAAGGTAAGGGGCTAGAAGAATGATCAAGATAAGTCAAATGTAAATGTCAAATTAAAATACAAGAATGGAAGAACTATTAGTCAACTCAAGGAAATGTGATCAAGCAAAGAAAATGAACAACTGCATATAATATTTTGTGCAGCCGAGTTGCTATAAAGATAGGTTGGTAATGCTAAACTATGATCCTATCGATAGGATGATTGTGTAAAGGTGTGGTATCAATCAATGCATATATCGTACGCCGTGGGCGTGAAGGAGTAGGTATGCCAGTTCCTTTTGGTCAAGGAGAGAGTATTGAAAATTGTTTTTCTTTATATATGTAGTCTTATGTGTGTTGCTTCCTATGCATGACTTTGGTTTGAGCTAACAAAGTATTGACACCGTGAGTTGCCCTTTTGAGGTTGATTGAGCAATGTAGTTAACTTGGGTTCCATATGTGGTACACCCGCTTGTTTAGGTTGTTGAACTATTAGAGAAGGGTGTATATGATAAGTCATATGAGCTTCGTCCTTCTTCTTTGGGTGTTCATGCTCATTGTTTTCTAGAACCTTATGGTTCAAGAGAGAGTGCTGAAGATTGACATTCTTTATGTACACATTGTGTTATGTGTATTGCTTCTTGTGCATGACTTTGGCTTTAACAAACAAAGTATTGATGCCATGAGTTGTCCTTTTGAGGTGAATTTTGCAATGTAGTTAACTTTGGTTCCAAATGTGGTACATCCGCTTGCCTAGCTCTTGTTGGTTGAGGAAAGAGTACTGAAGATTGATGTTCTTTATAGATGCATTGTGTTGTGTGTGTTGATTCTTGTGCATGACTTTGGCTTGAGCTAACAAATCCTTTTGAGGATGATTTTGCAATGTAGTCCGCTTGCTTAGGTGGTTGGACTATTGGAGAAGGATGTGTATGATAAGTTATATTAGCTTTGTCTTGCTTCTTTGGGTGTTCATGTTTGACGTTTTTTTTCTGCTCAATGTGTTCTTTTTGCTTAGGTATCCATATCTTTTGATTTCAATATGTAATGATAGCGAATTTGGGATGTAGATTTGCTTGTTTCAAATTTGTTCCATCTCATTGAAGTACTTGGTGAGGATTCTCATAGAATCTACTAAACTATTGATGCTCTTGAAGAGAAAGTTAATAATGTTCTTTGTTTCTTCTTTGGTCGAAATATTGGAGTATCATTAGCCTTAGCCTTGAAAATTGGTTTTCCTTGAAATTTTGCTCTACTAGATGTATGGGTATTATTCCTATATTTAAACATGTTTGCAATGAGGACCTTAGACTCAAAAGTCATAACCGTGTGGCAAAGTTCATCAAAGGATTTGTACATTTAAAACATCACTTTGTCATGGATTTGTTGTAATAGACTTCGAATAAAAATTCCTTGTATTTCACTTTCCTGTTGTGGGGATGCCATGCTCATAAGTAAAGTTTTGAATCTTGGCATATAGTCCTTGATAGGCTTATTAGGTCTTTGGGTCTTTGTTTGATTTGTGCAAATTGTAAAAATGTCACCTTGTGGCTAATGTTAATGGAAAAATGAGTTTAGAAGTTGTTATCTAAAGTATGAAAGATGTGCACGAAACCCTTTGGTAGAGCATAAATCCAATCCAAGGCATAGTCCTTGAAACTTCTTTGAAAAAGCTTGGTAGATCATAAATCCAAGCCAAGGCATATACTATATAAGCTGAAGGGTGGGTTTTGGTGCCACTAGACTAGGTGGGGACATCACTTGGGATGACATAGGTGTAGACACATGAGTATAAACACTAGTAGCATTAGTTTGAACATCTAGTGTAAAAGGTGAGCCTCTAGAAGGTGATTTAGAAACATTTAAAGGTTCAATATGGATCTCCTCAAATGTAGATTCCTTAGCTACAATTTTCTTTTGCACTTCTTAAAAAGGGATGTCATAGATTTGGCCATGACTTAATAGGACACATTTTCTAAATCGTAACAAACATGGTACATTGCTATTGTATACGACTTTATCATGTGTCAAACTAAATGCTAGCATTCTATGATATAGGTGAGGGAAGAAACATGTACTCTGTGATAAACATTTAACAACCACGCCATTGTGCCTCATATCATTAAATTTAGCCTTAAGAGAGGAAAATATGCATGATATACAAGAAGTCGAAGCATCATCAAAAGCCATTGTTTTGTGGGACTAGCACTCTCAATTGGAATATGGTATAAGCTTGAAAATCACTTAAGAAGCTAGGGCTATGATAGAAACCTCTTAGATTTGCACATGCACAAGGAGGGAAAGGGTAAATGGAACCCTAAGAAATCAGAAATCAGCAGCCCAAAGTCAGATCCTAAAAAGGGAATAAATGAAACCCTATTAGGACTAGGGAGAAACCCTAGGAGTTGGTTAATATATGGGTTCACCTAATTGTTTTAATTAATTTTCCACGCATGCATAAAATAATTAAGAACTAAGCATATCACACAATATAGAAATAAACATTCCTATTTTGATATGAAACACACTATTTTAATAAATAGAGATTGTTTAAACATAGTAAAAAGTAACAACGTATGTTTAATGGAACAATCTACATGTTTCGACAATTTGGATGAATGCATAGTGATCTCAAAAGATGGAAATGGGCTCTGGAGATAGTCGTCAACACGTAATGTAAATTTTCTTCAGTTAGGTTCATGGAAGAAAGGGTCAGCTGGTAGGTTTTGTGACCATAAGGGTCAGCTGGTTGGTTTAATGGCTGAAAGTGTCCTCCTTGGTCAATTTCATAAACGAAACTAATTAAGGGCTACAAACCTAACCTGTACTACTCTGATTAACTTGTAATTTTTGGTGCGGGATTGCCTCAGTCTTAGCTTCTGGATTTTGGGTTTGTGTTGCTGTGTTGGTGTGCCATATTACAAAATTGGGCTCTTCTTTATCCAAACCCTTGCAAGATTTCAGGCAACAAAACACAATAGGATGCTCTAAGAGCTATTGGGTTGGACCGATATAAACATGCACCCATTGCATGTGAGTGTTGCACTATGTATCAATAACCTGAAGGGGAATCGAGATGCACGTAGTTCTCCCATAGTTCTATATGACATGCAACAATGAAATTGACAATGCGATTTAGTTGGTTCCTTTACTTGTTATAGGACACTTGGCTACATACAATGTTGACCTTTGTACTTCAAATATGGCTCATGGATTGTTCTAAGGCTTCTCTTAGAAGATTTAGGATAATGTGAAGCCTTTGAGTAATGTTCTCCAAGGTTGTTAGATGATGTGTAAAGCCTCAAAGGCATTTGTTTATACATGAGTCATTTTGTGAATTTATTGCCCAAAGCCGACCCCAAAGTCACTCTTAGGACAACCTATGAAGACATCCAATTTGGAAAACTAATCGTTGGAATAGTTGGGGTCAGGTTTATGAAAGGTGGTTTGTTTTGTAAGCAAACCGACCGAGGTGGTCTGTTTCAGAAATGAAATTGACTAGGTGGACAATTTTGGAAGCCTCAAAGGCATTTGTTTATATACGAGTCATTTTGTGAATTTATTGCCCAAAGCCGACTCCAAAGTCACTCTTAGGAGAACCTATGAAGACATCCAATTTGGAAAACTGGTCATTGGAATAGTTGGGATCGGGTTCATGAAAGGTGGTTTGTTTTGTAAGCAAATTGACTGAGGCGGTCTGTTTCAGAAATAAAATTGACTAGGTGGACAATTTTGGAAGCGAAATTGTCTATGTGGCTACAAATCTGACTTGGAGGTCAAATACTCAGGAGCAAAGTATGGAAAGATGTCTGTGTAGGTGATATAAGTTTCTTGTATAGGCTGCAAGTGATTCAAAATATGGAGATTGGGGATACGAGCCTGACCCAGTGAACTTGAGACTGATTAGTATGGTGAAAATGTATGGAAAAAGAGTCATATTTGTGTTATTGGTCCAATTGCATAAAAGGTATAGTAATTGACATTGCCAAGTGCATTGAACCAAATTTAGAGTACTACATCTCTAGGCAGTTAGAAAATTTTAAGTAGAGACTTGTCGAAGAATGTGCGGGTTTGAATAGAGTTGTAGGAGTGAACCACGTCCATGAATTGGTTGGTATTATAATACTGCATATTTTTGTAGTTTGTAGGTGTGTGTTTTGTAACTTCCTCGTTGAAATCAATTAAGAATGAGTCTGTTGTTTTCCGCTTTGCGCATGCACTATGAATGCATGTGTCCTTTTGGGTGTGAAGAATTCACACGCTGCATGGTCTAAGGCTGTTCTTCAGTGGACTCACTATATGTGACCACCATTTTTAAAGGAGCATAGTATTAGATAGGGATTCAAGGTTTGTTGGACAGTTCTGGAGAACCTTGTGGAGGAAGTTGGGCGCAAGGTTGGACCTCAATTCAACTTATAATCCTCAAATCGATGGACAAACAAAGGTACTGAACCGAAGCCTTGGTATTAAGATGCTTGCTAGGAGACAAGCCTAAACAATGGGATGACATTGGCGCAAGTTGATTTGCTTATAACAACTCAGTGAATAAAAGTACAAGAGCGAGTCCGTTTCAAATTGTGTATGGTTGTAGCCGTTGAGGTGTTTGTGAGTTGAGAAGCATAACTCATATGAGATGTGTCAAAGCAAAGCATATTGTAGCATGTATGCGTGATGTGCATAGGGAAGTGAAGAGAAAGTTGGAGAAGAGTGTCATGAAGCATAAACATGTTTATTAGACAAGAAGAGAGCAAGAATTCCAAGTAGGTGACTTGGTTTTGGCACATGTGCATAAGGAGGGGTTCCCTAAAGGAACATAGAAGCTCAAATGGAAGAAGATCAGGCCTTGTAGAGTTTTGAGAAGAGTTTCAGAAAATGTCTATGAGATAGAGCTACTGGATGGGGTGTACACATCACCTATGTTTAATGTACCAGATTTGCACCCTTACTATGAGGGACAAGGGGATGATGAAAGAGTTGGTTCAAATTCTTCAAGTGAAGACTAGAAGTAATAGTTGCTTGAGAAGGCAAGGGAAGAATTTCGGGCAATATTGGATAAACGAGTCAACAAGAAGAGAAGAGGCAATGAGTACTAGGAGTAGCTAATTAAGTGTAAGTACTAAGAACAAAGCAACTAAAGGTGCAACTTGGATGATTGCATTTGAGGTTGCCAAATGTGGAAAAACCATTGAAGAGCTCACAAAAGGTTCATGAACAAGAGCTCATAGACAATTTTATTTAATTTGGGTGTTTGATGGAGGAACATCTCGGTTTATGAGCAATATTGCATCAAACAAAAACATAAGTAGTGATAAGTACCAATAAACGGTGTAAGCAGGATTTGATGTTTGAAGTGACTCTAGTTTTGTAGAACCACCGTAGAGGTCCAAGGTATCTATTGGATCATCAAAACATTATCGTAAGATGCCTCAGACTCTTCTTCAGTGGCACAACATTTGAAAACATGATGCACAACTGAAATTCAACATGGAGCTCTAAAATGTGCTAGAGTGCTCCGCACCATCATGCAACATGCATAATACTCTTAACAACCTTAAGAAGTGATTCATCTTTTCAAAACTTGCTTTGAAGTTGCACTTTTTTGGAAAATCCAATAGTTAGAAGGGACCTTTTGCACATTGTAATGTCCCCAATGGGATGTAATAGAAACCCAAATGAAACACCTGTAATTTCTGATTTATCATAGGAAACTGGTTGAAGAAATTAATGACAATAATGCAATTTATCCACAAAATACAGATCTGAAATACCCTAGATATGGCGAGTTGCTATAGAGACCAAAAACCCTTAAATCTGATCTTAAATTACTCAAATCTCATGTCAAAATATTTATGATGATTTAGAAATGCAAGAACAACACCAAAATAAATAATTTTTAGGACCCAAAACAAGAGCTGGAATTTTATTATAGATATGTAGAAATACAGCTTAGAAAAGTGGCTAGAAAGAAGTGATCCCAAGCCCAAATCCACTGAAACAAAGCTGAATATGGCCTCCAAAATTATGGCAAAGCTGTCGGTGATGAGATCCGGGACAACCATGCACTAGAATGTGTCAAACTCCACCCACAAGGGTGTAAATAACCGTAGATATGGCTGAAAATGAAGGTAGAAATCTGCCCAAACACTCTTGTCTTCAAACCCTAGCTGGAATGCCTCAAACCCGCAATATTGGGTCTTCAATCACTACTGAAAATTTGAAATACTCCTTGAAAGCTCAATAGAAACTCCTGAAACGGAGGATCTTCACACAGAGGATGAAGAGTTTTCGTTCTTCAACCTTGGCAAGAGAGGGTTTTTGTCCTCCAATGCAAGTACACCAAGGGGTTTCGTCCTTCAATGTAGAAATGGAAGAGCAATCAACCCAAACCAAAAAATAGATATCAAAATGACCAAAAGATATCAAATGAACCCCTCTTCACCTCCTTTTATATTTTTATGTCTCACTTTTTCAAGTGAGGCGTTCCATGTGGGATTAATAAAGTAACTTTATTTTCTCATTTTAATATTACTTTACTTTTCCACCAACCTTTAATAATTAATTAAAGTACCAGTAATAAGAATTACTTTAGTACTAAAATTAGATTATTAATTCCTCTATTCTCCCTTTAGCCAATTGAATACAATGGAAAATAGGCTAAAAAGGGGTCTTCTACTTGCCCGTATTTAAAAATATATTTTATTCTTATAATAATATTAATAAATTTCCCCTAGATAATGAATTGACTGGGCCCAACTTAGAAATATTATTAATGTCCATTAATTTGAAAAAGGGGACATTATAGTCCTCCCTTCCCAAATTTGCTTGCCCTCAAGCAAATGCAAGCACATATGCCCAAGTACTATGTCCAAGAGGTAAAACATGCCGTATTGCTCCAAAAGCCTAGATCCCGTGCCTGTCAAATTAGAGAGCTCTTGCCAAAATCCGAGTTTTGAGTTTTGAGCCTTGGTTTGTTGGTAGCCCTCATGATGCCCAACTTGGAAAGTCTCTGAATCTTCCACAAGTTTCTGGTATGTGTTAGAAAAATCAGAAAATTTGTACCAACATGAATTCAGGCCTGACAATTGGATCTTTTCACCAATGTATGCAAAGTTGCAAGTAGCCTTCTTGTCTGTCATTCTTGGACCTGCACAAGGAATTGACGTATCAAAGAAAACAAGAGTGTTTAACAACACTTTTACAATCTCTTCATCATGCCTTATGGACATGATAGCTAGCTCCCTTCTTTTGCTTACCATCACCTCATAATTTCCATTCAAATGATGGATTCCCAAAAATCTTTCACTACTCAGCAACCCTATGATTGAACTCACTTGTATAGCTACAATTTGGGAATTGTAATGGCTGGACATGGTCTTGTATACACTTGATAAAGTCTCGTTTTCCTTGACTACACCCATAACTTGTTGATACATGCACATGACATCTTCATGGGCCTTAACGAGGATGTAAAAACCATCAACTTGCCTTTTATTGCTTGCTGTTCCGAAAAATACAGCAGACTGAACATTATCATTGTTACCCTGTAAGGTGCTTTTCTCACGTGCAAACTCTCCAATAAGGTTGTCCGGAAACTTAGTCTCATCTGTTCCTTGTTTGACACTCTTTTGTGTGCCTTGAATAGCAATTTGGCCCAAATGCTTGGCACCAAACTCCTTGTTAGAAATCTTGTCCTGCCTGTCTATTATGGGCTGAATATGCACATTACTTGGCTGCTGTTGTAAAACTTCATACCTGCAACTCAACAGACAAAGGGCTGCCCATTGGCTATCATCAAATCGGTCCACCTAAATGCCTTTTGTATTCCAACCAAAATTTCTCTGGGTACTACTTTCTATAACTTGTACCAAGTTTTTCTTACATTTATTCAAAATCAATTCTGATTTTTTCCTTTTCCCAATGACATTAACAACATCAAAGATATCAAAATCATAATTGTTACCCTTTGTAGAACTCAGAATATTACTGGGATCCCATACCCTTCGGCGCCCATAATTATGAACTTTGATCGAGGAGTCCACATGCCCCATATTGCAAATTGTATCCTTTATTTTATCACTTCTTTTAACATGCTTCTCATGAGGACAACAAATCTGAAATGGTTTAGTATGCAGCAATAAATATGACATGTTACCAATCCTTTCATACCTTGGAGTGTCGTCAAGATATTCATTTCCTTTTGCCTTTGCTTTGCTTCTTCTATAATTGGTGCTTTTTTGTTTTGCACTACCTCCATACCTTGTTCATATATGTTTTGAATGTCTTCGTGGCTCTTACCGAAGTCTAATCCATCATCATTTCACTCTTCATTGACTGCTGTTAGGATAACTCCAACAGACTGAGAGTGATTATGAGCACCTGGAAATGTCCTTTCTTTATGGGCATGTCTTCCAACAATGCCATCCCCATGTTCCTTCCCCAAATCTGATTTTTCTCTACTAATATTTAGCTCCATGCAATCATTGGATACCAATAATTCATCATCAAACACTAAAAGGTTTTTACCTTGGGTTGCGTTCTCCTTAATTTCCTTCTCATTCCTTGGCACGTGCCCCATGATTTCTCCAAACCCGTGTGTCTTTATGGTGCTATTTGGAAAATCAGTCAAGGGATCTACTTTGACAATGGTGATGGGGGCTTCTAGGGCTCCCATGAGTTGCTCCTATTGAGATTTCTATTCTTTTTGGTGCCCTTACTATTCTTCAACTGTAAAAAGTATTTGAAAGACAACATTTCTCTCACCTTGAATCTGAGGGCTGCATATTCTTCACCCCATGCCTCTATGTCCTCTGTGTCGCTTGGTGGACCTAACTCAACTAGACGCTTTTCTGTTTGAATGAATTTGGCCCAGAATATTTGAGGAGTGGGTTTAATGGAGGTCCTTGCTTGACTAGAAGAGCTTCCTTCACCATTATTTGTTGCTCCCTGGTTCGTTGATTTGTTTGTATTGTGTCCGTGTAGAGCTTTAGCTAAGTCCATAATAGATCCTGTCAATGCATCATGCATTTCCCTCAAAACATGTTGTAACTCCCTTTGGCTATCCCTTTGAGATTCCCTCAAAGCCAATTGCAACTCCCTTTGGCTCCTTGTAATTAATTCTTGCATAAAACTCAGCTCATCTGTAGGAAGAGCTCTCTGATCTAGATCATCCATGGTTCCTTTCCTTGGGGTCTGATATCTTCTTTGATAAACTTGAGTCGTTTTTTTGTTGTGTATCAAGGTCTGATTTCTTCTCACAGACTGATAAGGATCACTGCTCTGATACCATTGTAATATCCCCAATGAGATGTATTATAATCCACAAGGGAGCACCTGAAAGTTTAGATTTATAACAACAATATGGATGAAGAAATATTAGGATAATAATGCAATTTATCCACAAAATACAGATCTGAAATACCCTAGATATGGTGAGCTGCTATAGACACCAAAAAATAGTTACATCTAATCTTAAATTACTCAAATCTCATGCCAAAATATTTATAATAATTTAGGAATGCAAGAACACCAAAATACTGAATTTTTAAGACCCAAAACAAGAAGAATTTTATTATAGATGTGCAGAAATACAGATTACAAAAGTGGCCGGAAAGAAGTGATCCCAAGCCCAAATCCACTAAAACAAAGTTGAATATGGCCTCCAAAATTATGGCAAAGTTGTTGGTGATGAGATCCGGGACACCCGTGCCCTTGAATGTGTCAAACTCCACCCACAAGGGTGCAAATAACCCTAGATATGGCTGAAAATGAAGGTAGAAATCTGCCCAAACACTCGTCTTCAAACCTTAGCTGGAATGCCTCAAATCTGCAATATTGGGTCTTCAACCACTATTGAAAATATGAAATACGCCTTGAAAGTTCAATAGAAACTCCTGAAATGGGGGATCTTCACACAAAGGATGAAGAGTTTTCGTTCTTCAACCTTAGCAAGAGAGGGTTTTCGTCCTCTAATGCAAGTACACCAAGGGGTTTTGTCCTTCAGTGTAGAAATGGAAGAGTAATCAGCCCAAACTAGAAAATAGATATCAAAATAACCAAAAGATATCAAATGAACCCCTCTTCACCTCCTTTTATACTTTTTTGTCTCTATTTTTCAAGTGGGGTGTTCCATGTGGGATTAATAAAGTAACTTTATTTTCTTATTTTAATATTACTTTACTTTTCCACCAACCTTTAATAGTTAATTAAAGTACCAATAATAAGAATTACTTTAGTATTAAAATTAGATTATTAATTCCTCCTTTATTCTCCCTTTAGCCGACTGAATACAATTGAAAATAGGCTCAAAAGGGGTCTTCTACCTGCCCATATTTAAAAATATATTTTATTCTTATAATAATATTAATAAGTTGCCCCTAGATAATGAATTGATCGGGCCCAACTTAGAAATATTATTAATGTCCATTAATTTGAATAAGGGGACATTTCATGCATAGGAAATTTTGCGCATCTTTGTTTGCTAGGTTAAACAACACGGAGAACAAAAAAATGTAATGAAAAGAAACATGGGAAAGCCAACACGAGAAATTAACACGTGCAACTTGATTGGGTGCCTAAAATAAAATAATGCATGTCATTCAAAAGTAGGAAAACAGATTTTGAGGCACTAAAAGCTAGGAAAGACATGAGAAAATGAAGCACCCAGGACCTTTAAAAGTGAAGACAAAGCACATATAAACACTTTAAACCATAGTACTATGAAAAATGATAATAAGCACGAAATTAGAAAAACTTGAATAGGATAAAAATAATTGGAAATCATTTTGTCGAGATCATTATTTGTGCTAAATAACTTGAAACCATTCTTTCGTAATTGTTATTCGTGCTATCTTATTATATTGTTATCATTTAAAACTTAAAAGGGAAGTGGCCTTGAATTTGCAAAATTTGGGCATGTTGGTGACAACACAAGTTAGTATCTCAAAGCATTGCTCACAAAAACACGACAATTATATGGCTCTAAATACTTACATTATTCATTCTTTTGTTTTAATTATAAACTTGGGGTTAACATCTATTCCCCCAATTAAGACAAGGTTGTCATCATTGATAACTCAATGGGGTGGACAAAGATTTATTTAGATTCTACTTCTCGGGATGTGGTGCTGAAATTGGAGTCACGATCGATAACGAGGTAGTAGGAGTAGAAGCTTAGGGTCCTTGTGATGCCTTTGAGGAAGAGGGTGAAGCACTCTTCCTTCTAAGCTTCTTTAGCTCTTTTTGCAACTTCAATGCTTGGCCAACCATGGTCCTCACATTCTCACACTAAGTGGCATTCTTGGCTTGCCACCTTTCATGCTTTTCCTTTATCTTCTTCTTCCTTTTTGCATTTTGGTTCTTATACTTGACGGATTCTAACCTGAGCATGGAAGCCTTAGAAGAGGCCTCCTCAAACTGCTTGTTAGCTCTCTCCTCACGCTCTTGTCTACTTCACAACTGTGACTCTCGAGTTTGAAGCTGACCATTTTGCCCAACCTCATCTTTCTTCAATTTTCCGACTTCCTTTTGCAATCTTTGTATCTCTATTGTTCGGCTAAGGAATGTTTCTTCTATTTTTTTGAGAACCAAGATAGCCAATTTGCATTGTTGCTCAACCATTTTGAGATTTGAATCCAACTCCTTCCTATGCTCCTTGACTTGTGTAAAATAGTCATGTGCCTCTTTGAATGTTTGGTCACAAGCCATTCGCCCTACAATGGGTTGGTGTACGCATCCTCTGTTGGGTCAGTTGGCACTCTGCTTCTTATCATTACAACTTGGTGACATTCTACCTCAAGGAGGTGTGCTCCAATAGTGACAAACTATCTCATATCAATATTGTTGTGAACTGGCCCTACAATATGTCTTTGACATTTCGGAAGCTACCATATCCAATTTAATCTCCCAATGGCCATGTCTAAAGCTGGAAGCCCTTAACTCGTCCAACAATCTTGTATGTCCTAACATTGGGCTCTCCTTCCTCTTTCTTGGAAGAAGGTGACAAAGTACTATTTGTTGGTGGTAGTCCTCATCCAATTTTTGTTTATGTGACCTTCTCTACGCGGGTCTTGGATTCATGGGTTTCACTCTTCGTTTATGTATTGGCTTTTGGCTGGTGAGTGGGGTGGTGCTTGGCATGCACCTTAGCCTCCTCATGAGCATGGATGTGCTGTCACAAACTGAGTTTTTTACAGTGGGTCATTAAAACAAATTCTTTGATGGCTCCAAATTCACCTTTAGTAGACGTATCATCAAGACCCTTATTCAAATTATAAAACTCATGGAATGCATCAGCTTAAGGTATACATCAATACCTCAAAATTCGTATTAATGGGACTGATTATACTAGTTTTTCAGGTCAATAGAATCAAGGTCTTATCTGTAGGTCTAGCTTTTAACTTTAAGGCTCACTTTCATGTCGAGGTACCAAACACATAGGCTTGGGATGGTGAAGTCGAAAATTTCCTATAATCCATATAAACAACACTCACATTCATATGCATATGATGATGAAGTTTGGGACACTTACACCCTGAAGATGGATTTCTCAAACCTCTCTTAAAAAGTCTAAAAGAGGTAGTTTACACTATTGGAGCTTAGATCATAAGATCACTTCACCATATAAATGTCAAGGGATGCATGTCATGATATTTGGACTGTGACCTCTATCAAACATAAATGTGCCAATATGTCCTAGTGGTCAACATCAATGTCTTTTACACCATGAATCTTTCAAACCACCATGACTAGTTTTTATCTTTGTTAGGCTTTAAGCGGTGGGGTATCCTTGTCAAAACTTGTTTCACAAAAATCGGTATCAAGCACCCTCAACATGTAAATCAGCATGAAAGACCCGACATGTCTGCTTAGGTCCGTTCTTTTTGTAGACTTTCTTTCTTTCCTAAACCAATATCGGTCAACATGAGACGTAGGGTAAATTGTTAAGATACGGCCTCCTAGAAGGGAATAACCATAGCTATGTAGGTTGGAAAATTTCTCATCTTTATGGATGACTTTTAGAAATGGGTGGTTGAATGACATGATATGCCCAAGGAAATGTTGTTGGTCAATGAAAAAATATTCCCCTGGTATCATTAAAAGGCTACCTAAGGGTAGCTAATTACTGTATTTTTTCATACAGTGACAAGGGTGATTTGAATCGTAAATGAATCTGGTCATAGATGAGTGCCAATGTACGGAGGCTCATATGGAAGCCCTTGGAACATCTACTTAACTTGTACCTTCAAAAAATCTTAGGTGAGATTAGTAACAGCAACCTAACTCCTCAATATCTAGCCAATGTCAAATGAATTCAAAATCCTAAATATTCATGAATTAATGAAAATTAGCCACTAAAATTTACACTACATGAAACCTCCATCAAACTTGAGTGTACCTATCAAATTTCTTCAATGAGTAAAAAACTTTAGTGCTGCTGGTATAGAGCTCGTCCCCATGCTGTGTAAAAAAATACCACCAAACTAGAATCCTCCTAATAGGTGTCCTAGTGATCTTGAGGCACATCATCTCTTTAGAACAAGTCAATGAACCCCTGCTTTTCCTCTAGCAACTTTCTTGGTCCCAATGTGCAAGGTGGCCATCGCTTTGAAATGGTAGGGTTTTAGTGATGGTTTGACCATAAACCTATACTTCTTTGTTTCCATTACAGTAGTTATTGTTCAATCACAAGTATAGACCATCATCTTTGGACTCATTTGTTCTCTTGTAAAATTCTCTAGGCTCATTTGAACCAACACTGATGAATCTATTAGGTCACCATGCATAGATTTTAAACCTCATGGATAAACTCTCAACTGCTTTCCACTCAAGATGGTAAATGACTGATTTCAAGAGCTCCATTGGACTAAAACTCCTTTTTCTTACTTATCCTTTTGACACTGTTAGCATATGGATTTGCACGCATGCAAATGACATGCAACAGTGTGGGAACGAAGTCCCTCCTCAATGAAGGTGAGGCTGCCTTTATTGAAAACCAAAACTGTATTTACATCTGTACATTCAAAATTGTATGTGGGGGGTGTTTTGGAACATCAATGGAAAGAAAAGTGAATGAGGGAGATGGAATGGAATGAAGGAAAGGAGTGGAATGGAATGAACTAAAAGAACATGCAAGAGTTAGGTAAAAACAGAGCCTAATATTGCATGAAGAGGAAAGATGAATAACCAACACAAATAAAATGGAGTTTGAGTTAGCCAAACAAGAACGTGTAAAAGGGAACACACATGAGCAAGTAGATAATCAGAGCTTGATCACTGTGAACTAGAACAACTGATTAATAATGTTGACAATAAGATCAAAGATAATATTTGCATGCAAGATTAAAAACACCTAACATCTAATGAACATAAGAACATTAAATGTTATAAGAGACAATGAATGAGACACAAAGTTTGTATTCCATTAACTCCAAAATATTTTTCAAAAAAGAACACAAAGTTTCTTTCTGAAACAAAGCTTGCACAAAAGTATTTTCTTCTCCTCTCTCAAAGTCACCCTTTACAAATGAGCCCCTCACTTCCTTTTATAACCCAAAAGTTGGTTACAAAGTAGTTAGGGTTTTACATGATCATTAAATAAGGCACTTAAGTGACCTTTGACTTTTTCAACAACCTTATTAAAGACAACCCAAAAATAGAAATTACTTAAAATAACCATTGTTTCCCAAATAACAACACCTTTTAAAATATACAATAATAACCAGTGCCTTATCCATTGAAATGGGGTCCGCCTATCTCAAGTGTATGAGAAATGGACTCTCCCACTTCGTTAGATACCAAGAAAATCAACTTCCCTGCACCGCCGGTGAAATTAGGATCTACCGCTTTTGCCAGTTGAAAGGATCTAAACCTTCCCAAAGTTTCAAACATCTTTTCTTCTTCTGGAGGTTCACTTGGTCGAAGAATAGCCTCACAAAATACCTGTAATTCAAGAATTCTACCCGGCATATCATTTAAACTAACAATTTTGGATTGAGCATTCTCAAATAAGTTCTTTAATTTGATGCAACGCTCCATGGAAACTGACGAGAAGTTATTGGCGGGAGTGTACATGTCCTTAAAAAATTGTGAAAATTGTTCTTCCACCTACTCCAATGAACACATTTGATCATGCTCATTTACGAGGTTACAAAGAATCTCAGCCATGAATTCTGTGAATCAAGGAGATTGAAGAGAAGGATTCATTGCACATGCTGTCATAATGAATCATAGAATCCTCGAGAAGAATTTTTCTTGATTTTAGATGTAGACACCAAATAAAATGTGTCCCCTGATGTTCAAATTCAAGAATTCCTTGAATAGCTAAAACTTAAGATTCCATACTTGTCATTTCCTGTAAACTAGGCAATATCTCATCCAAATTTGATATAGTAGAAACAAAAGTTTCTTTGAAAGAAATAATTGGATCTAGATACACATTGATATGTTCATAAAACTTAAGCGTGGTCTTGAACATCCCCTGGCCTAAAACAAAAATCTTTGAAAGCCAAGTTTTAGTGACATGGCCCATTGTGTTTATTTACTTTAACAAATTGATAGTCTCTTCATTTGGGGCAGCCATTGTATTAAGTACTAGGAAGGCGGATGACATGGGATTTATTAAATGTTGAACCTATTCCATACTAATTGATTCTTTTCAGGCCTTGAGCTGAGAGTTTTGAGACTTGTATTTCTCAATTCTCTTTAGCATGATATCAATTGATTCTTGAGCCATTGCCATGTCACTTTCTATTGTAGATATTTCAAGTCCCAGTCTAGAAACTTCATAGCCGACAGGCATCATAGCATTGCACTCCTTATCCACTTATGGAATGGTAAGGTATGTAAATTTTTTTCTATCATTATCAACTGTTATTCAAGAAATCACCTTACGCTTCTTAGGAATGGCGTCATTTGAAATTTTAAAAAGGGCATCAAAATCAATGTCAATTGGCTTGAAAACTCTCTTCCTTTTCTTCACTTTGAAATCAACACAAGAAGGAGTATCATTCACTATTTCAGCATACAGAATCCTGGAGTTCGAATCAATATTCTCATTATTTCCAAAATCATGAGATCCTTCTTGAATCCTATCTACAACCTCGATTTGAGGAGACACAAACTCAATATCCACTTCCTGATTATTTGGGAGATTTTGGAAAACCCCCTCATGAACTACATGCTCTGAAGTGTTTGATATTTGAATTGTCTACACCTGAGTGGATGTTTTTTTGAAGCATGGTTGAGGATGATTTACTACTAGTTTTTAAGCACTATTAACAATGTGGGTAGAAGAATCTCTACTCGAGGTAGAAAATCTAGACACACATTCTTTTCCTTCTTCAAGGTTTGGATCTTGAGATCTCCATACCTTGTGACTCGTTACTTGGTGAAGTGGATTTTGGAAACCACTCCTTTCTCGCTTATTGTGTATGATTGGATGGTAATGAGGTTGATCAAGAAGAGACTTTGGTCAGAATGGAGACCCCCCTCGTATAGGAAATTTTTGTGATCTCGAAACGTGATCTGGAATTGATTGTAATTTGGCAAGTTCTCTATCATACCAAGATATGCTTCTTTCAACAATTGGTTTGTTCTTGCCATCAAGAGAAAATTCATCTCTTCTGGTCCAGTCGATTTGAGGCAATGGGGTAGAGGAAACATCATCATATGAGGGATCACGACATCCTCATCATCATATGAGGGATCAATGACATCCTCATCATCATTTACGAATGATTTGGGAGGACTCCTGATGTGAAAGGCCTTAATCTGAGCAAGTGTTAAGTAAGAGTACTCCCACCTTCTTACCTCAAGTTCATCCAAACAAGCAACCTAGAAATGTTCCATGTTAGGACTATGTTGGTACTTTATCTCCCAGAATATTTTGCATATATCCATTAATACCAAATTGAGATCTCTTCACATATGGATGGATGGTTATGAGAGTGAACTCTTTTTCCATGAGTTGTGCACTAAATATATTTGGACATTGGTACTCCCCCCGATTTGGATTGGGAAATGAATTCTTGGAACAGTGCTTGTCACTAAGAAAGCAGTGAACTTGGAATAATTTTTGTGCCATCTCCATTTATTCCCATCTATCACTAACATACTTAGGGAGTTTCCATGGGGGTACCAGCAAAGCAACTCATGTGAATTTAGGAGAAAGATGAAAATTGAATAAAACAGGTTCCCCATTAGGAAATGACGCTCATGGCTTCTTTAGAAAACCTTTCCTTAGCATTCTGATTCAAGTTCCGGATCATGCAAAAGGTGAATGCATTGTTGACTTTTCTAAAATGGTGAGAACTATTTTTAAAGCTGGAGCTAAGGGTAATAGTGAAAAACATTGTTTGACGGCCCCATGAACCCCTCTCTTTTTAAGTCCCGAAAATAGATTTCTTCATGCTAATGCATAGGTCAGATATGAAGTCATGTAGAAGCATCCAGTTATATTAACTTCTATCAATTATTTTTGAATGGTGTTACTGATGATGGTCGCCCAATCCATAAACTCTTTCTTGGCTAGGATGATATAGATAAAATGATACATCCATGGGTGGAAAATCCTAACAAAAGGTAGGACCGAAAAACTCGACTTAAGAGAGTGATCATGTCTCTGATTTCTTTGACAAACTCAACGCGATACAATTCTTTGGAGGGGCCTGTCAATTCGAGGTCTCTTGGTTACTAGCCAGTTGTTGTTGACCATTTTCCTCCACCTCAGGGGTTCTTCATCCTAGAACTCTTGTGCTGATTGGCGAGTGATATCCACACTCTCAGGAAATTCGGGTATGCCAAGAAACTCCTCAATGTGTTCAGGTGTGATCAAGAGGAAATAGCTTACGATTATCTTTGAAAATTCCTCGTCTCTCAGGGTCATAATAGCTTCCGCGTAAGCAATAACCAACTCCGAACACTGCAGTCGAGACAGGGAATGTTGTTGCTTGAGGTAGACCACTATGGTAAAGTCTATATAAGAAAATGGTATTACCTTAAGTTTTCACTCGCTCGCAGAATTATTGCACATTGATGTGACCCAGATTTGTGTCAATGATGTTGTCATATGCTGAATTAATGGAGCAGGAAGGGATAATTCCTTGGAATTCATATTTTAGGGTGGATTTATTAGATTTCTCCACTGGCTTCCTCTATCTCCTCGTAGATTTAGATTGTTCCACCATTATGAATTTAGCATACAGAAAAGTGACTTAAGCACACCAAATAACGCAAATTGGGGGCTGGGTCTCAGTCTCTGAAACCCCGTTGATGCAAGAAAAATATTTTTCGACTTTAATATTATTATTATTCTTATTTTAAAAATAATAATAATAATTGATCCCGAATTACAATTTTCTTCTCTTTAAAATAAAAATATATTGAGGCTAGGCTCGAGCTCCAAAATCTAGTGACAACAATGATATCTATTTATTTATTTTAAATTAAAACCTCCAGATTTTATTTAATTCATGACAGAACAACTTAATATCTCCTAATTCTTCCTTTTTTTCGGTAGTGCATGAAAAACTAGCTTTCCTATGCAATGCGTGAACCGTGACTTCTCTTCAACTGCATGCATATATCCTGCCAAGGTAAATGTGTGGAACATTTTGCAAGCTTTTCTTTATTTCCTCCGTGGAGAGCTCGTATTTCTGCCTATGCGTGTAGGTAATCCCTCTGCCTCAAATGTGATTGTTGAAATGATTCTCTATCTTTTGGCTTGCGTGAAAAAAAAAATTGCTTTCTTGTATCCAAATGCGTGGATTTTAGCCTGATTCTTGGCTCCTCTGCCCAATGCGTGGGAATTGCCCTGATTTTGTAGAAAAGGTGCATTGGGAAATATTTATTCCTTAAAACCTGACATGAAATCCAATCTTTCTTTTCTTGTAATGCGTTGAAAAATTGATTATAGGGTGTGGAAACCCCTATGGCATAGGGAATAATCTGCTATTTTAAATCTTGTTTTATTTTGAAAACTGGCTATTTTCTTCCTTAGGCGTGAAAATTGATCTTTACTTGGTGTGGAAATTTTACTGACTTTAAACTTAATTAGTTGTCCTTTTCCTTCATCTAGACGCATGGATTTGAATGCAGTTAGCTGCTTGTTTTATACTGTTCCTTCCTCACACGTGGAAAGAAACATGCCAAACAAATCTGTCTTCCTTGGAACCTTCTCTCTCCTAGGTGAACTGGGAAGTTGCCTCCTTCTGTATTGTGTGGCGCCCCCTCCTTGCGTGGATTCTCCTTAATGCTGCTCTTTGTTCCTCTGGTTAAACACTGTGGCTCCTGGCTTTTCCTTACGGGTGGAAATGTAGTCTCCTTGTATTTTGACCTAGTTGATGTGTGGGCTCTAATGCATGGCCTTGAAAAATGCTATTTTTGTCTTCTTACTACTGTGAGCTGTTCTGCCAGTTTCTACGTGTGGACTTTGTTTTGATTCCCTCTCTAGTTGCGCAATGGTATTTGTGTTATAATTGGTGAATGCGTATTTCAAAATTGTTCTTCTCCTCTAATGGTGCCTGGAAAGCTTTGTTTGGGCTGTGCGTCTCCTCCACATGTGTGGATCCTCTTAGTCTCCTTGTACGTGGCAAATAAACTCATGCATGAAAAGCAATGTTATGTCCCCCTGTGTGATGAATCTTTAACCTGCACCTAGGTGCGTCGATTCTCCTTCAGGACTTGCTTCTTAATGCATGGTTTCTTTATTTAAAAACTTTTTTTTCAACTGCGTGGCCTGCTGCCACTGTTCTTTAATCTTTTAAAATCTATGTGCATGTTTCTTTTCCCTGGCGCGTGGAAAATGGTTGCAACCTGGGCTGTGCACCTCCTCTAATGCATGAAAAACTTGTAAAGACTAACAAATTTGCTTTCCTCTTTGAATCTTCTTCTGAAACCTCCTATGCGTGGATAGCTATTATTTCTCCATGAAGGTGTTAGCAGATGCTTGGATTGGTATTCTTTGATCTTGAGAAATCTTGGATTCATGCGTGGATTTTCCTTTTGACTGTGCGAACTATTATTTCCTTGGAAGCATGTTTCGTATTGTGGGATATGAAAAAATATTATGTCCTTTAGAGAAAATAAGAAGCAAAGCTTCACATGAACTTTTTCCAATGGGTTTGATGGAGGAAGTTATGGGGATTAATCCAACTTCCTCTCTTCCTAGGTAGCTGGGCTTAAGTGCCAAGGGGAAATGAGGAAAACAACGGAAAATTACCAATGGGAATGGTAGAGTGGGTTGGTAATCCCCTTTCAATTTCCGCATGTGGGAAATTGGGGAATTTCTTGCCCATTATCCAATCCATGATTTGGAAATTGGTGGAGAAAATCCCACATGCAGGAAAATTGAAGAAGATTGCCAGGAAAGGGGAAATCTGGGTTCGGGAAGCCAAATTGGCATTTCCTGGTAGTTGGAAGCGCAAGCTTACTTCCCTGGTAATAAAAATTTTTTGAATGAATTTTTAATTTATATTTATTTAATTAAATACTTCTCAATTTATTTAAAAATCAATTTTATCAAACAAGAAGCAATTAATTAATTAAATATTAATTAATTAATTTTAATGTATTTTAACGCGATATAAAGCCTAGCGGAAAGTGTTCTTGCCTGAAAATCACAAAATGAAGACCAAAACAATCAAAAAAATGAGATGATCGCAATGAGGGCAATGAACCACGCAAAGTAACACTTTTGAAAAATTTCAAATTTTTCATTTTTTATTATTATTATTTTTTAATAATTTTGCAAAGTCAAAATTAGCTGATAACACCTGGCTAGCCTTTGCCTTCACTTTCTTTTTCTTAGACACACCTTTCTTATTTGTCCTTTTCTTTTTGGGTTGAGGTCGAGAGGTTGCATTCGGGGGTGTGCTTTGGTGCTTCCAATCCTTTGAGGAGTCACGGATGATAATGTCATAGGTTTGAGCTTTGATCACCGAAGTACTCTTGGACGCATAAGTTTTTCCCTTTCTCCAAGGCAATTGACGACCTGTGCTTCCTCTGCATTGTATTTGAGTTTGAATCTAAATCTGAGTTTTAGCAATAATAATTATGCCAACCTTTGTGTTGTACTTGTATATGCTCTCATGAATACAATGATATGTCCCTTGAAAGCCTTATAAAATAATTTACCTCCCTTTTAACAATTCAGTTTTCCATGCAAAAGGCAGTTCCCTCGTGTGCCACCACCAACTATCACGTGACTCCAATCCCTCCAAGGTGTTCGGGTACTCATTCACTTTGCAATGTTTACCCACATGTTTTGTCAAACAATTGTCATGCAAACTTCCATGTGAGGAATAATAATTGCTTGGCAATCGACACTTAATTTTCATTTAGTTCCTCTCCACTCCATCCCTCCTCTCCCTCCTCTTGTTCTCTTTGGTTGTCTTCGTCAAAACTCCAGTTTCCATGCTGCACCCTTTGCTAATTTTCCCTTGGCACCAACTTGACATTTTGTTAAACACTTCACATGCAAATTCTTCTCTTGCAATTTTTCTTGGTATTTTGTCAAATCCTTTGCCAACACCTCTTCTGATTGTTGTGCATTTGAAGAAATATTTGGAAATGTTTTTTCATTTTTTGACCCTCAATGTCTTAAATACCCATGGCTTCAATTTGCTGGGTTGCTCAAGGGTTTACATGCACTACATGTATTTTGTTAAACTGGTTTCCTCCGTCTAAAAAATATTCAAAAACCCTTAATGCACTTTCCAACTCTGCTTGTAACAATTTGTTTGCTTGGTCAATTCAATCACAAGGTACACAAAAATATTCCTTTGCACAATCTTCAAAAATCTTTTTTTTCTCCAAATTCCTCTTATATGGGCAGAATTTTGATTGTACTGCTTATTATTTTGGATGACATTATCAATTTGAACATCCTTACTATTAATTTGGACTGATTTTCCACAGCCCCTGTTTGCATTCTGCCTTTTCGACAATGTCTTCCCTGATGGATTTCTCTTGTTTTAATAAAAAAATTGCCTTCAATTTCTGCCTAGACATATTTGTGAGGTCGGATGGCTATTTTGTGGTCTTGGACAACCCTCAAAATGGCCTTGATGGTTTCTCCATGAGGTTGAACAACCTCTTTCGAGCATCGGAGGGTCTCCTCCTTGGTCTCCACTTTCTCGACATTTTCTTGGACATCTTGCCGAGGGTGAATGGGCTGTCCCTTGTTATGGACGGACCCCCTGTGTCCCTTGATGACCTTTCCTTCACATTCGATGGCCATCCAAGTTCAGACAGTCTACCCCAACTATTGGACGTTGGGTCTTGGATGGGACGACCTTCTCTCCACCGCCCTCGACAGCCCCCTCTTGATGTTGGACATCCTTCCAAGTTTGAACAGCCCCTTGATGATGGATTGGTATGTCTGGATCTTGGATGGATTGGCATATCTCTCCATGGCAGGCTTCCATGGATGGGTTCGTCCCCTCCATGCTTTGTCTGTTGTTCTCTTGGGCGAATGTTTTATTTCCAATGGGTTTGACCATCCTCGGACATCAATGAAAGATTGGCACTCTCCTGGGTAGTCTATTTTCACTGTATGTTTGGTAATGGAATGATTGAGCAACGAACAAGAGATTGCAGACTCTACTTCAAAGTTCAAACATCAACTTCAAACTTCAAATCTGCAGTACTTTCCTTGCTCCACGAAAACTAGAACGGGATATTGAAATGTGTGAGGGAGCGGCAACAAAATGTATGGGAGTGGGCACCTGCAGTTGTGATGGATTGTAGTTGTAGCAGAATTCTCTGTTTGATAGTAGGCTGTAGCATGTAGAAAGGGTATTTTTTTTGGTCGTGTTAGTAAGTCTATTATGGTTTAGGGGGAGGGGGGATTAGGGATAGATTAGTTAGTTTTTATGTTGTTTAACTTTACATGCCATGCCTTTTTGGGTCAGTTCCTAGAAAACAGCCCACAAACTTTGGGGGGTTCTTGGAAATGGACCAAAAAGAAACGTGTGTTTCTGGGCCACTTTCAGGGGTGACCTAACCTTTTTGGGCTGTTACTAGCAATAAACAGACTTTTCTGGGCTGTTCCTGATTAGATCTGCAAGGATGACATGTAAAGTAGAGAAAAACTTAAAAGAAAAAAAGCATAAAACCTAACAACCCCTTATTATAACCCACTCCTGATACCCCCAAGCTAACCCAGCTCTGCTAAACACTAATGCGCTAGCTAAACAAAAAGAGAAAAATAAACACTCTTTTCCAAAATGAATCCCCTGCAGATTCGGAATGTTTCAGTACTGAAAAGAGTTTTGAGTATTAACGTGGGGTGGGGTGGGGAGTTGGTTGGTGGGTTGGGGGAGGACATGTTTCCTGCAACATAATTTCTTAGTTGACACCATTTAGATGCCCTAATTCTACTTGTGTGATAACTTACTCATTTGTAATGGATTTGTCTATGGAATTTGGATAGTCATGAGGCTTCTATGATATACAAAGGCTTCACATGGAGATCCTTTCTCCCTTGATGCAATGCATTTTGTTACCTTTTGTTTATCCTATTTGGCCACGGTTTGATGGTTTGTGGATGGATATAGACTTCCTTATTTGGTGAGTTGAATTCTGAGAAGTTTCAACGTCCCACTGTCCATTCTAATTGAAAGAAAATAAAGTATTTGGGTTATAGATTATAATTGTGTTACTAATTTTTGGTCGATGTTTTTGGTCTCCCTTCATGACCCACCATCATGACAAGAAATAGATTGGAACGCCAATTTTGAGTCCCTTGAGTAGACGATTCTAGAACCGCATCTTACTTGTAGAAAATTTTAATTTTGTTTTACTAGCCATTATACAACTTTTGACTAGTCATTACATGGAGACAGCTGAACTTATGCTATAAACTTTTTAGGTTTACCTTTGAAACATCCTGGAAAAGACGATGAAATTCTCTCAACCCATGTGGAACATAGTTCTTATTGTTACCCCTGATGGAATATTGCTGAGGAAAAATAAGCCAGGATCATCTTTTTACCATTAGATGGTAAGCTGACTAGAGATATTAACAAGATTGATTTTTGTATCGACAAAAAAATAAAAAAGCTAGTTTTGTTCAGAAACGGCTATCTCCATGCAGCAGCTAGTCAAAAGTTTTATAATAGCTAGGCTCCTTGAGGTCTTTAATGGATACTAAATGTGTTTAGAAATGTCTAGTGGTAAGATGCAGTTCTAGAAGAATCTATTTAAGGAACTCAAAATTAGCATTCAAATCCATTTGTTTTCTTTATGATGGGTTGTGAAGGACGACCCAAAAAGCCAATCATTTTTTTAACACAGTTGTAATCAAGAAGCCAAAGATTTTATTGTATCTCAAAATGAACAGTGTTTTCTTTATTCTTATACGCGCATTATTTAAATATTCTGACCCAAGTTTGGAACAAGTCTGAATAGTCTGAAATTGAATAGAGGCTTTCCTTTCTCGATAAATAAATTTGTTTCTAGGAAATATATATTGTAACCCATTGATGTGTATTTTATCTAATGCCTCTCATGTGTATCTATATGCTAGTGTCCTGAGGTGTTACATGTCTATTGATTGTTAATGTATTGCAAATTTTCATATGAACCGCATTCCCTATCAAACGTCATTCTGCCGAGGCTTGGATAAAACTAGCTGGAATGGAACTTGCAGTCCCTCTGGAAGGTGCACGGAAAAAGTGCAATTCAAAGTTAATGCTTGTAGAATAAGCACTAGAAGTAGGTAAGAGATGTAAACAATAGCCATAGTGCCACTTATTTATGTAAGCTGACTTAGTAAAGCAAGCGCTTAATAAGGAACAATTATGCAAGTAATGTGCATTTGAACCTTGATTGAATTATTGGTTTAATGATGGGTTTGTAAAGACTACATACATATGGATCGTTGTGGTTAACCTACCATCCCCTTTCCTATATGTGCATCTTCAGTTGATAAATTCAGAGGTTTGCTTTGACAAGTGTATCGAGTATCACATGCAAGTCAGCATTCATTATTAGTGAAGACATTCCTATTTCTTTACCGTTCTGTGTTTATTTCTTTACATGGTTGAAGATAGTTCCTATTGTATGTGTTATGATTGTGATATGTTTTGCTATTTAATATTTTAAATATAGAATAAGTTACTTTTTGGTGTCATTGCCATTCCTTCCCATCATTTACCTTTTTGAATATGTATTGGTTTTTTGTTACCAATCATTATCCGCAACACCTTGAAGCCATGGCCAGTCTGAGCAATTGAAAAAATAAAAAAATAGAAAAAAACAAGCTAATAAAATGACATATTGAAAAGGCACTCAAGTGAGAGAAGGTTTTTAGATAATTCCAAATTGCGAGGAAGAACGTTGTAAGCAGGGCTCAATGTCTGTATATGGGCAAAGATGATCAATATGATTATCCTTAGTCTTCTCAATAATATAGATTAGGATATAAGTAGAAGACCATTCTAGGGCCAACACACATGCGAAAGATAGAATACCAAATGGTGTATGAGTCGTGGATCTAGAAGACGATAATTCATACTCTATCAAAGGCGTACAATTCCAAAGCCTAGGGCTAAAATAGGGGATGAGGTCTTTCTATAATCTCAAGGGTAGCAAAGGATCTCAAGGATTGCAAGAATGAACAAAGGGTAATAAGCAAGTGCTATAAAATATCTAAGCTAAGGTTTGTAAAGCCATGAGGTGGATATAGGCAAAAGTCAATATTAAGAATAATGTGCTACTCTAGCCTAGTCTAATATATGATACATCAAACCTAATCAATCAAACCAACATAAAAGAAGAGAAAGGCTTAAGAGTACTTACCTTTGTGAAGATATTTTTGGTGCACGAACCACCCTAGGGTTAGTAACACGTCGTGAGAGAGTTGTTGTAGGTCGATCACAAGAGGGATATATACAAGACAATTAGGGACTTCAAAGACGTAGCAGGTCTTGTTGGTGTAGCTCCTCTTCTTGTTACTCTTAGTAATCCGATACTCTAAAGTAGTTCTCCAAGTATAAGCTGCACTAAACCCTAAACCTCTTAAACCTTTAAGGACAAATTTGCAAGCGCAGACAGAGTAGACCATGTGATGACGTTCTTAGAGAAATAACAACAATGATGCTAGTGAAGTCATGTTCTTCTTAGCTGATGACATTGACAGTGGTCAATGCTGTCGGCTGGAAAAAGGGCTTTCCATTCGGTATCAACTAGGGTTGATGCCATCGGCTATAAACAATCCGACTTAAAGGTGAAAGGGGAAAGAATATGGAGGTAGAAAAAATAATAGGAAACATGTATGAAGGCTATCTAAAGGTGCTGTAGGCATATGTGAAGGTGATAATCTGCTTGTGGTGACGCCCCTTAAGGCACACACTTACGGAGATTAATGCGCCAACACCCTGCAATGAGAAATAATTAGTAAGAGAATAAAATAAGGCGGATACAAAATCAAGTAGTAGTTGGAGATGATGTGGTTGCTGGTGCTGACAGGAAAGTTTTAGTGGGGGAATGTTCCATGCAATTCTACCAGAAAATGAGAGCATTACAGGCCTGCAGATAAGTATGAAGGTTGGAATGCTTGAATACAATGAACAATGACTAGCAATAAAGGTATGATTTATAAAATGATAGGATCTCTTAATTAGAAGAGTCATTAAAGTTTAAAATAGGAAAAGACGATTGCTCTAAAAGAAAAGAGCAAGCAATAAGTGAAAAAGGTTTAAAGAAAGTTTAGTCTGGGAACAATATCAGTGAATACATACAAACATGAAAGAAGATGATAAAGAGCAAGCGATAAGAGAGAGAGAGAGGAAGTTCATTCCGAGAGTAATATGTAAGAAAGCAAGTTGACTCAAAAGCATTTGATGTTCAAGCGTATTTTCCTATAAGTGGAAGTTGTCTTTATTCCAAATGTTGAAAGTAAACAAGAAAGACCTTGAGGAATGGGCATACATCATTGACCGAGATATGTTTATCATTTCCATAGAAACTGAACTAAACAAGGCAGATAAACAGAATAAACAAATTGTCAATTCAAAGTCCTTTTTGTAGTGACAGACAAGCAGAAAAAGAAAAGAGCAAGCAATAAGTGAAAAAGGTTTAAAGAAAGTTTAGTCTGGGAACAATATCAGTGGATACATACAAACATGAAAGAAGATGATAAAGAGCAAGCGATAAGAGAGAGAGAGAGGAAGTTCATTCCGAGAGTAATATGTAAGAAAGCAAGCTGATTCAAAAGCATTTGATGTTCAAGCGTATTTTCCTGTAAGTGGAACTTGTCTTTAATCCAAATGCTGAAAGTAAACAAGAAAGACCTTGAGGAATGGGCATAAATCATTGACCGAGATATGTTTATCATTGCCATAGAAACTGAACTAAACAAGGCAGATAAACAGAATAAACAAATTGTCAATTCAAAGTCCTTTTTGCAGTGATAGACAAGCAGAAAAAGAAGCAAGTCAGTGTATAACAATTCAGATCATAAAAAGACCTAGTTATCTGTGGCGTAAAGAATTGATTTCAATATTTTACTAAATTCAAGATTGATGAATCCAAAGTGCAACAATACGAAAACAAGCAATAAACTGTACAAAAGATTATTGCGCAGGAAAAACCCAATTCCATTCTTCGCTATCCCCTTCACACTTGCCCTTCTTCCACACTCTTCTCAATCTGATTCTCTTTCATGAGGATTCATCCTCCTCCACACTTGGCATGATTCATATCAAGCTCGAGCCTATCAAGACTTGTGTCCTTCACACTCCTGCTACTCTCAGCCATATTTGGCTGCCCACAAAGAAGCAGCTCTTTCTCACCAACTTCTACATCTTTCTCAAAGGAAAAATTTCTTTCTTCTTCACTCCATGCTTCACCAATGGAAGTCATATCAAGATTAAACTAGTCTAGAGCTTCTCCCTCTTCAGGCTCAATGACTATCTCTTCCATATCTTTTTCGATCAGAAGATCTTCTTCCTCTACGTCCTCTTCAGTAAGGATCTCTCCCTATATGGGCTGAGCACAACCTTCATTCTCCTCTTTACTACTAATAACAACCATGTGTTTCTCTTGTGGCAACTTCTTCTCTCCATTGCCTTTCAAGACAATGTGCTTCTCCTCAAGCCTCTTACTCTGAAACTTCTTCAACAATTTAGCATGGTCTCTTGTTTGCACTACTCTTTTCATCATCTTGGTGACCATCTAGTCCCAACTTCTTACTTTCTCCTTATCTTTTCTTTTTCTTCTCCATTGGAATTCCCTCCAAGCTTCAGCTGCACCACTACCTAACCTTTTTTAGGCATACTTAACCCTCTTGGGGTCTTCTATTCTCCTTTCCATGAAGCAATGCTTCATGTAAAACCCAACTCCTGAATTGCTCAGGATTTTCTCTTTGTGAGAACATGTATCTCTGCTTCATGCTTTTCTTTGCTATGATATTGGGAAATTTCTATTCTTACAACCATCTTCTTGAAGTCTCTCATGGCCTCCATAAGCTTGTTCTTCTACTAATTCATTCTTTGGCACTCCATATTTTTTCTCTCCTTCATTTCTCTAAACCTCAAGGCTGAAACTCTTTCTATGAAGATATTTGTGTACCCTTCTTTCAATTTCTTCAGTCATTTTCAACTTTTGTCCACATTCCATCTTTGCATCCATAGCCACAACCACAATTCTCCTCAGAGCTATTCCAGATTCTCCTCAATAACTCTGTCCCATAAGTTCTTTACTCCCAACATCTTTGGATGCTCTGATACCGTTGAAAAATTTAAAAGTTTTAGCAATATGAAAACAAGCAATAAACTGTGCAAAATATTATTGAGCCTGAAAGAACCAATTCTATTCTTCGTTATTCCTTCCCTACCAATTCTTAAAAATGCTTTTCCTTCCCTACCAATTCTTAAAAATGCTTATCCTAAATCTATTAAAAAAGACTATCCTAACTTGACTCACTTTCTGACAAATCAATGACATCTGTCTCCCTTTCCCAGAAATCCTATGACAGTTATAACTACTATTATTAGAAAATAGATTCCCTCTCCAATTTTTAAACTACACAAATAATGCGGAATGAGGAATCAACTTCCATTCTGCAATGTCTTCCCAGGTCCCACTCATAGAACTCTTGCATCAAAGATTGATGAGCTGAAAGTAAAAGGTGTCTTTTCTCAGGTGCTAGAGTATGCTGTTTGAGCTGTGCAAAACCCTCAGGAAACTGCTAGAGAGAAGTATGTGCTTGCAATTGATGTTAGACATCCTGGTCTTGATGTCATATCTTGTACAACCACTCCAAAATCTACGTTTTCAGAATGTTTTTGATTGTAAATGTCTATGGCATGAAAAGCAAGCAATTTATATGGCAGGGAGGCCTTGAACCAAAATTTCAAATGGCAGATTTATTGATGATGCCGACCTAATGTTTGCAGCTGCCAGCGGACTGTATGCACATCCATTTAGGCCATTTGAAGGAGATTTCTCACTTTTTATAGAAATTCAATGCACAAGAATCCATAGGTTTCAAATTTCTTGCTTGGAAATCAAGGCAGAGGTTGCTGTGATGTTTGTAGCAGGGAACAGGATGACACAACCAGCCTTTGACATCATAGAGCTGTACAGGCTGATCCCAGCTGCATGGGCTGACCCCCCCAAAAGCCACAAGTCAATCCCAACTATATGCAAATAAAGAATGGCCTAATAGAATATCCCCCTTGTCTCTTGATAATGGGTGATCTAGACTAGGATAATGAGAGTAGCCATACTAAAGATGCACACCTTAAATGTTGTAAGTTGGAAAAGATGTGGAACTAGGGAGGCAATAATCCACACTCTATAGAAGATGTAGGGTTCCAAAGCCTAGATCTAGGATAGGGTACTGGCGTCTAACTAGCTCTTGATAGCAAGATGATGTTAATAAGGTTGTAACAAGATATGAATTCTTATGCTAGGGTTGTAACCATAGGTTGTAAGGATTGATGGGTTGTAAATCCCAAATGATGGTTTATATGGCAAGAGCCGATAGATAAATAACTATGTTGCCATGATATAGGTACGAGTATGGGTTTGGTTTGTGGATACATCAATTTAAAAAAACCCTTGGGTATGATACGTCTTGGGTACGTCCGTGTATATATATATATATATATATATATATATATATATATATATATATATAAAAGAAAAATATTAATTTTATATATACACTCACTTTTTAGTCTTTAAGACATACAAAACTGGAAAAATATAGTAGGGTCAAGGTTCAAAACATTCAATATGCTTAAAATTTAACATCTTCATTAATCATGTGGCAATATGAATACAAATAATCTAGAATATATCATCTAGATTTCCTCAAAATCAAATTCTTGCATGCCACTCCTGCTAGCTCCACTCTCAATAGCTCCACTCTTCGCTCCTTGTGAACTCCCTTGAAAACTGAATAAAATAAATAATGCTTGTAAACAACGAGGGCATCAAGTAATAGACAATGGCTGCCTCCAAATGTAAATCCTCCTTGCAATGAAACTCAAACAATGTCTGCCTCTAAATGTGATGTCTCCTCCTTTGAATGATCAATGAAACAATGATTGCCTCTAAACAATGGCCGCCTCTAAATAAACTTGACCTCCTTGCAAGCAATGGTAGCCTTTAATCTCGTCCTCCTTGTAATGGTTGCCTCAATTTGTCTTTTGTATTCTCAAATCATTTAACCAACAGATTCAATTGTCAGTGTCATTATAAAACCAGGGTTGTGTGTCCTAGGTTGTATGCAATGAAGTCTTATGCAACTCAGTTGTTTTGGTGGTTCCTTTGGGGGGGTTTTGGTTGGTGTGGTTCCCCTTGTTTCCCTCTAATCTACGGAAAGGAAATGCAATGCTAAACTACTGAAATGAAATACATGTAAGCTACTGAAACAACGTTGTTGTAATAAAAATGCTTTCAAAGGAAATACTTTAACTGAATTTGAAATGCACACACCAAATTGAAATACACACACGAATTGAAATAACAGAATTGAAATTGAATTGAAAAGTAGAAATATACTAAGCAAGGAAATAAACAACTGCATTTAGATAAACATTCAAATCAAAGCATTGAAACTTGAACTTATCAGAAATAATGAGCATGCATGAAACATCAATCCTCCAATCACCTTGGTTGAGTGGGCCCTTGCTCTCCCTTGGGATTGAGGTACTCTTAACACCAAAATATATTCAAAACAACATCGACTATATTGATTCAAATGAGTTCCAAAACATATTTCAGTATGAGACTGAAAGTAAACACTAACTGATATAAAATTGTACTGTAAATTACTATCATCAACTAACCACTAAATTGTCTTCAAGAAGGTGTCTTTATAGACACAATTAGTTACAAAATGTGCCATGATTATAGGCACCAAATTCAACCAATAACATCCTCATTAAAGCTCATTGAAATCCTATGATATAGCTAAAAACATGATTCATGTTTGTAGGCTTGTTATGGAAAAATCCTCCATGATGGCGTGATGGAAAAAGACTCAGCCTTCTTGATTATAACTTCCCAAAATTGGTAGAAAATGCTCATTATTATCCTACACATGTCATCACATTACTCACAGAAGCAGTTAGTAGGAATTTCTATGGTCAAGAGTTCACATGAAACAAAAACAAGAGAAATGCATCAACCTTACTTAGGATATAACTATATAGAACATCCCCCATGCACTAATTAACATTTTTAGGAATAAATCAATAGCCATATAGATGATATAATAGGTCAATTAATGCACTCATCATCTCCCCTGCACTTTACCTTTTTCATGTCCTCATGCAATCTCATCTTTTCACTGCTCTTTGTCCCAACTGTTGTGCCATATCATGTTCTTCGAATTGATCTGCATATTGTTTTTTCGTTCCTTTACACTCCTGAGTGCTCAAGATAATCTTTGCCCATGCTGTAAAGCTATCATGAGATTGGGCAACATTATTCTGCCAGGTAGTCATGGGACTCAAGATAAGGGGTGGTCTCACCTGTGTTCCAACCCACTCATCATTGTACTCTTTCTCACCTTTCTCTGACAACTACTGGATGATTTCAACAAGTGCATCCCCCCTCCTCATGCTCCAACTGAGGTTTTGGGGAGAGATCACTTCCCTTCTTTTCAATGGTAGGCTCAATGTATCCCACCGTTTATCACAAGCTTGCAGTGCTTCACCAAAATTTTGTTGACTGTAAACCTCAAAATCTTGAACACATTTTTCTAAAACCTTTGAAGTATTCTTTCCTATACCAGCCTGGTAGTAAAGAGACCTGAAATATTTCTTCATAGACACATCGTTGTGATGGGTAGGCCAGATGTAGAAACCTATAGTTTGGGTTGTCTGATTGAAAAGTTTTGTTTTCTCACCCCATACAATTTGGTTTCTAAGTAATGATTGAAAATCCTTTAATTGAAATTCCCCCACAGACAAATTAATGAAGAAATCAGGAACATTAGTAACCAACATATTGTGAAGATAAAATTCACACAATAGATTCTGAATCTCAGGAGTACTCTTTTGATAGATTTCCAAGAATTTTTTTCCATCTGGGGCCTCATAGGGTTCTCTACTACACATCCTCATCAATTTCCAGGCATAAAATTGTTCTTGAATAAACATACTGTAAACAGAGGAGGGTTTCCTACAGGCTAGAAGTTTGCAGGCCATAGGACAAACAAAGTCCAAAATAGATTCTAATTTCTTTTTATCACTTGTACTGGCCTCAATCTCTTCCTTAAGTTTCTTATTTTCCTTTGCCAATTCTTTATTTCGAAGAGATAATTTGTCAAAATGAGTAGATAAATGTTCCATGCTTTGAGACCAATATTCCTTTGTCTTTTGAGACTACCAACTTATACCTTTAAAGTAGTAATTTCCTTAACCTTCTCTACAGTTCTTTGTACAAATTTAGTTTGTAAAGACAAATTAGTTTCTTCCATACCTTTCAACTTTTCTTTCAAAGAGGAAATTTCATCCTGGTAATGCCTTAGCACCTCATCTCCATGTGGTTCCTGACCACCAATCTCCATTGCAATAGTTTCTGGAGCTCTGGTCTGTATTTCCAGTGCTACAGGAATTTCTGGAGCTTCAGACTCAGTTTCCGGAGCTACAGGAATGTCTGACATATCATCATGTGGAGCTGCAGGAACATCTGGAATATCATCATGTGGGCTCTTTTCCTTTGGAATTGTTGTTGTAAACTCATCAACATTTGACTGATTTTCCAAATTAGAAGGAATATCAGTTTCAACAATCTCTTCTATAATTGGGGCAGAATCCACAGGGGATGGTGCAGACTGAGGAACTGCAGGTTTCTTAGAAGCACAAGACCTTCTGGGTCTAGATGAAGTAGCAGCAGATGTAGGTGGGGTAACCTTTTTCTTGGAAATTTGAGGGTCAGAGGACTGGGCATCTTGGCTTGTAGATTCTTCCAGTACCTCATTCAAAGGCTTAGGAGTTGACTCCAATTTAGGCTGGGCACTTGGAGGTGGTGCTGAAGAGACTAGGGCAGGAGCCTTTTTAATTCTCTTTTGTTGTGAACTTTCCCCTGCACTCATTTTTTCTATCTTCCTCTTAGGCCTGTAAAACACCTGATGTGCACATATCAAATGTATGAGTCTTGGGTGTTTGAGGGTGGCTTTACCAGCTCCATTCTTGTATTTTTGACCCACTTTTATAACAGCCACAACAAGATATTCTGGTAGATTAACCCTAAGTTTAGGGTTTGTGTGACCCTTCTTCAGATGAGTCAGGATTTTCAATGTATCACCTTTGAGTATTGATGGCTTCCTGTCACAAATAAAATATCTATTAACCCATTTAGCTACTTCTTTCCAGTGACCTGGTAAACTCTCCTATTTAATCCCTTTTTGAATACCCTGGGGAGTGAGTATTATCTCTGGCATAGCTTCCCCTTGATCATGAAATAAAGGTATCAAATATTTCAGTGGGGCATTTGTAACAATTTTTAGTCCAAAATCTGGGAGGCTGGATATGGCAGTGACAATATGACTGTTTATCTCAACTCTTTTACCCCCTATTTTTGAACATGTCACTTCAAAATTTAACAGGAATTCATCAACCAGTTCTTCATCAAAACCTTCAAACTTTCTAATGAATTCTAACCAACCTGAGTTGTGGAACACTTGTGAGATGACAACATTACACAGGAGGAGCTCTACAGATTCAGGTTCTGAATTTTTCTTCTGCCCCATGGCGTAGACAAATGTGGACGGTGTTACAACAAAGTGGTGGAAGTTTTATGTGAAGAACACAAAACAATGGCATGAAATATCGGTAATGGCAATTTGAAATATACTTTAAGCTCTTATTTGCATTGAGTCGGTGCAAGTTTGGTGGTGGAAAAGGTTGATAGGACTTAGAAAGGTTTAATCCGTCGCAGTACTCATGTCCTATCATGATGAATGATAATGCCACTTGTCTTTTTCACAAAATCGTGACACATGTGGTTTATTTTCTCATTATTATTCATTACCTCCCACTTTTCGGCATGAGATTTTGATTTATGACCACAATAAATGCATCGAGAATTGTGTTTTGATTTAATCATATTAAATAAATGCAATGGGGGAGTCCTAAAAAGCTAATATCCGTAGCAAGGAAGAATGCACTTAACCTTGCCAGCTTAGCTCCCCGATAACATAGAATTCCATGTCCTGCATTCACAAATAAATGTGATTAATGTATAGTTTAATAATTAACATCCCTAACCTTTATTGAAAGCATGAATAAATAAAACAAACTACAATCTAAGGGGAAGAGGATCGAAAGCATGATCATCTCCCTTTATTTGAATTCAAAAATAACTATTCTTGGCGGGAAGAGCCAAACTCTTCCACTGAATCCATTTCTTCACATAACAACATATCTTTGGTGAAAGTCTCCTTATTCAGAGGAAACTGATACATCCTTAATCTATGTCCATTCACCAGAAGAGTTCTCCTGTCTCCATCGATCAACAGTAGTCTCACAGAGCCATTATCATAAACCTTTTCGATCTGGTAGGGTCCCAACCATCTTGTTCTCAACTTTCCTTTGAACTGCTGGTACTTTGAGTCAAAAAGTAAGACCCAATCTCCTTCATTAAACTTTATGTGCTTGATACGAGCATCATGCCAGGATTTTATTTGGTGTTGAAGAATTTCAGTTTGTTGTTGTGCCTCCATCCTCATTTCATCCAGTTCATTCAGTTGCATTACTCTCTCATGTTGCGCTTCATCCAACTCAATTCCAACTTTCATTGTTGTCCTCCAAGTCTGCAATTCAAACTCAACTGGTAACAATGGCTTCTTCCCATACACTAGTTCATATGGGGAGAAACCAGTAGTGGTCTTCCAGGTTGTATTGTAGGCCCAAACTGCTTCTGGTAGTTTTGGTACCCAGTTCTTCCTGTTTGCATTGACAACTTTAGTTAAAATGTTCTCCAGCTCTCTGTTTGTGACTTCCACCTACCCATTGGATTGGGGGTGGTATGGTGATGATTTCCTATGCTTGATTTGGTAGATCTCCAGGAAGGATTCAATCATGTTAGACATGAATTGAGGTCCCTGATCAGATACAATGGCTCTAGGGGCACCAAATCTCAGCATAATCTTATTGTACAAAAATTCAGCTACAACATCCTCATTGGTAGATGTCAATTCTTGAACCTCGGCCCATTTCATGACATAATCAGTGCACACCAGTAGGTACTCTTTTCTCATAGGATGGGGGATCAAATGGTCCAATGAAATCAATTCCCCACTTCTCAAATGGTCCTAAGACCAGTTGAGGATTGAGGGGCATTTCAGTGGACAATGTAGGCTTCCCCATTCTCTGACATGCATCACACTGCCACACGTACTTCTTGACATATTTGTGAAGAGAGGGCCAATAGTACCCAGCTCCAAGGACCTTGTGAAATTTACTCTTCACTAAGTAATGTCCTCCTCCAGGCTCATCATGACAAGCTCACAGTATGTCATACACTTCATCCTCTCAAACACACCTGTGAAGAACCATATCAGGACAACATTTAAATAAAATTCCATTACACCATTTGTATGTAGCACTATTTTTAACTAATCTTCTTCATTCTTTATTAGTAAAGTAAGTTGGAAACTTCCCTGTAGTTAGGTAGTTAGCAAGATCAGAAAACCATGGAGGTTGTGTTGATACTGCAAACAAGTGCTCATTTGGAAAGTGATCTTGGACTGCCTCCTCTTCTCCTGAAACATTCAATCTAGACAGGAAGTCAACAACAACATTGGCCTTTCCAGGCTTATCAATAATAGTCAAGTTAAATTCCTGCAAAATAAGTAACCATCTAATAATCATGCCCCCTATGACTAGTTTATTCATCAAATATCTTATGGCTGAATGGTCAGTATACACAAATATTTTATATCAAGTAATATAATGTCTAAATTTATTCAGAGAGTAAACAACAACTAAAAAATCCTTTTCCTGTAGTGGTGTAATTCCTCTCTGTTGGGGTCATATTTTTGCTAATATAATAGATGGCATACATCTGGTCTTCCTTGTCCTTTTTCCAAGAACAACTCCCATGGCTGTGTTAGAAGCATCAGTGTGAATATGGAAAGGTTGTCCCCAATTGGGTCCTCTCAAAACTGGAGCAGTGGTTAATTTCTCTTTGATAACTTCAAAATCCTGTTGACATTGAGGAGACCATTCAAAGACACAATATTTTTCCAACAAAGAAAACATGGGTGCAACAATTTTACTAAAATATTTTATGAACCACCTATAATACCCTGCATGTCCAAGGAAACTCTTGATATCAGTCTGATTTGTTGGTGTAGGAAGTTTAGTAATTACTTCTATCTTTTTAGGATCAACCTGTATACCTTTGGTAGAAATATGATGACCCAAGACAATTCCTTGATCAACCATTATCAAACATTTTTCATGACTCAAGGAAAGTTGGTGTTGCTCACATCTAGTTAACACTTTTTCAAGATTATTCAAAGATTCTTCAAAAGTTGACCCGTGGACGGTAAAATCATCCATATAAACTTTGACACAGTCATTTGTAAGGTCTGCAAAAATGGCCAAAACTACTCTCTGAAAGGTAGCAGGTGTGTTACAAAGTCCAAATGGTAGAACTCTATATGCAAATGTACCCCAGGGACAAGTGAAGGTGGTCTTATCCTGGTCAATAGGTGTTATACTGATTTGGTTATATCCACTAAACCCATCCAAGAAGGAGAAATATTTCTTACCTGCCAGATTGTCCAAAACCTGATCAATAAAGGGTAGGGGAAAGTAATCTTTCTTGGTGGCTTTATTAAGCTCCCTATAGTCTATACAAATTCTCCACTTACCATTTTTCTTGGGAACTATAACTAGTGGTGATACCCACTAACTATCAGATATAGGATAGATGAATCCTACCTTCAACAATTTTTCTATCTCATTCTTGACAATGTCTCTAAGTGTTGGATTAATTATTTGTTGTGGCTGCCTAACAGGTTTAACATCCTTAGTGTAAATATGGTGAGTGCAGATGCTTGGATGAATCCCTTTCATGTCAGTATAGTCCCAAGCAAAGGATTTTGAATGATCCCTCAAGATATCTACAACCCTAGTCTCTTGGATGGCTTCTAAATTGTTACCAATGGTCAGCTCTTTTCCTATTTCAACAGTCACTTGTTTAGTATCCTTCATAATAGCAAGCTCTGCATCAACAATCAAAGAATTCAAGGGAAAAACATGAGGCTGTAGCATGTGCAAAATAGTCATGTTTTCAAGGGACATAACCTTGGCTAAAGGACAATGGAAATCAGTGACTGTATGTTCTTCATGATAATCATAGATTTCTTCACAATTTCCAATAGAAATGTCACTTACCAAGGTGATATTATCCATTGAGTTCAAAATAGTTGTTTCCGTAGCCATAGTTTCAATTTCTGTAGCCACAGTTCTAGTTTCTGTAGCCATGGTATCCTTTTCATCAGACATTGTGTATGGCTCAACAATTTCTTCCATATGATTTCTCACTGCAATGGTAGCCAGATAAGAAGAACTCATATTGTTAGTATCTGAAAAATCTACCCATACACGTTCACAAACATCCACATATGGTTGGGCAGGAGGATACAGTGAAATATTCTTTTCTTTTTTCCCATTCAAAATAGTCATTTTTCCTGACCTACAATCAATGTATGCAACAACAGTGGCTAACCAGGGCCTTCCTAAGATGACTGGGTATCCTAACTTCTGAGCTTTAGGCTGTAAGACCATAAAATCTATAGGATACTCCCAAGATTCAACCGTGACCATAACATCCTCAATCACTCCATCTGGTACAACAATAGATTGATTTGCCAATTGAAGAATGGTATTGGTTGGCTGCAATCCTATTAAAGACAACAGATTGAACATATATGTTGTTATAACATTGATGGAAGCACCAAGATCTACCAAAATGTTAGATATTGATTGACCATTTACAAAAATAGTAATGACTGGACTCCCAGGATCCCCATATTTTGGTGAAAGAAGCTTTCCAGCTACGAGATCAGCTAGATTTCCTTCTACTTTGACTATTTTTGGGTACTTCCTCTTCCTTCTTGGTGTTTTTATGCAATGGCTTCTAATGGTCTGGTTTAACTTAGGAATGTCCCTTATTTCTCTCAGAAGTGGGACCTCAATGTTCATCTTTTTCAGCTCCTGAACTAGTGTTGTTTCTTCCTCATTCTGTGTTTCTCTTAACCATTCTGGGAAAGGAGTTGCATGTGCATTCCTATCATTTCCTTGGTTGTTCCTAGTGGCTCATGTTTGTGGAACATGTTTAGTTTCCTTATTTTCCTAGGTATATCCTCACTTTCCTCTGGTATCTTATCATTTTCCTCAGGTATTTCTATGATAACAATAGGAGGATTGTTTATTGTCCTTCCAGACCTCAGCTGTACATTATTAATGGCATTCATCTGCATCATATCACCCTTTCCTGCTTCATTAATTGAAGTTGTTTGTTGATTTTTGGGGTTTGAGATAGGATGAGTTGGGAGTTGAGTTTGTGCTACTTTCCCTTGCTGATAATTTTGTTGTGGTGGGGGCATTAAAGCTTTTGTTGTTGTGCAAACCTCCTTGGTTGATTAGAATTCTGCTGAGGTGCCCATTGTTGATTTTTCCATGGTGGTATATTAGCTGGTGGTGCCCAACCTTGCTGATTGTATGGAGGCACCCATGGTGGTGGTTATGGGTAAGCCACCCAGTTTGGTGGTGTCCAGTCAGGTTTTCCCCATGTTGGTGGAGGATCCTGATTGGGCCATGGCATCATCCAGGGGTTCTGAGTAGGTCTAGGGGCATAAGCAAGACTGGTTATTTGATTGTTGCATGAAGTTTACCTCTGCATTTGATTGAGTTATGGCATTTAATCTCTCTTTCAGCTGAGGTAGGAGATTACAATGATTGGTATCATGGTCAGAGACATCACAAATCAAGCACATTTTTGTGACATCCAAAGGGCATTCTCTCAAAGGATGTCTCTTCCTACATTTAGGACAATATATATCTAAAGGTTCCTTTGCAACATTGTTCTTGGCTTTCATCCCATCTATGGTTGAAGTTAACTGTGACAGGATGTTTGTTTTCATGTTAGCCATTTCTTCAAGAAGTTTTGAGGTACCTAGGGCATTCTTTGATGTTTTCCTTTGCCTTATACCTCCTCTTGTTCTAGAGTAACTCCTACATAACTCAACAATCTGTGCCATGGTGAGTTTGTGTACATCACCTCCTCCCATGAGATGGAGGGAGTCTTTGGTTTCCTCATCAAGTCCTTTAAGGAAAATTGTCTTAGTGATTTCTACATTTAACTCATAACCACTCCTTCTATGGAGAAAGAGAAATCTATCCAGATAATCTTCCAAATTTTCATCTTCTTTTTACTTTATTTGGAAGAACTCTTCTCTCCTATCTCTTCCCCTGCAGTAGTCTTGATATTTGTCCAAAAAGGATGTCTCCATGTCCTCCCATGAATGAATGGAGTTAGAGGGAAATCCCATGAACCACCTCATGGTAGAGTCTTTGAGGGTGGAAGGAAAATGTTTGAGTTTCTGGTTGTCTGTTTTGTAGTCATATGTCTGGCAAAGAACTTTGAATTCAAATAAGAACTGGTCTGGGTCTTCTTTGGACATTCCTTGAAAGATAGGGAGAATGGATGGAGAGATGTTTTTCATGGGTGCATCCTCATCCTCATTTAGGACAATGGGATAAGTAAAGGTTCTACCCAAAGGTTGGTCCTCATCATTCCCATTGTCTCCCATTTCTGAAAGTTGTTCTGGTTCTAAATAAGATGATGTAGACTGTTCAGAATTACTTCTAGGCATTGTATTAGATTCAGTGTCACTTTTAGTGTTCCCTACTTGTGCTCTGTTTGGAGATATTCTTTGAATATTATGAGGTATAAATCTCCCTTGAGTGTCCCGTGGCCTGTGCATCAATGTTGGTCATGTAAACAAGGCTTAGGACTTCTACTGGTTGCATAGATTAACTTCACTAACACCCATAACATGTAAGGTGAATAGAATGGCATGTTGTGCTTATGGTGTCCCCAGAAATGATGCCAAAAATGATGGGTCATTGTATTCTCCAATCATTTAACCAACATATTCAATTGTCAGTGTCATTATAAAACCAGGGTTGTGTCCTAGGTTGTATGCAATGAAGTCTTATGCAACTCAATTGTTTTGGTGGTTCTTTTGGGGGGTTTTGGTTAGTGTGGTTCCCCTTGTTTCCCTCTAATCTATGGAAAGGAAATGCAATGCTAAACTACTGAAATGAAATACATGTAACTACTGAAACAACGTTGTTGTAATAAAAATGCATTTCCAAAGGAAATACTTTAACTGAATTTGAAATGCACACACTGAATTGAAATACACACACTGAATTGAAATACTGAATTGAAATACACAGAATTGAAATAACACACAGAACTGAAATACTAGTAAAGGAAATATACTAGAGCAAGGAAATAAGTAACTGCATTCAGATAAACATTCAAATCAAAGCATTGAAACTTGAACTTATCAGAAATAATGAGCATGCATGAAACATTAATCCTCCAATCACCTTGGTTGAGTGGGCCCTTGCTCTCCCTTGGGATTGAGGTACTCTTAACACCAAAATATATTCAAAACAACATCGACTATATTGATTCAAATGAGTTCCAAAACATATTTCAGTATGAGACTGAAAGTAAACACTAACTGATATAAAATTGTACTGTAAATTACTATCATCAACTACTATGAAATTGTCTTCAAGAAGGTGTCTTTATAGACCCAATTAGTTACAAAACATGCCATGATTATAGGCACCAAATTCAACCAATAACAGCCTCATTAAAGCTCATTGAAATCCTATGATATAGCTAAAAACAAGATTCGTGTTTGTAGGCTTGTTATGGAAAAATCCTCCATGATGGCGTGATGGAAAAAGACTCGGCCTTCTTGATTATAACTTCCCAAAATTGGCAGCAAATGCACATTATTATCCTGCACATGTCATCATATTACTCACAGAAGTAGTTAGTAGGAATTTCTATGATCAAGAGTTCACATGAAACAAAAACAAGAGAAATGCATCAACCTTACTTAGGATATAACTATATAGAACATCCCCCATGCACAAATTAACATTTTTAGGAATAAATCAATAGCCATATGATACTTGCGTGATTGTAGACACCATTGGTGCATTAACCTCCCCTAGGGTTAGCAACATCTTATGAGAGTTGATGTGGGGGATCACAAACGAATAAGAGAAGACCTAGTAAAACCTCTTGTTGAAAACTCCAAAGACAACAAAGGTTGGGTAGACCATAATAAGTGCAATTTCTATGTTAAAGAATCCTAAGTACACAATGCTCCAAGTGTAGACTCCTAGAACAAGTAAGACCAACTTCAAGATCTCTAATGTTTTAAGGCCAGATTTATGAGCGCCAATAGACTGAATGAGCAATGATGATATGTTAGAATGAGCGCTAACATGCCAAGCATATATTGCAATCATGTTGGGGCATTGTAGTTTCTGCTAGTTGATGGTATCGATTGTGGTTGATGCTGTCTGCTATTAAAAACTGCAAACCAGAGGGTATCGACCATGGTTGATACTGTCGGTGATAAAAAATCATGGGGTCAAAAAGGAAATCTTGATTCCTGTAGGGAGACTCAAAGCTGCTAAAAGGTGTCATGATGAAGGTATGTGTGCTGAAAGTGGGTATGGAAGTGATTGTAAGAGGATAGTAAGGTGATGTCGTAGGGAGGTTGTAAAAGACAATTGTAGATGTATGAAAACATGGGAACTATGATGTAATCAAATTACATATAAAGGCTCTCTCATAAGTACCAATACTAACCAACTCAATGCAACTAGTGAAAGTTGCATGTAACTGTATGCACCCTATTTTGCACAGGTGCCAAATTAAATATAACCAATGATGATGACGAGGATATCCAAAAACATGATGAGACCACCTCACAACCCCCTTTGACTCCTTAGACTCCTTTACATCTCCCTTAGGCTCTTCTGCCCTGTCTCGGAATCCTTTTTCTTTCTTCCTTCTTTTTACCCCTTTTTCGCTATCCGGCACAGTATCGCCGCGGCTCCCACTGCAGCGGTTCCGCTTTAAGTAGTGGCAGTTCTGTCTCCCGTTGCGGCAGTTGCGTAATTGCCTCGTGCAGGAACCGGCGGTTCCGTCTCCAGTACATCTCCAGTTTAAACTCAACTTGCCTTTCATAATTTTTGATCTTTGTTTTCACCATGTACATGTTTGACCTCGTTTTTAATGCCCAGTTCATCAATCCTACTCCCTAACACTTGAGTTTACCATCTAGGGATCTAATCTTAGCCATAGATTTAATTTTTGATCTAAAGTTAAGGTTGAGATCACTTAGAGGCTTTCTATTAAGCAAAATTAAGCGCTCATTTGTTGCCCCACAAATTTTTGAAGCTCTTTTCAGAGAATACTGCTGCTGCTACTGCTTTTTCCATCAAGAGAAAGAAAGACCAAGCCCAAGGGAGATTGCTTTCTGTATTAAGCACCCCAAGGACCTTGATTTGGTGCTATTACCAAAGAAGAGAACACAATGGCTTCCAGACTAGTCTTCTGCCCCTTGAACCAGCCACAGATCTGCTGTTTGTTCTTTTTCCAAGGCACACCAAGATTCCATTTCTTCCCACTCCACGATTACCTTCACACCGGCCGTCAAGAGCATCAACTAGAGTAGTTTCCTGAGGGTATAAGTACACAAAGTTCAAATCATCTCCATTCTGCTTGCAAATAGAGGTTGGGTTTGAATCAAGTTTGTTTATTTACATTTTAATATAGATTTAGATTTCTTCTTTTGATATTAATCAGAAAACCATAAAAAATTTAAGAAGTGTTAGATTTGTTTTGATTGAATTCATGCATTGTAGCTTAAAAGAGTAAAACCTCCATGCTCCAGGTGTCTCCCATCTCTGGGATTAGACCCTAGATTTAGAGTAGGATCATAATTTGTTGCATTTATAAATCTAGGATAGTTTAATTTCAGAGTTTGCATATTAGAAACTACAAAACCTCAAAAAGATAGTTATATTTGTTTATGAAATTGTTTGAGGATAAATACTTTCAATTATAGAATAGGTAAACCATAGTCTAAATTGTAGATCCTAATTCACACAACACTCATCTTTCCAGTTCAGCATTTAGTTTAGAGGGATCACATTCAAACAAAGTACAAAACCAGATCTGAAAAAAAAAGGTTGTTCTAGGATAGTTGTTGCTTTCATCTCTTGTTTTGTGGCAAGTTCTACTATAGAAAAGTACAAGTTAGCTTTCTACTGTAGATCCGAATTTGTTTGCACATTTATTGCATCGTACAAACCCCATAAAACAACAAAAACATAGATAGTTTCATTCTTATAAATTAGAGTAGTGAAAGAATTAATAGCTGATTCTCATGACATGCAATCAACCGGTATCTAAAGCTTTTCTTGTCAACCGGTACTTAGATTTGTCTGTGTATCATTTTGTTTCATCTTCATAACTCATACAAAAACCAGCCAAGATAAATACGGACAGCAGGTCCAAAAACTTGAGTTATAGACAACAAAACACACGGCTTTAAGACCTAAACAAGCCTAAAAATCAATAACAATCTTGCAACAACCACCACACATAGCAACACTATTTTTGGTGCAAGAGAACAATAAAAATAAGACAAAAAAGCTTGTTGATCCTCAGGACAACAAGTCACTTTTTAAAAAACATTATCACAAGACATCTCCACAACTCCAGTTCTAGCTTCCCTCGTGTTCCCGTTCTGTTCGGACAACAAAACATCCAAGACGACATCTTGTCTGAACTCATATGAGAGGTATTTTGTTCTTCACCATCTTCATCACAGATCATCCTCCAACTTGTTCTTGACGGTGAGGCCCCGCAAGACAACAATCACTTTCGATCTCTCATTAGACAACTACTCCCACTGGGGATTTGAGTGCTCTTAGCTTGTATAGCATCCTCTACCACTCCCTTCCACACGTCCTTACCAGATGAGGGCCAACCTACTTCAAACAATCGTTTCATCCGAGTTGCACAACCCCTCACAGATCAGGACATAGATCTAGGGATTCGCGTCGTTATCATCTTTGACTATACTATCCACCGTGATCAAGTTTGTTGAAGCTTCGCTGCCCTTGACAAGCAGGTTTTACTCTCTCGAGAACATGGGCAGAGGAATCTCCTTTTGGCTTGTTTGCATTCCCACACCCCAATTCACACCATCCTTACACTATCCGTAGCTCTTGCCCACTACCATCCCATCATCCTCTATGTCAACTATCTTGGCCCAGACTAATGAGGAGTCGAGTGCACACGAAAAGCATTCATGTTTTTTGCCGTGTGCAGTAACCATTTTTGGTTACTCCCCGCTCTCGACAATGTCCTCGAGGAGACTGCTTCGGGTAAGCCAATGTGCCAATAGTGCCCACAAAGAAGAAAATTCAGTAAAGTGAAAAATTAGGTGTATATAATAGCTAGCTAGGCTGAACTCCACCCATCACAGGCTGCCCCACTACCACCAAGCCTACTTCAGTCACCTGGGCCAGACCCCTAACCATCAGAAGCCAACTTCGAGTCATCTAGGCTGACCTCTAGCAGCATTGGTTTAGTGTTTTAGGTTAAAAACAAACACATTCTAGTAAGACAGCGATTTTGATGGTATGATCTATTTTTAAGTTTGAGATTTCTTGACGTTGGGGACAAGTGCATGTCACAAGCTGTTGGTAGTTGTTTGGATGAAGTTGTGGCATTATTCAGCAGCATGAGAATTCCATATTTCAAAGTCTAAAGATGAAATACATGTGTAAAGTTGTGAAAGACAATCTTCTAGAAGTAAATTCAGAGGTAAATTGTGGTCCATTTGAGAAAGCAAAGGACAACGGTTGATGTCTCTGGTTTGGTAGGATGTCCAAATTTCATCATCAGCCATTTATATTGTTTAGATCCGATCTTTCCACCAATAGAAAGGTCACTTGGAGTCCAATTCAAAGTTGCAGCTCTCAAGACTATTGGAGTGGAGAATACTCATCCAAGATCAATTCTGCATACCAAAACCACAATGATAAACTAGGCCATTATGCACTACAAGTTTAGACTCAAGATTATGCATAAAACTTCGAGTATATGTCTGTGCATATATCTCTCATCTCTGTGATATTTTACAATTGGTACCTTGGAATAAATAACCAAGTTGACTTTGTTACTCAACTATACGTGGTTGGAGGAAATGACTAATCATGCACAAGAGAACAAATCTTACATGCACAATAACAGAATGCCCCAAATAACTCTCCAACTAAAAACAACTTGAGCTAGTTTAAGCTTAACCCTATTTTAGTGTGAACCTAGAAAAAACCAACCTAGATAGCTAAAGACCAATCCTAGTCTTGTGTGAACGCACCGAGACCCTCCTTTAAGTGGAAAATTAGGGAGAAAGAAAATAGAAGCAAAGAGGTAGATCTTCAGATATGGGTTTCAACACCTAAGTCTGATCAGGTGGTCATTTACAAAGAAGTGTAACTAAAAAAATGAGTCATCACAAGGTTTCTCAAAAAAACCGTGAATCAACATAAGTGTTTGGAAGTTCTGAAATATGCTGCAAGGCGTCCCAAGGAGTAGTACAACATATTAGTAGAACACAATGTTGAAGAAGGTGCATTGGATGGAATGAAGGCCATCCCACAAAATTCACTAGATGGACCTAAAGCCACTGAAGGTGGTTTGGATGCGGTGAAACCCATCACTTAAGATGCACTGGATGAGATGAAAGCCATCATTGAAAATGCAAGAAGTGCAAATAAAAAACTGGTGAAGAATGAAGAGCTGCAAGAGTAGTTTGAATCCACTACTCATCAATGAAGAGGTGACAAATGCAGGGAATGCTAGACCATACCATTGTTAAGAGAAGGGATGATGGTACAAACAACTTCCCTAAAACGAAGGCCATCAATTACATAAAGTAGATGTTGTAATGTGCTATGTGGTTAGCAAGGAACACGACACTTGAAGAAGCAATATGTGCACACCCCCCATAGTGCTGAATGGTTGAATTGATAAAAAAAGTCTGCGAGTGGTCAAATTCACTACTCAAACACTCAATATTGGATGCACTAAGATAGCTCTTAAAAAGTGACCATCAATGTCAAAGAATTGTTGACAATACAAAATTAAGATCTCTCAAGGATGGCCTTAGTGGTGATGGGACATTCTAGCAACTAAAATAGAGAAAAGGGCGGGTAGAATAGAGCGTGTGCATGAGGTAGACGAGGCTTATCCCACGACACTTTATGATTCAGTGCGAGAAAAAAAATATTCCCCAAAAAACACCAAATGAAGACAAATAGATGCTGGAGACTCTAGAGCTTTGTCAATCTGTTGAAAAAAGCGATCAATAATGTAAGAGTTGCTACAAATACAAGGGAACACTATCAAATAGAGTTACACCAAACACAAGGGTACATCAGTAGGTAGGACAAGCAATGTGTGGATTATGAAGCTGAATAATGGAGGTACTACACCGAAAGAGTCCACACAAAGAATGCTTATGAGGACACCACAATTGATGTGAAATCCATCCCAGATATATACAAATGGTAGAAGAAGATGCTTGCATTTGATTTGGTGTGAAGTGCACAAACAGTGCACGGGAGGAAACATTTGAAAGTATGCCAGAAAAATCATGCCTAACTGAAGCAGTCTCAAGACTCTTATAACTGAGTGAAGGTGTAACAAACTCATGTGCTGGTCAATATCCTCACGAAGAGTAGAGCAAACAAAAAGTTGAAGTTCTGCTTGCTTGAAGTGGTCCTAATAAAGATGGAACACCTACTTGATAACCAATGCCATGGCGAGCAATCCAATGAATATGCAAGATAGGAGAAACTATGCCCTCTGAATGTTTAACGTAACTTTGCCAAGGTGACCCATGGAATGGAGTATATGGGAACCAAAGGCAGCTGTATGCTTCTCAAAAGAACCAAGCACATATGCAGGTGAATCTGAAGTGGGAGGTGCAGAAGATGCAACAACAAGAGCATCAAATATTGTATGTGATTTAGATATTGATGAATCAAGGTTTGTAAGTGTAGGAGTATTGAATGTAGGTGGGCTAGGCATACAGGAATGTATTTCCAACACATCAATCTGTTGTTCCAGACTTGCAACTTTGTTTTGTAATGTGAGTATGAGGGCATCCTTGCTGGAAATGAGGGAGAGTCAAAAGGAACTTTGCTTCCAAATTTCCCTATCCTCTTTTACAAAGCTGATCATGTCTTCCTGGAGTGAACAAATTTCAAAGAAAAGCATTTCATTTTTTGGCTGCACGTCAGCATCGGCTTGCATGAGGGTATGTAGATCATGGCATGAAGCCATTATGATAGCAAAAAAATGGACTCCCCCTCCCACCTCACCACCCCCCTCCCCCCTCTTTAGAAAGGAATTTGCCTTTTAAAAATAATTCCCCCTTTAAAAAAATTGCTCCCCCTTAAAACTAAAAGAATCACCCTTCTTAAACAATAACACAATAAAGTTGACTAAGATTAAATAAGCACCTGGCCTTTACAAAATAGTTTCCCCACCAAAAAACAAACAACTTACATTAATAAAGGACCCCCCAATGAACAAGCCCCCTTAACAAAGCTATTTTGTTATTTATTTTGACAAAGGTAGGGACTCAACCTCTTGACCCATAGAGCAAAAGGTTTAACAAAATGGTATTTGCCGTTACTCCAAGCTGTTATACTTAGTATTTATGTCCAGTGTCCACTCTAGGTTAGAAGTGGTCTTTAGCTATCTAGCTTGGTTTTGTCTAGGTTAACACTAGATTAGGTTTAAGCTTAAATTAGCTTAAGTTATTATTGGAAGGTTATTTGTGACATTTTGTTATTGTGCACGTAAGAGTTGTTCTCTTGTGAATAATTAGCCATTTCCTCCAAACACTTATTCTTGAGTAACAAGCTCACCTTGGCTATTTATTCCAAGGCACCAATTGGAAAATATCATTGAGATGAGAGACATACACAGGCATATACTTAAAGTTTTATGCATAATCTTGAGTCTAAACTTGTGTATAATGACCTAGGTTATCACTGTGGTTTTGGTATGTGGAGTTGATCCTAGATGAGTATTTACAACTCCAATGTGGCATCAGAGTTAAATTCCTACAGCCATTACTCAGTGATTTTTTTTTGAATTTTTATTTATTTATGGCCATATGGCTTCTGCCACTGCTACAACAATATTATTTAATTGAAATAGTGGCAGCAGGGTGCAACACAACAGAGTTTGAGCTCATCATCTAGACCTTTTTATGGTAGTGATTCTTATAAAGGTGCAACACTTGCTTCAGTTTCTATTATTGCATATCCGGGTTCCCATACGGAGGATTTTCATTTGGATCAAGTTTTTCTTTGTTAGCATTAGTTTTGGCGTCCCCTCCGCTCTGCCACTGCCTGCCTCTGGTGCTTCCTTTTAACTATTTTAATGTTTTAACTTTTGGCTGCTGCTTGGGGAGTGACGCTCTGACCTTTTCTGTCTACTCGTTCTGCTATGGCATTGTTCCTTGCTAAAAATGTTTTGGTTCCCAATATGAAGGCTGCTTTGAGAGCTGCATATGGCACATGGATTTCCTTGTATGAGATTCCAGCTGGTGCTTTTGCAGAAGTTATGTCTGAATTTCCTGGCCTGTGATGGTTCACCAATTGCTTGACCTCTCTACCCTATATGCCCCCTGGCCATTGGCTGATTGTGTTTCTCCCCATTGCCGGCATGACCCAACACGACATCCCGGCCAAACGCTGATCCACTCTACCTGCTACATTAACTGCCTCGTTGGCATCTGCATTGTCATTTACGATGGCCTACATGGCCTCTCTGGCCAGACACAAATTTTTGACAGCTGTACAGAACGCTGTCTAACCACCAGCGACTCCTCTCCTTGCAACTCCCAGCCTTGCTGTTTTGCTATGCATCAAATTTTTGGATTGGCTTTGTATGATTATAATTGAAGCGTTGGAAGTTGCAACTTGCATTATGATCCTCTTCATGGTCTGCTCTGCCGTTGACTGCTCGCCCTCTTCCCTCACTGCAATCGCCTCTACTGGCACGCTCACCATTGGCACTACGCGCTTGCTGCCCTCTTCATTTTGAAGCCAATTGACATCTGGCTGGCCACCACCTGCGAAAGACGTCCTCTCAACCCATGACACAAAGAAAAGGTTTTTTATTTTAATTTTTTTACTACATGTTTTAAAAGTCAAAAAGAAAAACTTTTACGCAAACAAAGACACCTTATTTTGGTGCAAAAGAGATTTTATTTCATTTTTCTAATTTTAGTTGGACCCTACATTTCAGTCTTATGCTACTTTATGTCTGTTGTCAGCAGAATGCCAAATTCTTTAGAGGGGGGATAGATATAGGCTATAGTTATCGTGACTTGTACTTATCTATGCTGAGTTGATAAATTGAGTATTTAATAAAGGGATGATTATAGAAACGTATAATGTACATTGTACTGCAACTCTTGATTCAATTTCTGGTTTAATGATATTTGGAAAGTTTACACATGTATGCACTGTTGCAACTGTTGTACGAACTGTCCCCTTTCCGAGATGTATGTTTTGAGTTGATACAATTACAGTTGTCCATCCGTGTGTCTCGAGTGTCATATGTGAATCAGGCCTGACCATAGCAAATTGGAAATAATGTACATTGCAGTCATGATCAATGGAGACATTTGTACTATCTTGTGTTTATTTTTTGTACATGACAATTGTGCATATCTCTTGTAGATGATTCTTGTGTGTGTGTGATGTTTCCTTATACAAGTTTTTGTAGAACTTGTAGCTAAAATACAGGCAGCCAATGTAATTCCTCCAGAATACATTCAGTTTACTGAAATATTATGCTACACTGTTTTAGTTATTGGTAGTTATTGGGAGTAAATGGTTTTAGCTATAGTCATGCTAGTTTCCAAGCCAAACGGATGTAAGGATTTATGCTACCTTGATTAATGATGATGGAGCGGTACATTCTGTACAAACTGTAGGAACATTCACCAGTTAAGTGCTTAATCTTTCATGCTTGACCATTCAGGTGCACTGACATAGGATTTCTGGCAAATGGAATTCAGTATGAAGGTTCATTGATTTGCATAAGCAATTTGATTCTTTCATGGAGTCCTAAACGACTTGCCGATGTAACTCCTGACAGGTAAACTAAAATTTGATTGAAGTTGTTTTGTTTAGCTTCCATGATTGCTTATTTTGTGGGGAAAGTTTCCCATTAATGGATCATAAAATTACCTAAAACTTCCTTTAAGGAAAATTCTGCTTGTCTAAAATATTTAAATATACAAAATTCAGTCCCTAGAAAACAGCCAAAGAATTTACCATGTACTTTCCATCTACTTTATACAAAGCAAAAAGAATCTGAAGTACAAAAATTGTGTAACATGGCCAATAAAAAGGGATAAATATCAAAGTTTGGCAAACTAGTTTATGGTCGCGAGAAAACATATAAAGAAAGTACAGAAGGAGCTGAAACTGAAACTGAAATCAAACAGGATTTGACTTCTGCAAAAAGATTAGCTCAGCTCATTGCAGGTCAGGATTTTCTCCAATAGCTGGATGAGATCATTACCATATTGCCCTCTGCCCCTTTCTTAATGAACTGATCTTTTCTGAGCATGGATGTACTTAACACCCTGAACCTTTGTTTTCCCATAGCATTTTAGTTCTGTTTGGTGGTCTTTTTTTTGTGGTCAACTGGCCAAGTCTCGCCCATGTCTTGAAAATACACTCCAATGGTCACGGTGTTATAGAGCATTCTCATGGGTGCTCTTATATATCATGGCAGTGCTTTCCTATCTCCATTAAAACGCCCATCTCCCTTTCTTATTTCTTTGGCTAAAGTAAAAGTTTTTTCTATGGGACGATGTAGAAAACAAATTCTTGATCTCCGCCTTCACCTAGCCTTCACTTGCAGGTTTTGATGTTTTTTTCCAAAAAGCTATTTTTTTGGCTGTAAAACTTTGTTTTTTTTATTGGTCTCATTTTTCACTTTAATCTAGAAATTACAAAGCATAGTTAGACTAAAACATTTTCAAATTGAAGATTTGAAACCATACTCTGCACCAGAATAGTTAGGGCACATTCGTCTACTCTACGACTTTTTTTCACTATTTTTATGCTTTTGCATGTTCCTTTTACATGACAGCCACACGAGGTATTTTTTTGTTATTAAATTTTATTGCTAGGATTAGGGTTTAAACTGCAAAGTTTAAGCACTAATCCTAATGCTTGTAATTTTAATTTTATTCTTTGTTTTCTTTTAAAAGTTACCAACCCTAACCCTAAACTAAGCAAATAGTTTAGGCCCTTAGCATTAGTGTTAGGGCATTTTATTTTTAGGTCTGTTATTAATTTTTTAGTTTTTACTTACCCTAACTCTGTGTTTTTAATTGTTTCAGCTAATAATGTTGTGGGAATGGAATTTTGCATGGGTTATTGTAAATTTGTACCCAATTCGTCAAAGTTGACATGACCTTTGTGAAGCTATCAAGGTATGAAGTGGCGGCTTGTAAAAAATGCCTTGATGATGTAACCCACCAACCAATAGTGGTTCTTGAGGCCTTTGCGGAGAACGAAGTGCAAAAGGAAGACTACTATTGGATCATTCACAAGGTACTCTGATGATGCTTATGAGGAGGAACTTCCACATGATCTGTAGCTGTAGCATTATGCTAATGCATTCGTACCTTTTTTCCTTCCAAAAAGCCTAATACTAGTTGGGGCAATGTGGATGCTTGTTTTGCGCCACACACTATTGTATATCAGCCAAGTTTGGAGAGCATGGGGTGGAAGAAAAGTGCACATTTACAAGCTAAAAAGGAAATAGCTGATTTTTGATACCATTAAAGCATCCCTTTCTCTGTTGCAAGGTTCCCCTATTGACTACCAATGCTTCATGTAGTTACTGCTGCATGCCCTGGCTTTAAAGCCCCATTATACAAAAACCTTAGGGTTGAAATATTAAAAGAAGCGGTGTAGGATATGAGTGATGTACTTGCAAAGCATTGTAAAGATTGGTAAAGGCATGCTACAGTATTATGTTCGATGGGTGAACAAATAGAAGGAACTCTACCTTAATCAATTTCCTTGTGGCATTAGAGAGTGGAACAATCTTCTTCAAATTTGTGGATGCATCTGACAAAGCAACAATAACACATACACTTTTTTAATCCATTTGACGTGGTTGGGCCACAATATGTGGTGTAATTTATTACAGACAATGTTGTTGATTGTGTGGATGCAGGGATACGTTTGATGGAGTGCACTATTATGTTATGGAGCTCATGCGCTGCATATTGCTTTGATTTAACCCGAGAATATATTGGCAAACTTCCATGGGTTAAGTCAGCAATAGAGAAGGGAAGATCAATCATGAAATGCATATATAGCCACTCTAGGGTTCTTAGCGTGTTGAGGACTTCCATTGATGGAAAGGAAACTTGTTCTCCCAAGTATGACTAGATTTGCATCCCACCTTCTTGCATTGCAAAATCTATGTACACAAAATATGATCTTGAAATGAAAGTTTGTTTCATCTGAGCGGGTAGAGTCCAACTTCGCCAATCAAATGGATGGCATAAACATTCTAGGCCGTGTTTTTGATGATTTGTTTTGGATGGTTGCACATGAGATTGTGCAAATTTCAAAGCCATTGATGAAATTGTTGATAATGGTTGATGGGCAAAAAATTCCCCATGGGTTGTTTTTATGAAGCCATGGATGGGGTGATGCCAATATGGGAGGTCATTGATGCCAAGTGGGACTGACATGTTTTTTTTCATCTTCATGTTGTTGGATACTATTTAAATCAACATTCTTTTATAATGAAAGATTTAAGGATGATGCTAAGGTGACAAAGGGCCTATTGAAATGCATTGGAACATTTTTCCATAATGCAGATGATATATACCTGCCTATAAACATATTAATCCAATATGAAATTTAGAGATACGACAACAATGAAATGGAAAATAATTATATTGCATTAAAGAGATAAGAATCACACTACATATCACAGGCCTCTTTGAGGGGGCAACCTACATTGAGCAAGCTCAATACAATATAATTTGAGGATACCTTTACGCTATCCTATGCATCACATTTATACTAATTCTGTTCTAGCCAACTACTATTATTTATGCATGTTGGATTATTCTAAATAGCTCAAGGGACGACTTACAAAACATATGCATTTGTAGCTTCTGTTAATAACAAAGATAATAAAGAGTTAGGATGAAGGTGTCCTAACGTGCCCTCCCTCTTGAAAAGCTTTGCCCACAAAGCTGAATGTTAGGAAATTGTTGCTGAATTTGGTGAAGGGGCTCCCGAGTTGCATTCCAGTTGATGGAGTTGTCGCAAAACTGGCATGAGTGCTTATCCAAGATTGCTTCTGGTTCGAGAATGAGGGATCCTTCGGCATCGAGGTCGATAAGTACTCTCTGGGCGGCGACTTGTTGCCCGAGAACTTTCTTCAAACACGAGACATGTAAGTGGAAGTTCTAGCTTGTAGGTGATAGGACCAATCTTTTGAAGAACCTTGTAAGGGCCATAGAACTTAGGGGCAAGGTTCTTGTGACATTTCATTTTCAAGGACTTGTTTACAAGGTTGTAATCAAAGGAGAACCAAATCCCATGTTAGAAAGCACATTCGGAACGGTGCTGACCAGCCTTTTGTTTCATGTGGTTATTTGCCATGTGGAGATTTTCCTAGAGGACTTGTAAAACATTTTCCCATGTGCTAAGAGTGGTGTCAACTTCTTGTACTTGAGAACTTCCTGGAATATAAGAGTGAAGCGATAGTGGCTTCTGACCATGGAGTGCTTCATATGGAGACATTTTGGTGGCAGTGTGATATGTGGTGTTGTACCATTATTGTGCAAGAGGTAACCACTTGAACGAATGTTGTTGATAATCATAAGTGAAGCATTGAATGTATGTTTCCAAACATTTGTTGACTATTTCTGTTTGACCATCTCTTTGCGCGTGATATCCAAAGCTCATTTTTAGTTGTGTCCCCGTTTGTCTAAATAATTTTGTCTAGAAATGATATGTCAAAGTTGAGTCATGATTAGAGACAAGTAGGAATGTCATGAAGGCGGAATATTTGGTAAAGAAAGGTTTGGGTGATGGTTTAAGAGGTGCAGGGGTGAGCCAAGGCACGTAAATGGTCGTATTTGGAGAGGTGATCCACCACCTCCAATTAGACTGGTTTACCCCCAAATTTGAGAAGGCCCTTAACAAGACCATTGGAATATCCATCCAAATCCTTGTAGGAATGGGAAGTGTTTTTAACAAGCCGGGAGTTTCCACTGTTTCGCCCTTGTGACGTTGCAAGTAACACATTCTTTATCAAGGTACTTGATGTGCTACTGCATTCCATGCCAAAAGAAATTCCGATGAGTCTGCTCATATGTTTTCAAAACCCTCGAATGACTAGCTGAGGGTGATGCCTGTAGTTCAAGAAGAATTTGTGTTGCAACACTGACTTGCTATTTAAAATCACATGTCCTTTATATTGTAAATAATGTCCATCCCAAGAGTAGTTGGGTGGTGAAGCAAGATCAACAGATAATTGTTGGATGAGTCATTGTGTGGCAGGATCATGTTGCCATTCCTCCTAGATATATTGCATCCATTTGGGAAGAGGTATTGATAAAACACATAACAAGGCTTGATCCTCATATTTGCAATTGAGTGCATTTGTAACCACTTTCTCGTTTCCTTGCTTATAGGTGATTTTATAATCATACCCCATGAGTTTGGTGACCCATTTTTGCTAATCTAGCAAGGATGCCCTTTGTTTTAGGAAGTATTTCAGATTGTGATGATCTGTTTTGATGCAAAATGTCACCAATCAATTATGGTCAGTACTTGTTGATTGAATGCATTATGGCCATCATTTCTTTTTCATAGGTGGAGTGTACCAAATTTTTCCTAGAGAGGGCCTTGCTGGTGAAAGTGATGGGGCAACCTCCTTGCATGAGGATGGTGCCAAGTCCATTGCCATGTGCATCGCTTTCAATAATGAATGTCTTACAGAAATCTGACTTTGCTTCAGCATCCAATAGGGTTAGCGTAGAGACTTCTTCGATCGTGCACTCACTTCCACATACAACCTTCATACATCTACCTCAACAACTCCATTGTCCAAGGAACTCCTACTGCGTAATCTTCTTCCAAAGTGATGAACACACACTTATATTGAGGAGGGGGGGGGGTGAATCAGTATAAGATAATCTTTTACTTATTTAAGAACTTAATAACCACAATAACAACAATCACACAAGATCTAACAATTATGAAACACAAGATTTATGTGGAAACCCTTTCGGGAGAAAATCACAAAGAAAAGACTGTTTGGATCTGCTGTCCAATTCCAATCATAAAATAATAAAAGTCTCTTACAAAAATTTGTAGGCACCAACCCACTGGAGACACCAATCTCCGTTGTTAAGCAATTTGTAGGCACCAACCTATTGGATACACCAATCCCCACTTCTAAGCACCAACTTAGTAAGAGACACCAATCTTTTCTCTTAGGAAGCAACAACCTCCAAAAAAAAACTTCTTCAATCGATGACAATTAAATAGATAAAATCTGTCTTGAATGATCTTTTATTTTTCTCTCCTTTAGAAATCTGCTTGGGTTTGAATGATATATCTTTATTATTCCCCACATATTTTCTTTTCAACTACATCTCCTTTTATACCTTTTCATGTCACTTTGAAGGGGTGTGATCTCTCCCAAAGGATACTCTTTATTTTCTTGGGCGTTAGTCATGGGTCGGCCCATAATTTAAACATTAACACCAAAATAGAGGGGGGTCGGCCAACATTCTTCAATGATCATAAACTTGTCTTTAATGCCTTGGAATGGTGCGATCTGTCCTTGAATAATGGAGATTCCTGATTATGTTTGGACAAAAATTAGTGGCCTCTGGCCTTCAATGACCAGATAATGATTTCCTTTGATAGCAAATTCTTTTGACATCAATGACAATTAATCCAAGAATCTCCCCCTTTGTCATTGATGACAACCTTGCATAGAGGGGGGCCGGCCAACATTCTTCAATGATTATAAACTTGTCTTTAATGCCTTGGAATGGTGCGATTTGCCCTTGGATAATGGAGATTCGAAACTGATTTTGTTTGGACAACAATTAGTAGCCTTTGGCCTTCAACGATCAAATAATGATTTCCTTTGATAACAAATTCTTTTGACATCAATGACAATTAATCCAACAATCTCTCCCTTTGTCATTGATGACAACCTTGCATAGAAATAACCTGTGAATATAGCACGAACATAATGCTCCCCCTTTCTGTAATTCTCCCCCTTTGACATCAATGAAAAAGAAACCACAAAGTAAAATAATGCAGTGATTAACTCCCCATGACATAATGTTTCTCCTTAAGAACTTAGTGATTAGATGAAAAAGATACCACCCTCAACATCTGTTCGAGATATTCAAAAGTTTCTTTTGGAAGGGGCTTTGTGAAAAGATTTGCAATCTGTTCTTGTGTGGCAATGTATTCCAACTTGACCTGCTGTTTTGCTACCTGCTCTCTTAAGAAGTGATATTTGATTGGAATATGCTTCATTCTGGAGTGCATAACAGGATTCTTTGAAATGTTTATTGCACTTGTGTTATCACCAAATATTGAAATTAGATGAACATATTCTACCTTAATATCTCTCAGAGTTTGTCTCATCCAAAGAACTTGTGTGCAACAAGATGTTGCTGCTATGTATTCAACCTTTGTTGTGGATTGAGAAATAGAAGTCTGTTTCTTGCTTAACCACGATACAAGAATGCTACCAAGGAAAAATGCTCCTCCACTTGTACTCTTCCTATCATCAATACTGCCATCCCCCTCTGCATCAATATATGTTGCTAGAGTGAAATCTTCACCTCTTGGATACCACAAACCAAAATCCAAAGTGCCCTTTAGATATTCAAATATCCTTTTAACTGCTTGCACATGGGTTTCTTTTGGTGCAACTTGCTTCCTTTGGGTAATCAATTTCTTGTGCTCTTTCCTTTTGATACCTAACTTATACACTTTTACATTTGCACTCTCAACAATCTTTTATTATAGCATCTATAGGCCTTGCTTCTTGAAGAGTAACCAAGGAAGATACCTTCATCAAATATGGAGTCAAATTTTCCCGATTCCCCATCATCTCTTCTTATGTAGCATTTGCTTCCAAAAACTTTGAAGTAATTAACTGTAGCTGGTCTACACTTCCATAATTCATAAGGTGTTTTACTATTGTTGATTTTTATTTGCCCTCTGTTCAGAATGTAGATTGCTGTATTAACTGCTTCTCTCCAAAATGTGTTTGACAACTTAGATTCACTCAACATTGTTCTTGCCATTTTGTGAACAGTTCAATTCTTTCTTTCAACAACTCCATTTTTGTTGTGGAGTCCTAGTAGTTGAGAGATGTCTCTTTATTCCATGATGCTCACAAAATTCTTCAAATTCATTTGAAATAAATTCTCCTCGATCCGATCTTAGGCACTTGATTTTCAAACTAGTTTCATTTTCAACTAAGGATTTGAATGCCTTAAACTTCTCAAATTCTCCGTATTTCTCCTTTAGAAAAGTAACCCATGTCATTCTAGAATAGTCATCAATTAGCAACATAAAATAACTCTCACCTTGCAAACTTTGTATCCTTGTAGGCTCACAGAGGGCTATATGGACAAGTTCAAATGGTTTTGATGTTGAGTATTTCTTTGATATGAAGCTTTCCCTTGTTTGTTTCACGTGTTGACATTTCTTTTAGATAATGTTTGAAGGCTTAACAATCCTTGACATATCCCTTATAACTTGCTTGGTACTAATTTTTACTAGATTATCAAAGTTTATATGACCCATTCTTCTATGCCATAACCAACTCTCATCTACTTGTCCCATGTAGCATTTTTCTTCTTTGATCTCACTAAGGATGTAAAGGTTATTACCTGTTTTGCTTGCATCTGCAACTAGTTTTCCTGTACTTGCCTTAAAGATTTCACAACCTTCATCATGAAATGTGAGGGTGTGTCCTTGATCACACATTTGACTAACACATAAAAGATTATGCTTAAACCCTTCAACATACAAGACATTTTCAATTTTTGTTTTTCCATTGTCAAGGCTAAGAGTACCTTTACCAGTTATCCTCGCTGTAGCATTCTCTCCAAATTTTACTGTACCTCCATTTACTTCTTTCGAAGTGAGGAATTTGCTCTTGTCCCTTGTCATGTGGCTTTAACAACCACTATCAATGTACCATTGATTTCCTTTATTTTGAGCGTGAAAGGCAGTTTGTACAAGCATGGATTTCTCCTTTTCTTGCTCCTGCTTCTTTTTCCAAACTTTTGCAGTTTTTTCCTTTTGTTTATCCATGGCTTCCACTTTCTTGTTCTGCCTAGGAGGTTCCACGAAACCACTTCTACAGAAGCGTGTTGTATGCCCATAGTTGTTGCACTTATAACATATAACATTGTAATCCACTAAAGGAGCAAATAAGTTATAGTTCCTATTTGAGGACCCATAAGGACTTCAGTTCTTGTTCCAATCAAAATTTCTTGCACGAGTCCTACAATCTATTGCTTTATGACCAAAGTGATTGCATGAAAAGCAATAACCAAAGAAAGAGTTTTGAAACTTGGTCATGTGATACTGCCTTGAAAGAAAAGATCTTTTGATTTTTTCCTTGTCTTTGGGAGGAATGCTTGTATTTTGTGGAACAAGATTTTCTTTCTTCTGGCTGTTTTCATTTTTGATGGGACTTTTGGCAGCATCTGCATAGCTTTTTGGCGTTTCTTCATTTACCTTCTTTGGTGGCCCTTTGGGATCTTCTTTGGCAGTCATTTGATTTTCTTTGTACCCAAGATAAGTCTTGATAATGGTGACCTCCGCCCATTGATGATATCATCTACGATTTGAGTACTTTTTTCAATCTTGAGGCTTCTGTTCAACTTAGTAGTTGTTTTCTCTAGTTCCTTCCTAAAGGAAACAATTTCGGACTCTAGCCTCTCACAATTTTCTTCTTTTGTCTTCAATTGGATTCTCACCTCTTCCTCTATTCTTTTTGCCTCTTCAAATTGAATCTTTAGGTTAATGATAATTTTTTCTGATTCCTCAGGGTTTTGTGACAGTTTTGTTTTTGAATCACGATCCTCTTCTTCATATTTTTGAAGTTGTAACTTTTGTTTTAGATTCCTTTTCTTAAGCTTCTTGATCTCATTTAGGGCACAAATGAGTTTTTCTAGATCCACTTCCCCATCTATTTTGGCATTTTCTTCCTCTTCTGAATCCTTCTCTTCTTTTCTTTTGTCTTCACTTTCCAAGATATCCCCTTTTGATTCTATTGCCATGAATAAAATTTCCTCTCCATCACTAGTGGGGATACTTTCATTACTCTCTTTAGATGAGCTACTTTCCTCTTTAGAATAGAGATTTTTCTTGTGCTCATGAAAGTTTTTTTTCTCAGGTTTTCCTTATTTGTAGCTCTTTTTATATTGATGATGTTTGTTACCTTTCTTCATGTTATGATCTTCTTCATCATCACTATTTTCACTTTCTGCATATGGACATTTAGTGGCAAAATATCCTAGTTTTCCATAATTAAAGCATTGATCCAAAACTCAGGGGGTTTTGGGATAAAAGGACAGAATAACGGTTGTGCCAGATGTAAATAGAAAAACTATCTCTGAGAAGAGATGTAAAACTATCTCTGAAAAGATATGTATATTACTCAGAAGACTGTGATTACAATAGCTATCTTTGCAAGGAGATGTGTGTGTTTCCCTTGCGGGATACATTTACTTATATACTACTTTTAGAAATATGAAGAAGAATGTGGAAGGTCACCAATCTCGAGGGAGATGAGGTGATTCACCTTCCGTGAATTACATATGCAAAAATTCCTCGAAATTACTATTTTTAGACAACACTACAAAAATTTTCAATTTGAGGCCTTTAGAAGTGGATTTCGGGCATCAAGCTTTGCTAAACAGAGTTTAGCACCCTTTCAACATATTCTATACATTCCAAGCTTTCCGACGCATTTTGAATGGAGTCAATTGGAGTTAGGGTGCAAATGTTATGACTCTTAGAAGTTGGCCCACTAGAAATGCCACCTGGGTCGTTGTTTGGATCAAGCATTTAAAGGGCAACTTACCTTTGTACTTTCTAGATCCTTTCTTAAGCTTCCTCTTCGTATGAGTCATTGTTGGAGCTATTGCATGGCTCGATCTTTTTATTCTTCATCTTCTTTGAGGCTTTGAAGGCTGCCTCTCGCTTTGATGATTTCTTCTTTTCGGCTCTCATTTCATATGCCGTTAAGATCCCATGCAATCTATCTATATTTAGAGTATCTATATCCTTCATTTCTTCAATGGGGGAAACTTTGGCATCAAACCTCAAGGGAAGGGACCTTAACACCTTTTGCACAATCATTGCATCTTCAACTTTTTCTCCAAGACCTTTGATGGTGTTGACGATTTCATCCACATGAGGAAGATAAGCTGCAATGTTTTCTTCATCTTTCATTTTCAAACCCTCGAATTGTCTTTTATGAGTTTGTAGCTTGGTTTTCTTCACTTTGTCATCTCCTTCATAGATGTTCTTAAGTTTGTCCTAGATTTTTTTGCTGATTCACAATGCATCACCTTGACAAACTCCGATTTTGATAGACCACACAAGATTGCATTCATAGCTTTTGCATTGTTTTCACTAGCCTTCTTTCCAGCCGTGTCCGTTGGTGGAGATGATAGAGCTACATAACCGCTCACAACTGATTGCCAAATATCAAAGCCAAGAGCCATTAGATAAGTTCACATTCTTATGCTCCAAAATGCATAGTTTGTTCCATCAAACAATGGAGCTCTATTTGAGAAGAAACCTTCTTGACTAGCCATGTGTGCTCCCGAGATCTACCTTCCAGTGGTTGGACTGGTTCTATAGGAACCTGCTCTAATACCAATTGATGACCACACACTTATACTGACAGGGGGGGTTAATCAGTATAAAATAATATTTTACTTATTTAAAAACTTAATAACCAAAATAACAACAATCACATAAGATCTAAGAATTAAGAAACACAAGATTTATGTGGAAACCCTTTCGGGAGAAAACCATGGAGAAAAGACTGCTTGGATCTGCTGTCTAAATCCAGTCATAAAATAATAAAAGTCTCTTACAAAAATTTGTAGGCACCAACCCATTGGAGACATCAATCCCCATCGTTAAGCAATTTGTTGGCACCAACCTATTGGAGACACCAATCCCCACTTCTAAGCACCAACTTAACAAGAGACACCAATCTCCTCTTAGAAAGCACCAACCTCCAAAAAAAAACTTATTCAATGGATGACGATTAAATAGATCTCCTTCACTAAAATCTGTCTTGAATGATCTCTTATTTTTCTCTCCTTTAGAAATTTGCTTGAGTTTGAATGATATATCTTTATTATTCCTCACATACTTTCTTTTCAACTACATCTCCTTTTGTACCTTCTCATGTCACTTCGAACGGGTGTGATTTCTCCCAAAGGACACTCTTTATTTTCTTGGGTGCTAGTCATGGGTCAGCCCATAATTTAAATATTAACACCAAAATAGAGGGGGTTCCGCCAGCATTCTTCAATGATCATAAACTTGTCTTTAATGCCTTGGAATGGTGTTATTTGCCCTTGAATAATGAAGATTCGAAATTGATATTATTTGGAGAGCAATTAGTGGCCTTTGGCCTTCAACGATCAGATAATGATTTCCTTTGATAGCAAATTCTTTTGACATCAATGACAATTAATTCAACACAAAGGAGCGCTTGGAGGTATCATCCAAGGCACAGAGAAAACACCAAGCACCTCATTATAGAGAGAATTGTGAGGATCGGATGTAAGCCTATTATGTTAACAAGAAATGCAAGACAATTGGACAAGAAACAACTCTAACACACATATCTGATATACATTTGTCATTCAAACCCTAATGAACATAACTATGCAAGAAAACCTCATTATATTCATTAATTATCAAGATTTACAACATCTCATACATAAATGAGCAATTCATGATAAAATATCCATGCTTAGCTGTTATACATTTCAAAACGAAACACCAGAACATATTCACACAGTAACCAGGTTACAATTCTCATTTCCAAGATTGAATCTAATACAAATCACCACCCTCTACATGATGAAGAATTACAATATTTTATATGCTTCTAGGACTCCACTGACTAAGCTAAGATGGCAAAGCATATTCCTTCTCTTAGGCACTCGTAGGAGCCTTGATTATCCGCTCAATGTTGATTCTTGTGTTGTCACGTGTCTCTTCATCGGTCGCCCTACACTAATCAGTTATCTGGCACCATGTGTCTGACACACGTTTTACATTAATTGGCTTTGTTCTTGCACCCAAAATCTGCGGGTCAATAGTGTTCCATCAAGAAATCACCATGTATTATATGTTCAAAGTACAAGAATAGGAACAACCATTATAAAAAAATATGCACTAATCCTGAAAGCTTCAAAACCCATGGTAAGCAAAATAAATAAATGGATGCAATTCCTTTCCTCCTCCAATACCATAATCCTCTTATTAATGTAATTAGTCAATGCTTTTTAGCAGCATTTAATTCATCCAATTATAAATCCAAACTCTTGTGCTCAAATCCCTCCAGCTTTAATCACTTCATTAAACAATTTGTGCTCCTACCACATACTAGCTTCAACAAGGAAGTAAACTTACCAATTGCTACAATCATCAAAAACTCCTCAACCTCTTTCATTAACAGTCCTCAATCAATTTCTTCCAGCCTTAGTGAAGTCTTGTCATGACCAAAAAATATTTCCAACAAACCCTTCTAAATTATCCATCAACACATATATTGCTGCCCCATTAAGGACGACTCATCTTCTATTCATGGCAGATATTATCAATTCATTTCATGAACATGTCGTGTGTCCTAATTTCAAGCATTCCCAAGCATTTATCTACAGATTTTTATCAAATTCAAAGAGCCCATTGTTGCCATGGCTCATTGAATCTTATTTCTATTTACTAAGATTCTTAAGCCGAATAAAAAAAAGGCCCTAAGTTTTTCTTTCTAATTGACAATGAGCAACAATAGCAACCAATAAAACATGCATCTTTTCTTTTATTCAAGGGGAAACACAACCACCAAAGCATACAAAGAAAACACGTAGCTACTTCAAGATGTAGTGGAGAATTTAAGGTTTTGAGGAAGATATGAAAGTCTTGAAACCTTTTACATGTCCTCCCAAAGCTGGGGATGCCTTCCACCAAAGATTGCTGCCCTCCCATGTTAAGAAAACATTTCATATGGGCCCTCAAACAACGCCTCTTCATTGACCCACAAAATTTCCTCAGGATGAGTTTGAATGAATCACCTAATTTTCAAGAAAGGTCTTTTTATTCACCTCGTCGTGCTCCCTTATCCTCATCTTTACTCTAATCCTTATTTGTATTTTCAACTATAAAAATTGATCTTTTACTATGCAAACTTTGAATTAAAGTGTGGACCCTAAATATTAGCTAAGTACCAAGAGGCATGCACGTGCAGGACTTGTGAGAAGAAGCGTGCTCAGGGGAAAGCACATAGGGACAATTTAAGAAGGGTTTAAGTGAAACCAGGCATGCGCACGGGAGGTAGAACATGGGTTTAAAGGACTTAGCCATATTTGGCATTCTTGAGGCACTTGAGGAAAAACGTGAGGACCCGACTAGGCATGATAAGTGGATAAGGTGCCATCCTGGAACCTTGGAGGCCAAGAAAAGGATATTCCACACAGGGAATATTCCTAGAGACATCATTACAGAGAGTGGAGGGTTTGCAAAGGGATAAACATTCACCTATGGAGGACCACATCGACACTTGGCATGTGATCTACACTTAGAGAAGGCATGGTGGTGGGTGTTGATCTTATATAAAGGAATGCTCAGGGCCAGAGAAAAGAATATGGGGAGATAGGGAGATAGAGAGAGATAGATATAGAGACAGAGAAGAGAATAAGAAATACATAGAGTAACGAAGTGTTGCAGTAATGCTAGGGTTTAGAGTACTTAGTGCTAGAGGGTTGTAAGGGATGCCATAAGCATATGTATGGGTACTGGGATCTGTAACAAGGGATAAAATGGGAAAAAGTATAGTTAGGATCTCATATCAGGAAGGTTTGCAGGAGTTAAGTCTCTGTCATTTAATATATATGGTCTGAGATGAACCCTTTTGACTGTAATGTGGCTACCAGAAACTATATTTTAAATCATATATATATATGGGTTCATTCTGTATATCTTGTTTATGGGTGTAAACCCTTGTTATATGACTTATCATTGCTCATATCTAGTTTATTATACTTCTTACAATGTTATTTAGCTTCTGTGATGCATTAATGTGTAGATCTGTTAGTTGCATCTTCTACCTTTTTTAAGTAAGTGAATGTACTTCTATTTCTACAAATAATCCTCCATTAATGGTGGAACCTTCTCACAAAGCTCACATAAAAGAGGGGCTCGATGCCCGCGCGTGCCTCGGGTGAGCGCCTAGCGCCCGCTGGGTGATAGGTTGGTGCACTTGGGGTTAGAAAGAAGTATTAAGGGTAAATAAATGACTACATCTTGGTTCCATTGTAGCTATGACCTCTTTTCGAAGTTGTTGTGAGAATGGTGTGTGATGACAGAGTGCTTGACCTTGGAAAGTGTCGAAGCATGGCTTAAAAGCATGGAGGATGAGTTTTCTCAGAGATTTAGTACTGGACCTGAGTTTGATGCATGTAAATGGGTAGAAGAACATCTGTATCATGAGCTGTATGAGACCTTCTTTTGTTGTTTTCCAGTGGAGTTGTATGAATGGCTTTTGGCGTATGCATCTAGATCAAGCTGGTACTATAGACCTCACGTATGGACCCAAGATGAGTATCAGAGGCTGCATGATGTTGATCTGACTTGGACACATGTTGTTGATCATTGGTGGAGTAGAGTGTTGAAGTTACACCTTGGAGTATGTGATTTCTATGTATTCTGTCCAGAGATTGTTGAGTTTGAGTTCTTGAGGGAGCCAAGAGGATCATTCTTGCATGTTATCCCTTTAGCTATAAAGATCTTGATCATTACACTGAGTTTGGAAGCATTTCCTATGGCTGGCTAAGCTTCTTCTGAGCACTGGGTGAGGAAGCTAGAGTGGAGGAAGATGGCGGACCTTGCGGCTGAAAAGGAGAGGGAAGAGAGATGACTCAAGTATAATGAAGCTCATGAAAGGGAGTTAGATAGACAATGTGAAGTTACAGGAGTGATGGATTTATGGAGGCAGATGTTGTGGGAAGGAATTGAGGTTCACGTGGAGGACGTGGAGCCTGAGGAGTCTGTGCTACCCCATCTTGGCAAGTGTGGGAGAGAGACCCCTTCAACTTCTTGATGAGAGCTCATCACTTGGAGAAAGGAGATCCATCGGCGTGCATCTGAATCCACCTGGTGACCAACCCTTGGTGCTTAGTTTTCCAAATCCAGAGATAAGTATTACTAACCCAGTTGGTATTGGTGGAAGTAACCGATCAACACCTAGGAGGTATAACTTTTCATTTGGCACATCTATGGCTGCACAATCATTTCCTGTGTTTGGAGGTATATTGTCTAGAGTGACATTTGGGAAAAGTATGGGTACACAAAGCTTGGGTATCACATCTAGAAGTGGAATGGGACACACATCTGGTAGCGGTTCAATATCACAGACTATTGACACACAGTTTAGTGTGACAGTGGAGACATAAGGCATGACCACTTTAGGACCTTTACCAGCTACGAGAGGTGGATCTGGTGGGTCAGGTGGAATAGGAACTAGTGAACCTTGTGGATATGTAGGATCTGGTGGGTCAGGAGGGATAGGCGCTGGTGGATCTAGTGGATCTTGGTGGTGGAGGAAACATCAGAGGGAATCAAGGTTCTGGATCAGGTGGACAAGGGCCTCAACCACCTCAGCAAGTATTTTTTGAAATGTCTTTGCATCTACCAGATTACAAAGGTGTTGAGGATGTTGTAGAGCATGTACACAAATGTGAGTTGCTATGGCATGAAGGGGATCACTACCCCAGAATGGAAGGCAAGTCAATTTGCAACAATGTTGCAAGGGCATGTGCATAGTTGGTACTGGAAGTATGACCCCCACTAGACAATAGTAAATTATACCACCGTGTTGTAATGCCTTCTTAGCTGAATTCCATATTCCTGAGTTTGAACAGAAGAGCATTACATGCTGAAGGAGATTCAACAAGGTATGGCAGAGAGTGTGTGGGAGTATGATGCACATTTTAAGACTCTCTTATCAAAATTGTCTTATGATATTCATCCTTCTCAGCATGCTCAATGGTTTGTTGGAGGACTAATAACACCTTTCAGGAGAGTGCTTTCACATAAGACTTTCACAGACCCACGTGAGGCCTTGGAGGCTGCCCTACGCACTGAGGCTATAGGAAGTGTGGATACTGGTGTTAGTCCTTTTCTTGAAGCTCAGATTGCTACAATGGAAAAGCAGCTGGAGAAGCTATCTGTGAACTTGGCCCATGAGACTCGCAGTGGCCTATGGTGCATGGATTGTGAGGTAGAGGGGCATACGAAGGACAATTTTCCTCAGAGATCGGTACGCACCATGATGGTAGACTATGAGATTTTCCATGGAGATCATGATGCAAGTAGGTGTCTGCTACTACAATGTGTGATCCGTAAGAATGTGTCTTGTTATTATAAGATTTTCACCTCTACTACTCATGACACCAAGGATTGTAGATTGATTGACCAGATACATGATGCCATTGATATTGGTGTGCACTAGACCAAGTGTTGCAAATAATTCCAAGGATGATGTTCATCACTATGAAGGATGTGTGGATGGAGGGGCCCATAGAAGAAGCTTTCAAGGAGGATTTAGAGGCCATGGAAATCATGGAGGTGGAAGAGGTGAATTCCCTCATGGAACTTGTTATAAATGTGGGTCCACAGAGAAGTGTGAATGTCCTGACCTACTACAGTGCTCATGGTGTGGGAAGAAGCACAAGTATGAGGAGTTCCCAGAGCTATTTGAACACATGAGCCAACAACAATGGAAAGACAAGGGTGCCAGGATGGTAAGTGTTAAGAAAGAAGACTCATAGTGGATGCCAAGGGTGGCACGTGAGTCAGAATTAGAACCTGTACTGGTGACAATGTGAGCTGAGGCTGCATGTGCCAGGGAAATACCAAAGTAGAGACCACTGATTACAAGAGAAGAGGTGGTGTATGGGAAGTATCCAGACCCTACCCATCAGAAGGAAGTCTATCAAGAGACCATGGATGTAATCAGGAGTCTTCAAGGGGAAATTCAATGTCTTAAAGAGAAATCTAGGATGTTGGAGTAGAAGAAAAGTGTCAAGGTCCCTCAGTCAGATATAAATTATGTCAGAGAGGTGTGTAAGATGTTGAGTAAGAGAATATCATTCCTCTATTAGGAGAATGGTTGAGGGATAAGATACCAAGCACTGGAGCAGAGCACGAGAGGCAAGTTTTGCATGTTAACCTTCCTCCCCATAGCCTTGACTACGATAAGGAGATTACCTTGAATGCAGTTGTTGATGGATGGCTCCTAAGAAATATTCTGATTGACATGGGTGTGGAAGTTAATGTTCTCACCCTGGATGCCTGGAATCAAATGGGAAGGCCCCCATTACAGCCATCTTCAAATGTGTTGTATATGGCTAATAAGACAAAGGAAATGCCCATTGGTGTTTTAAAGGATGTTGCTATCACTATCCAAGGGGTGAAATTCACTGGAGACTTTGAAGTCTTAGTGCTTGCTGAGGTGGACAACTTTCTAGCATTACTTGGGTGCCCCTGGTGCTATAAGAACAATGTTGACTTATGTTTCAATAAGGGGTATATAAGTTTTGAGAACAAAGAGGAACATGTTATCATTCCTTTGATGGATGGGAAGTCAGTGCCCTATATTGAGCCTTTAGGAGAAGAAGACCTAGACAAAATTTATGTGTGCACTATCTGGGACCCTGAAGTTGTGCAACCAACAAAAGAGGGCATTATTCAGTGGGAAGACACTCAATCTATAAGTGATACAACTAGTGTGGCATGTGAAAATTGGGCACATGGGACATATGAGTTAGTCAGAAGGTAGTTAAGAGGCTCTGTGATGAGAGTAACAAAGGCATGCTCAGTCAAGCACCTAGGAGGAAAGAAGTTGCCAAGTTATTCTGGGGGAGCCAACCCTGATGTTTTCCTGTGAGAAATGGAGACCCAGTGGAGATGTGAGATCGAAAGGAGAAGGATGCTTAGCTATACCTTTCTTGGGACCACAACACGTTGGTGGGTGACCCATCGCGATAACCTTCTAGAGTGGTGTGAAGTGAGAATCACATTCTCTGTTAGGTTTTCTGGAGCAATGCACCTACTATCATACAAGATTATCATGGGAAGGAACCCACCTCATTTCACGTCCAAGCATGTGAGAAGGCCTGGATGGAAGGCATGGAAGCCTTGCCACCTTCTTTATGGGTGCATAAGTTGTACTCCACCTTACAAGGCTATGTGTACGCATGGTACATTCACTCAGATATGTGCCATCAGAGAGGAAACTAGTAGGAGTTGATGACTGACCTCCTTCAAGCTTTTGAATATCAGAGTACTAAGCCATTGGTGGATGAGGTGTTGTAGGTTGTTAAGCACCTAACTATGGGAGATAGTGCCATGGTGGAGGATAGAATACTAGAATTATTGGGTGAACCTGGCTTAGAAGCACACTTTGATGAGGAAGAATCAGAGGAGATACAACTTGAGCGTGCATGCATGGAAAAAGAGAAAGGAAAATTGGTCTATGTGATCGATGGTGAAGAAGTGGAAAATTTGGATGTTAACCATACTATGGGTATGCATGAAGTTATGGATAGTGCTGATGAGAAAGCACATGCCTACCATGAACCCCTGAAAACCAAGAAGGTTAACATTGGTTCGGAGGTAGAACCTAAGGAGGCTACTATTGGAGATTACTGGATAGAAAAGGAGGTTTCAAAGATCATTGATCTATTGCATGAATTTCAGGATTTGTTTCCATGTGGGTACCATGAGCTTAAAGGAGTTCACCACTCCTTGGGAGAAATGAAGATCAAGTTAAAGGAAGGTGTGTGCCCAATTCAGAAGAGACCTTATCGAATGAATCTGAATCTTCGTGTCAAAGTCAAGGAGGAGATTGACAAGATGATCGCATCAGGCATCATTGAGGTTGTTGAGGAATCAAAATGGATAAGTCTGATGGTCATCAACATTAAGAAGGATGGGAGGATAAGGATTTGTGTTGATTATAGGGATTTGAATGTGGTATGTGTTATTGACCCTTTTCCAACCCCCTTCACTGAGGAGATCCTGGAAGGAGTAGCTGGGTGAGATCTATTCTTTCACAGATGGATTCTCAGGATATCATCAGGTTAGAATTGCAAAGGAGGACCAAGAAAAGACAAACTTTCACCACTGAATGGGGAATATTTTCCTACACAGTCATGCCTTTTGGACTGAAGAACACACCTGTTGTGTTTTTGTGCATTGTGGTGCAGGCATTTCAAGACTTCATCCATAAGTTTCTTCAAGTCTACCTTGATGATTGGATGGTATATGGATTAGTGAGGGATCATTGTGACAATCTGAGGCTGATGTTTGAAAGATGTCGGCAGTTGAGGATATCCCTCAACATTAAGAAATGTGTTTTTGCTACTCCATTTGGAACCCTTTTGGGGCATATCATATGTAAGGAAGGCTTGCTGGTGGATCCTGCCAAAGTTGTCATTATTGTGGGATTGGGGGAACCTACCAGCCAGAGCGCAGTGTGTAGATTCCTTGGGCATATGGGGTATTACCAGAAATTTATTAAGGGGTATGCCAAGATCACCGTGCCATTGGAAAAGTTTCTAAAACACAAAATTACATTTCACTGGGGAGAGGCGCAACAGATGGCATTTGATACATTGAAGAATAAGCTTATCACTGCACCCATATTATGCTTTCCTTCTTGGGATAAGCCATTCCATGTACATGTTGATGCTTCAGGGATGGTGATTGGGGAAATCTTAGCACAACCTGGAGAAGGAATTATTGACCACCCCTTGTGTTTTGCTAGTAGAAAGCTAACCCCAACAGAACAGAACTATACTACTACTGAGCGCGAAGCATTGTCAATGATCTACGCACTGCACAAATTTAGGTAGTATCTGTTGGAAACACCCTTTATATTCTACATGGACCACATGGCATTGAAGTACTTGGTAAACAAGCCCATTTTACAAGGGCACATATGCCGGTGGGTCCTGTTGTTTCAAGAGTTTGAGTTTACGGTTGTTGTGAAACTGGGTAAGAGTAATTTGGGACCTGACCATTTATCAAGGATTGACTCAGGGGAGGATGCACAGAGCATTGAGGATACAATGCCAGATGCACAACTATTTAGATTGTGGCATGTGCCCTCTGACTTGGAAGATATTGTTGTGTTTCTCAAAATGGGTGTGGCACCAGAGGGAATGAAGACTTTGGAAAGGAAGCAGTTAGCCATACGTGCCACACCCTACATGTTAATTAGTGGAGACTTATACAAGCTAGGTTGTGATGAGGTTTTGCGTCGGTGTGTGTTAGAGCATGAACATGTTGCAATCATGGAGGAAGCACATGGTGGAATTGCAGGAGGACACTATGCAGGGAATGCAACCTGTGTGCAAGATCCTTCTAGCAGGTTTTTGGTGGGAAATGGTTTACAAGGATTGTATTGAGTATTGCAAGGCCTGTGACCACTGCCAACACCTTGGTAAACTAGGGAAAAGAGATGAAATTCCATTAAGACTGATTTCTAGTGCAGAACCATTTGAGAAGTGGGAAATTGACTTCGAAGGCCCAATTTCCCAGCCGTGTGAAGGAAAGGTTTCACACTATATCATTACATGCACATATTATCTTACAAGGTGGGAGAAGTGGCACCTATAAGGGATTTAACAATGGTAACAACAACTAGGTTCTTGTGGGAAAACATAATCAACAGATATGGATGCCCGCTGAGTTTAACAAGTGATAGGGGTACTCATTTCTTGAATGAGATAGTTAGGATCTTGTTGGAAGAATTCATGGTAGCCCACCACAAGACTACCCCTTATCACCCACAAGCTAATGGGACTGCTGAGGCATTTAACAAAATTCTGAATCACACGTTAACCAAGATTTGTGATGTGGGAAGAAAGGATTGGGATGATAAAGTTTCTATTGTGTTATGGTCATACCAGACTACTTATAAAAGACTGAACAAGGCCACACCTTTTCAATTGGTGTTTGGTGTGGAAGTGGTGTTACCTATTGAATTCATGTTACCATCACTGCATATAGTGTGCGCAGGAGGATTAGATGATGAAAAGCACTTGAGGAGAGGATTGATAAGTTAATGCAGTTAGATGAGAGGTGGGCTATTGCTCGCTGGAGTCAGAAAATAGAAAAAGCCAGGCAGAAGGCATGACATGATAGACACATCAAGAACAAATAGTTTGAGGTTGGGAAGATGGTTCTATTGTATGATTCCAAGTTTTTGTGCCATCCTGGGAAATTCAAAGTCCATTGGATGGGCCCATACATTGTATCCTATATACTTGATTCAGGTGCTTTCCAGTTACAAGTGCTGGATGGAACATGGTTACCAGGCCATTTCAATGGGAGTAGGTTGAAGCCCTACTATAAATAAGTCTTCCTTGTGTTTGTAAATAAGGCAGTATTTCCAGTTAGCCTAGGATTTCCCTTAATGCATTTCCTTTCTTTGTGTTTCCCTTTCTCGTTGCTTGTTCCCTTTCTTTTTGTTTGTTGTGTGTGCATTTGTGCCGGTAGCCACTTACTATTTCAAACGTTTTCTATGCACAGAGGACCACACATCTATTTTTGTGTGGGGTGAAGTGATGTGACAAGTACTGGAAGCTGGTATTGGAAGTTGTGTTTCGATGGCCCGGGTTGAAGGATCAAAAGCACGTAGTTTGGAAGAGTGCACGTAGAAAAGGTGAACATGAGGAGTTTGGTGTCAGAAAGGCTTTACAAAAACCATGTACAAGGGTGAGAAGCACAGGAACAACATGAGGTAGGTGATGTCAAAAATCAGGATAAGGACAGAAGAAGTGCTTTGGCGCTGAAAGCGCACGCGTAAGGATCTTCGGTCAGTAAGGGTTTTTACACGCCAGAAGGTTGTAGAAGTTTTCATGTAGGATTGGGCATGGGGGTAAAAGCACTGAAGGTTGGCATTAGGAAAAATCCGCCTTTATTGCAAGAGTACATTGGTAGGTGGCATGGCATTTATTACGGAAAAAAAGCAAAAGCTATAAGTAGAAGGTCGGGGTGCATTATTGTTTACCTTGTATTTGTGTTATCGAAGAGCTCTCGTGAACTAGGGCATCCTTGAAGAAAAGTTGTGTGAAAAAGGGTTGTGAAGATTTGTGTGCATAGCTAGTTTGATCAGTGAACCAGAGTGGAAAAAGAGTACATGGGCGTGAGTGGAGAAGGTTGTGTGGAGAGGATCCCATGGGTGATTATGTCATCTTGTGGAAAAAGGGTTTTCTAGGTTAGGGTTCCGTAGCTAGGGCACAAGATTGAAGGGATTTTCGCAAAGGAGTGGAGCCACAGAGTTGAGCAGAGCCAGGATCAGGAGAAAGGAAGAACTTTTAGTGACCTGATGGAGAAATGGCACCAAGGAAAGTAACAAATGTTTCACCAAAGAAGGGAAAGGGCAAGGGGAAACAAGTCATTTCCACCAGTTTCAATGAAGAATGGTACGTGGAGATGTAATATCCAGATGACGTATTGCTTGGAAAAGAATGGGTGTCTCATGTTAGAAAGATGGCCGTGAGTGACTACAACCATCGAATGAGCACCACAGAGAATGAGATGGCATTGGAACTGGTTCACCCTATAGACAAGAGGACACCAGATGGAATGCCTATCTATGATGATGAGGTAAAGGTGAAAATGGAGAAGGTTGGGTTATTGCAACTCTATGAGTTTCCCTATTTCAGAAAACCTGAGTGACTATACCAGTGGTTAATGTCACGCGTACATGAAGACCACTTCTACTTCATAGGATGAAGGATGAATAACTCCCCAACTGATTTCTAAGTTTACCAGTCTTATCTGTGAAGGAGAATCATTAGATGATGACTTAGATGATAAGGAGGCCATTAAGAAGACTGTTGAAGCTTATGACTACAAGAAGGGTTCATGATACTTCAACATTTCTGTGATTTCTGACCTGATAATGAGGATGGCTGCACTTGGTCACAAAGCTGAATGGGCAGGAGAGATGGACACAGATCAACAAGGCTTGGTTGAACATTTTCCATAAGATCTTGGAGGGGACCATCTATAACCTATTGGATTTCATAGCAGAAGAAATCATCAATGCCATGCGCGATGGAGAAAAGATCATGTTTGGTAATGTCCTCCTTACCATTGTCTTTTTAGAGATTGGAGTGCCTGATGGGCTAGATAAATTTGTTTGGGAATACCCAGATGAGAACCCTTCCCCCACCAAAATATTTGAGAAATACACTTGTGACACCATGACGGCCGCCCACAAGGCATGCCTAGAAAAATGGTATAGGCGGATGCGTGATGCATTCGGCGCTGAATGGAGAATACCCAAGCAGTTACTTGTTTTACTGCAAGGTGAGGCTGAATTCACTGTGTACCAACATTTTTGTATTGGCAGGTTTACTCTGACAGATGGCGCCAAGGGTCCCTGGTGCAAATTTCCATTCTCCTTCACAACACAATACTTCCAGGCCGGGGTCAATTGATTCAAAGAGGCAAAGAAGCTAAGGTTTGACCTCAGTATGGTAGACCAAGATTACCGTGAGCTACATAGAACATTGATATATCCAAAGAAGCATGCCTATGTGGAGAAGTATGTCTCCCATGACGTACATATGTTGAAACCAGTGACATTTCTTGTTGCTGGGAGGACCACAACAAGGGTATACCTGCGTATAAGGCCTAAGTATGAGAAAGGAACTTACATTGAAAATGATGTCTCTATCCCAGAAGACCCCACCATAAGGAAGAAGGCCACGCCAAGGAAAAGGGAGAGAGAGGAGGCTCCTGAGAAAAAGGCACCAAGTACACATACAGTGTAGTCTGTAGGCGTGCAGGAGTCGGGTGCAAAACCAAGCACCTATGCATGGAGGAAGAAGTCCCCCGTAGAAGAGAAAGAGAAGACACCTGAGGAAGAGGCACCAGAGCAAGAGAAGTCCCCTACAAAAGAAGAATCTCTGGCAAGAAAGGAGTCACCTAGGGAAGAAGAAAAAGAAAAGTCTCCTATATTGGAATCACCAGTTAGGAAGAAGCAAAGAGTAACAGAAAAGGTGGACTCAGAAGAAACAGAGAGCATGGAGGCTGACAAGGGTGACAAGGATGATGAAGAGCATGGTGAGGCTCAGAACCATCCTATGTATGATGTACATGAGTCAGAGGAAGAAGGAAATGAAGAGAAGGATGAGGATGAGGAAGGTGCCCATAACCAGGGAGGAAGTGAAGAAGTAAACATGAAGGATCAAAAGACTCCAAGCCTGACTAAGGAGTAGATAGAGGATGCCATGGAGAGGGAGGTAGCAGGAATTATAAAGGACTTAGTGGATCAAGAGGTGGAGCACAATGCCAAGGAAGTATTAAAGGAGACAGAGGAGAGTGTGAGCATTGGGAAGAAGTATGGAAGCATGGGTGGAGATCCCAACCTGGCAGTAAGCTTCCCAAAGTTAGCGTGCACAGGTGGAAAGGGTACAGTAGTGGTATAAGAACAAGAAATGACTTACATTAATGATCCAAACAAGGTACATGCACGTGTTTCCAAATTACCATGCCTACAAACCAACTCCTTGCATGGTCTTCTTTCGATGAAGAGGGTGTGTACCCATGCATGAGGAAAATGTTATCTTGGGATTTTGAGTCCCATGTTGATGAGCCTGAATTCGAGGTCAACTGAGAGGTGTTGATGAAGATACCAGATGCCAAGGGAGTAAACCCTCTGGTGAATGCCCAACAACTATCAGATGAGAAGGTTTGTAATGCGCTCAACAAGGTGTCGGTAGAAGTTGAGGTGAGGCTCTTCGGGAGAAATGACAGAATAAGGGTCTTGGAGGAAGAGCTTGAGAAGAAAAATGAAGAGATCAATGAAAGAGATAAGGAGATAAATAGGAGGAGTTGATCAACACACAATTAAGGTGTGAGTTAAGGGATGAAAAGGCTAAAGTAAAGGAGCTTTACAAGAAGGTAGAGGAGATTACAGTTGCCATCATTCTAGTGCATCCAGATCTAACTCCTCCAGACCAGAAGTACAAGTCAACCTTGCACTGCTTGGAAGACTTAACCCACATCCTCACCATGGAAAGGCGACCACTCGCATTGGAGTCAGTGGAAGAGGTGATGGCATGCCAGAAGGAGGAAGAAAAACTAAATATTGGGGAGATAGTTACTTGGTATTTTGAGCTCCTTGCCACTGTAAAGACCACCATGCAAATGGATGAGGCTGTATATGACAATTGCACTGATAGAGACAGGGTAGCGAGCATATTGGTTGCTACACATGAGGTGGATCTAAGGAATTTCAAGAAAAGAACAAAGGTAATAGGGAAGAGTGTGATAAGATCCTAGCCAAGGTTGAGAAAAAGTTGGAAGCAATCGAAACCTTGTGGGGTTTGATTAAGAATTGGCTTAAGGAGCTATATCCCCAGGTCACTCATAGAATGGACGTGCTGGGTGATCTTAGCAAGCAACTAGAAGGCATTGTAGATACACTGAATGCTAAGAGAAATGAATTGAGTTTTGATGAAGTAAGCACTCTAGTAGGTGACCTACTTCAGCAGGTGTAGGGTGAGGTAGATGCCTGGGAAAATATTGAGGCAACAGTGAAGAAGGAATTCCCACTCCTCCTACAGCAGTAGCAGATTCTTCTATTCTTTCATTCTTTATTCAGATTGTCCCAGTTCCACTATTCTTTATTCTTTGAAGAAGCAGGATGTTTCTGAGGATGGAGAACACGTAGTGTGGGGTGATGTTGGACCCTAAAATATTGGCTAAGTACCAAGAGGCGCGCGTGCTAGGACCAGTGAGAAGAAGGGTGCTCAGGGGAAAGCACACAGGACAAAGGGGTTTAAGAAGGGTTTAAGTGAAACCAGGGCACGCGTGGGAGGCAGAACATGGGTTTAAAGGACTTAGCCATATTTGGCATTCTAGAGTCACTTGAGGAAAAATGTGAGGACCCGACTAGGTGTGATGAGTGGATAAGGTGCCAGCCTGGAACCTTGGAGGTCAAGAAAAGGATATTCCACATAGGGAATATTCCTAGAGACATCATTACAGAGAGTGGAGGGTTTGCAAAGGGATAAGCATTCACCTATGGAGGACCACATCAACACTTGGCACATGATATTCTCAGGAGAAAAGGCATGGTGATGGGTTGATCTTATATAAAGGAATGCTCGGGCCAGAGACACAGAGATAGAGAGATACACAGACATGGAGAGATAGACATAGACACTCAAGATAGAAATACATAGAGATAACGAAGTGATGCAGTAATGCTAGGGTTTAGAGAACTTAATGCTAGGGTTTAGAGGGATAGTGCCATAAGCATATGTATGTATGGGTACTGGGATCTGTAACAAGGGATAAAATGGGAAAAAGTATAGTTAGGATCTCATATCAAAGAAGGTTTGTAGGAGACAAGTCTCTGTCATTTAATATATATGGTCTGAGATGACCCTTTTGACTGTAATGTGGCTACCAGAACTCTTTTAAATCAATATATATATATGGGTTCATTCTGTATAACTTGTTTATGGGTGTAAACCCTCGTGTTATATGACTATCATGGCTCAGATCTAGTTTATTATACTTCTTACAATGTTATTTAGCTTCTGTGATGCATTAATGTGTAGATCTGTTAGTTGCATCTTCTACCTTTTTAAGTAAGTGAATGTACTTCTGTTTCTACAAATAATCCTCCATTAATGGCAGAACCTTCTCACAAAGCTCACATAAAAGAGGGGCTCGACACCCGCACATGCCTCAGGTGAGTGCCCAGTGCCCGTTGGGTAATAGGTAGGACGTGCTTGGGGTTAGAAAGAAGTATTAAGGGTAAATAAATGACTACAATGCTTGGATTATGCATCATAATATTCTCAAGTCATCTTGGTAATTGTGCTAGTCACACTGTGACTTTGGGAAAGGCCATGTTGTCAATGTAGTTGTATGGAAAATACAAGACTTCATAGGTAAAGTTAATCCATTTAGCATTATTTATGCTAAATAAATGGGTGTCATCAAGTCGGGCCCTACAGTGAATCCACATGCTTAAAATATTGTTAAAAAGTAGCCAATCTCTAGGCCTAGCACTACATGGGAAGCCATAACAAATATGTGACAAGCAAAAGGGCTTTCCTTACTAAAGGATTGAGATCTTTAGAAGAAAGAAAAATGTTATGGAATTAGTCATGAAATAAGAAAGATGCCACCTTATGAAAAGCCTTCTTATTTTAGATCTGTTTTGTAATGTTGTTTTCCTAGAACAAAGGTTTTTCATATTTTTACTATCTTAGTTATCAAATGAAGAAGAAAAAGAGGAAAAAGGTAATCAATGAGAGAAAGAAGAAAGTGTTCATATTATTTATCTATTGTAGTTGTAGTCTTGTAGATTTTTGAAGCCTATAAAATTGTTAAAATGATAGGCAATCCCTTAAATCAGCCGCACCAATGCACACACTTGTTGCTGATCACCTCTTATCCAAGTTCAATCAAGCCTTTGCACACAAACAAACAACATATTTGAAGCAAAAACGAAAAAAACATAATGATTCAATCACAACGGTGTGTGAAATGGAGGAAAGAGATATCGAATGGGTTCATGAAAATGAGGTTTTAATGAGTGAATGCATAGTTTGCAGACTCAACAAGTACTCGCCTATTTTTTTGCTGGGTGTGTAATTGCGAAGAAAAATTGCAGTGAGTTTTGGGTGAGTCTGGGCAGGTAATGGCGGTGGGTACTCGCAAAAACTTGGCGGGTTGTATAGGTGGAATTATTAGATGTGGCAGACACCTGGGATAGGGTAAAATTCACGGAATAGGGTACAAACGCGGTAGTAACGCAGATTAAATGCTAAAAAAGGCCGTTATTTCTCCTTTATAAGCCCCATAACCCCACTCCCCCACACCCCCACAACTAGTAATCACACAACTAATGAGCATCCTTTGATTGAATTGAAGGGATTTTATAGAGAAATTGAAGAGCAGATTTGAAGAATTTCATTTGGAGGTTAGTTTTTTCTTCCCCTTATTGTCAAGCATGTAAATTCCTTCCATATTGTTATCATTAAATTTCCAAACATGATTTGCAAATTTGCATGCATTTCATTCAATTTTAATAATTGTTTATTGTGATTTATGTTAGTTTATGATCATTAATAAATGAAATGCTTGAATGTATTTTGTAAATAGTGTTTTTAATTTTTTTTCTTTATTCTTGTTGTAGGTTTACAATTAAAATTCCATAGGGTTTTCTTGTACTTAGGGTTGAGGTTGATAATTACAAATTTATGCTTATTTAATGTTGTCTGACCTTTTTTTTTGTATTTGAACATGCTGTGAGTTACAATTCAGCATACAATGGCATCCGGCTCCGCATTAGGCTCAACATTAGTATCATGAAGTCTTCTCGCTAATTCCCGAATCGCCACCTGGAAGTATGTTGTACGTGGAGCGTTCGATAAGACTGTGATTTGCAATTTCTGTGGGATGAAGGTTTCTAGAGGCATCAATTGCCTCAAGTATCATCTTGCATGTATTGTTCGCAGTGATGTCATGGCATGGCCTGATGATATGGAAGAGGAACTACGATAAATGAAGGTAGAGCTTACACTGTTGGATGAAATGAAACTAGAGAGGGAAAGGGTGCAAGCAGCCATATCAACAACCATTAGACATGAAATGGCGGTGGAAATGTAGGGATATGTGGCAATGGTTGTGTGTTCTAATCGTGGTCCATAACTACAAGGCACATCCGCTTTATTGAGTTCGAGCAAAGGCCAGAGACATATTTTTTTGTACCTAGAAACATACTTGGGGCACAACTATCACTGCAAGGTACAAGTTGAAACAAAGATGCACGAGGAAGCAAATAAGGCACGTGTAAATTTCTGGTATTAAAAACTTTTCTTCAATGTGGCAAAGAGATTGTACTTAGAGTATTTGGTGACGACATTGATAGTTGCAGGGAAAGGTACATGACACTCTCTCCAAGAGACTTAAGTGAGAGGCCGCTCTAGGGTGTGGTTACAAATGCAAAGTCAATTCAGGAAGATGAAATGAGGCAATGGCAAAAATTCGGATGCACCATTCTTGTAGATGGGTGGACGGATGGAAACAACTGCACCCTTATCAAGTTTTTGGCGGATTCAAATGGTGAGATGTATTTTTGAAGTCAATTGATGCCTCTAACACAATATAAATTGTAGAAAAGTTGAGCCTCATGTTGGATGAGGCTGTTTTAGAGGCGGGCATCGAAAATGTTGTGCAAGTTGTCACTGAAAATTCAGCAGCATATGTGGCAGTTGGGAGACTATTTCAAGAGAGGCATCTATTATTCTTTTGGACCCCTTTTGCAACCCATTGCCTTGACCTTTTTTTGGGGGACATGGGAAAAATTAATTGGGTGAGGCCTTTTGTAGAAGTGTGAAATATGGTTCTTAGCTTGACGCGAGAACACATCAAGGAAGAGAGCTTGTGTAAGCGGGTGTCACGAGGTTAACAATTAACTTCTTAACATTGCAAAGTATTTGTAGTTAACACCGTTGAAACAAATGTTTGTTAGTCAAACATGGTTGGACTCACTATATTCAAATAAAATTGATGGAGAGAGGACCACAAAGACAATATTTGGTGATGTCTTTGTGAAGTGAGCTGCAAAGATCATCAAGGCAACTTAAAAGTTCAATTCAAATTTTAAGTCGTTTTCTTTAATTTCATTTTAAAAATGTATTGTTATTTACTTTGATTGTAAGTTTGTAACTTCAAAGTTTAATTTGTTTATAGGTTGTTGTTAACCAATTATCCCGTGACAATTTTGGGGCCTTAAGGTTATATTTTGAAGCTTGAGGGTGAAGATCAAGCTTTAGTGACCTTACAATTGGGTCTAAAAGGTTGAAGGTGTGGAGATACTCTATTTTGCTTGAAGCCATGGCCATATGCCTTGTCCTTTTGTGTGCAATCGTGTTTGGAATAAGTGAGTCCTTTTGGGCCTTGTTTGCTAGATTTTCTGCATAGCACAAAACCTAGGCAGTCATGAGATAAATCTCCTTCATTTACTGGTGAGGCTCCCGTGTCAGATTTGTCAATTAAAATATGTTAGTATCTATATGGGGTTTTACTTTAACTGTTCAACTCATGAACCATAGCTGTACAATTTTGCAGCAAGTAAGCAGCTGTTTTAAAGAAAGAAAATATTTATAGAAGAAAGGAATTATATAAACACAGAAGAAATGGGGAAGATGTGCATCCTAATCAATAGATAACAGAGTTGATTGCATGCACATAAAAGAAACCAATAGATATAAACACAAAATTATAAGCAAAGACAACTCTAGATCTAGAACTAAAATAACACAAAGTCTATTAAAAGATCTAAGATAAAAAACAAGAAACACAATACACCGTGACACAAAGTTCTCCGGAAATCTGCTCCTGTATATTCCTTTGCTTCAAGTGGCTCTCAAAGGTTTCAGCACAAAGTCTGGAACACAAGGATGTTGCTTACAAATTTTGATCCTTAACCTGAAGGTTCTTCGTCTACTTATAGAATGTAGAGGGGCAATTACAAGTCGGAAGCTTTTAGTTGAACTGGCACATGTGGAAGTCAGAAAGGAAACAACTGGCACATGTGGAAGTCGGAAAGGAAACAACTGACAATCTCCCTCCTGGAATTCCTCTTTGCATGACATGCATGATTTGTAACTAAAAATAGAACTTTCTATTTTGCATGTCTGCCACCTATCTCCAAGTAGTTGACTTCTTCAAGTAATGACTTTTAAACCAATCACTTAAGTTGTATAATTTAATTGATCGCCCAATTATTTTGTCGGAGGAAATAAGAGAAAGAAGAAGAAAGAGGAAAGCTGTAGTCTTGTCCTTTTTCATATTCTGCATACAGCTGATTCAAACTAGATCTGGAAGCGGCTAGATCTGGAAGTGACTGGAAGCAACTGGATCTGGAAGTGACTGGAAGTAGCTTGCGGGTATTGCCTTTGACATGTCTTCCTTCTTATCCTTGAAGCTTTTGCAGTTCTCCAGTACATGCATCAGTGCAATGTTCACCATAAATAAGTCATCATTTTTATTTTTAATTGCATATGAGCAATTAAAAATTCTGGAAAGCACTCCGGGTGAATACAACTTCAATGAAGGCTTCAACGGGAAGATTGGAAGCACATGCACAAGATCCTGGACGAAATTTTCCATGCATTGGCTTCTTCACGGGCTGCATTTGAAACAAGAGGATGAATTTTTGCCAGAAGCTTTTGCAATTATGAGATCTGGATCTGGATCTGTCTCCGGTGTCAACAAATTTGGAAGTAATGCATGATGCCGTTGTGCTTTCTTTTTCATCCTGCTTTGCCATGGCCGTATCTATCTTTGTTTGAGCAATTCTTCTTTTTATTCGGCCGGAATTCTTCAAAACTGGTGCAGATATGGATAATTCTTCAGATTTGGAGGATATATTCAATGTATTGGACATTGATTTAAGCTTCATTTCTCTTATAAAAGCACCTGTAATGAATTCCTACAATTAATTTAGACAAAGATGGCAACCGGAACATGAATAGTGGATTTTAATCTTAAAAATCTGCATAATTCAAGCCTGCTGCCCCAAAATTTGATGTTTTATTTGCATGCAAAGCAAGCATGGATTTTACCAACTTCACCTGAGCACCTGTATCACTTATGCAAACAATTATCCAGACACAAATCAACCTCCTTCAACCTGTGCGCCAAAATTGGAAGCTTTCAGCATTAATTTCACCTTCTTCTGAGCAAAAATCCTCTCCAAATGGGGTGCACTTTTCCTCTGGGCTGCACTTCTCTGCCTGTGAATTAATTAATTCATCCATATGGCAGCCCCTACTTTTATAGTCTTCACGATTCTATAATTAATTAATGCCTTTCCTATTCCTGGTAATTAATTAATTAATTAATAAGTTTCACTCTTCAAATGGGGCGCCTATTTTGTGCATGCTCATGGCTGCCATTAAATAAATTAAATTTATTTAATTTTAGACTTCTGCTTCAGTTTAACTCAGGCCTCACAATATGCTTTGACCTTAGCCACTGAAAATAGGAATTAATTAATTTATTTAATACTTAAAAAAAGTATTATTTCTCTCGCAAATGGGGTGCACTTTTTGACATAAAGGGGCTGTATTACATAAAAATTATTTATTTAATTTTAGACAGTCTATTTTCAACCTCCTTTTGTCCATTTATATCTGTTGACTTTTCCACAAGCCTGGGCGCCAAAATTGGGTGAATAAATATTAACAAATATTTATTTAATGCATTTATTATTCACCCAAGGTGGGTTGCACTTTTTGGAATAAAGAATTTCTATTTTAATGATTGTCTTAGAGTAGCTTTTAGGTTTAGGTTTGTGTCTCTCTCTCCTTTTTTTTAACTTTATTGTGTTCTTTTCACGTTGTCAAAAAAAAGAAAAAAATTCAGACTAGCCGAGTCCATGCGCAAGACTTGCTAGTTTGGCCAGACTTGCCAGACTTGCCAGACTTGGCACTGGACTCTGTGATTCCTCGGCAAGTATGAATCGGGCTCGGGTTGGCAAGTCATTGCCAAGACTCCCCGAGTCGCACAATAATGTTTCATTGCATGTGTTTTTAATGTAATGCTAGTCCAGTCTTCACATTTCAATTTCATATAGATTGTGCTTGAAGGGTTTGATTTCAATAAGCAACAAAGCCCCAAAACTTTTTCAAAATTTCAAGGACTTTCATTGCATGTGTTTTTAATATTATGCTAGTCCAGTCTTCTCGTTTCAAGTTCTTTTAGATTGTGCTTGAAGGGCTTGATTTCAATAGGCAACAAAGCCTAAGAACCTTTTCAAAATTTTAGTCCTATAAATATATGTCCCAATACAGATTTTAAATTCCATAATTCTGTAGGACATATACTTTGATAGATTGAATTTATAGAATATCCCCATACATACAAGGATCCTCAGATTCTTGTCAGTTTAGCTACATTATGTGTGGGGTTCTGTGCATTCTATGATTAATAGGTTTTTCTTTTACTTTTTGATTTTGAGAATTTCTACATTTCAAAATAGGAAATACACAAGGTATTTTCAGTTTATATTTATAAGTAAACCTAGTTTAGCATGTAGAGAACAATTATACGGAAAGGTAATTGTTTAAGAAATGAAATCTTATTCTATGCTTTAGCACTTTATGTCTAACCTGATTTAGGTGAAAGGTTGGGTTTTTCATAAGCATATACACATGTAAGAGAAGGTAGAGAACATGGAGAGTAATCATTCGAGTGAGAAAATCATGATTATTGTTTGTTTGCATTACATTATGTAACACAAACTATGTGGAGCAAACCTCTCTTTAGATGAGGTGAAATGCCAAAATCTTTATAATTCTAATTAGTATGATGACAACTCAAACATTACAAGGTAATGGTTCAACTTGTAATGTATTTTTTCTAAAGGTTTGAGTAGTCGCAGATCATTGAAGATTTTGCATTAGGAAATATTTCTTGTCAGAATTCTAATTCCTGGTTAGAAATCTTTCTGGCTTTTGCAGTTTGTCTATTTTTCAGCTCTTACGTCCTGTGCCAGGTGATTGCTGAACCAGTAAGCTTATATTCTGTGTATTCTCACCATTAAAGCTTTAAATTGGAAGTGGTTGCTAATATTTTACCCTAATCAGCAAACTATTTTCTAAGATGGAGTTGCATGGTTACATACCTCTTCAAGGCTATCATTAACCTTGTAAAAAGTCTGGTTAGTTAAGCCTTTTACTTTATCATCTGCAAAACCATATTTTCTCTAATTATTGGTCAACATAATACAAATTTGGTATTTTCCATATAGAAATATTTTGTTTTCCTTTTTGAATAATTCATAATAACAGATTTTCCTTGGTAATAATAAGTTTAGGTATTACAGTGTTGACCTTGTATTTCTGAGATACACATGTTGTTTGGGATCATGGTGGTCGTATTGATGTGGCAGTGTGATGTAAGTAAATTTTTTATACATTGTCTGCATAATAACAATTTGGGATCCTTCATGGGCTGTTTATATGGTGTAGTTTGTGGCATATGTTACATTTATAAGGCTTATGCTACATATATGTGGCAGACTATGAACTGAATGTTACAGATTTAACATTTATAAGATTTATTAGTATTCGTGCCACCTTGGAAGAACTTGAAGTACCTACAAAATTCTAATGATAACAGATCCCAGGAATAATATGGTACACAACTCGCTAAAGTGTAGAATCTCAAGTGTTAGAAGTGAAGGGTACTATTTATTAACATTAAGCAGAGTGCAGAAAGAGAACATGGAACCATATATACACACAAAAAGAACAATATTGAGAATCAGAATTCTACTCATGAAAGTCTGTAAAACGCAAATCCAAGAATAGATGTAAATCCATTCAAAATTTTCCCTCTCAAGCATACAACATATTTGTAGACATACGAAATGAATAGGCACCAGGGAAAGATGATATTATTCACCTTCTGATGGTTGCTAAGAGGATGGTGCCATGTTCAAGCCCTTGGCACCATGATGGTTAATGCCATATAGAGTTGGCGCTGAAGCTGAATAAGCCCTGAGTGGGAAGATACTGTTGGGTTGTGGTGTAGGGTATGGGGAACATGTCCAATGCTTGTTGAAGAAGATCCTGTGTTCATCTGTCACCTGAATTGTGAGACTCAATCATGACACTTGGAAAAATGCCTTTGATATCCTTGACAGAAAAAGAATAAAAAAAACTCACAGAATGTGGGCTTCTTCTCTTTGACATTCAATTGGTAGCCATAGCATCTTGCTTCTTTGATATGTGTTTTTTCCTTTTTGATTTTTTACTGTGTTAGATGACAAACAAGCCTATAGCGTGGTCTGCCCCAAGGACAAGACTGCTGCTACCAAAAGCATTGGGGAGAGAATGCAATGTAAAATATAAAAAGTCATAATTTATCCAATAACAATAGTATTTTCTTGTTCAAGTTTCTAACTGCAGCATCTTGTGACTTTCTTATGGATCCACTTCTCCAATTTGCAATATTAGTTATGGGAGGATTTAGGAAAAATCATGCCTATATTTGGGTGTGATTATCAAAAGATTGAATGGTGTCTGTGGTAGTAGGTGGTCTTTTGTCTTTGATTCATTGCTACAAAATAATTGATAAAGATCTATCCCTATATGCTCTACCTCTGTGGATTCAACAGAATATAAACTTTACTCTTGTTTCTTAATGTGTAAGTTGCTGGTCCTGGTACTAGTATGGGTATCAATATGTTTGGGTTAGCTGGTATGACAATTTTGTTTTTGCAATGGGTTCAGTATGGCTGGGTACGGCCTTCCAAAAAATATAAAATATCAAAAATTCAAATAACATAGCCAAATAAGAAAAAATAACCACATAACATGCAATGGCTGGAGAAAGAGATGGAGGTCATCAGAAACAAACAATGTCACCTTGTTTCCCTTTGCAAAGTTGTTATGGATCTTCTCACTTTTCAAGTTTCTTAGGTTGGAAATGCTCAGGAAGTCCATCCCTCCAAAGGGGATAAAAAGGACAAAGGAAAAGCACAAAATAAGCACAGGATAGGTGAACTTAATGGGAATTCTTACACGAATCTTCTTAAGGGCCTGGAGAAGCTGAAGAAAGATATTTCAAAAATCCTCAAGTAGTCTTGGGGTGATATTTGCGTTCTAGTCATCGTGTTTTTGCTGCAGCTTGGCTGCTTACTGTTTTGTACTAGTTGGTTTTACTGCTTTATCTGGGTTTCAAGTCCTTTTTTTATCTGGGTAGAGTCCCAGTCAAAAAACTCCCCTTTACCCTTATCTAAAAAAAACCACAACATGCATAGAGTAAACAAAATAACTTAAATAATCACAGACAATTAAAAATATTTCTGATAGTTGATAATTCCATGCAAAATGGCATGATAAATTTGAATAGATTAATAGTCAATGGTAGAACAAGGATATGATACAAGGGTACAACCTTCCAAAAAATATAAAATATCAATAATTCAAAAAACATAGCCAAATAAGCAAAATTAACCACATAACATACATAGAGTAAACAAAATAAATTAAATAACCACGAACAATTAAAAATATTTCTGATAGTTGATAATTCAATGCGAAATGACATGATAAATTTGAAGAGATTAATAGTCAATGGTAGAACAAGGATATGATACAAATGCAAAATCAATATAGTCATCATATTTGTCTTCATCGAGAGCGGCAACGTCATTATGTGATTCATTAGAACGAAAAATAGTAGTTGTGCCATGTGAGTCCTGCGAAGAACTCTCTTGTTGTTCAATGTTGACTAATGAAAATCGGGGAACGAAAAAATCCAAGTCAAGATGCTCTGCTTCCATATCTCAAATCATTGTTGCCCCTTGCTTGTACGCAGCCTGCTTGTGTCTTAAAAAATGAAGTTGGAATGCATGTAGATCAACTCCTTTGCCTTTTATGTTGCCAATCAGTTGCACTTAACTGAGTGGATAAAGGAGTATGTACTCCTGTTACACTAAGCTGAAGAAAAGCTCGTAACCTATCGAGTCAAAGTCAATACAAAATTAAAATTAATAATAGTAAAAACTAAAACTAGATATTAAAAACTTAAAATGTAAAGAAAGGGAGTGCCGTTTTGGCAAAAGAAAGATCCCGGTGTTGTAGTAGATTAGAGTTAAGAAAAAGGCAAGGAGATGCAATGGGGTGGTCATTTTGTTCCACCAATCAATGAGATATGAGAGCACTTGCTTGTGAAAGATTTTTGTGGGTTTTTTCTGTTTGGCATTTATAATGGATCTCATCTTCTCAATCATTGAGTCCATGCCATCATAAATCTCTCCCAAATGTGGCTGATATTTGTCAGCATAACTGATCATGCTCATGATTGGCTTGGTAAACTTGAGCAAGTAATCTACACGAGCCCACCATTTGTTATTTAAGATCAACCCTTTCACTTTTTGGGCACTTTGTGTGTTTGATTGCCTCCGTGCAACCTAAAGGTTGTTGATAACCATGTTGCAAAATGTTTTGTCTACCTTTGCATGTTGTCTCAAAACAACAATCGTGTGAGGTGATCATGCCTCAATAACCTAATAAAAAATGAAAATAAATAAAAAATTGAAAATGTTCAAAATTATACAAGTTACAAATTCACAAAATGTAAAATTAATCATACATTAATGATTAAAAAAGATCACTTCACTTACCTTTAGAAACTTCAACTTCAAGGTTCGGAAGATGCCTCGAGACGTGTGATGGTTGGTGATAAACATTTGGATCTCATTGACCTCAACATACAGATATTTGATTGATTTGATTATGCTGCTCAATTTCTGTAGCATTAGGTTGAGTGAGTAAAAGACACAAAGTGTCCAAAACATGTGCTTATACTTTGCCTCAACCAACATTGTAACGCCCACACATGTAGGACCAAAACACAAGCCAAAATAAACCAAGATACTTTTTTTTCTTCCTTCCTTTCTTGTTTTACGACACCACTTGGGATTACTCAGAAATAATTCAACATCATATAAGACACATTACACATATATATATAACCACACATTCAATAGGATGGGAACCTGATTGACACAAAAATTAGAGATACGAATCACACTACCAAGCCTATCTACGAGGCTTGCAATGGGGAGAGATCATCATTGTAACTACCACTTATCATTCCACTAAGGAATCCTAATTAGCCTTTGGTTCCTCCAAGACGAAACACACCATATCAACTTCGATAGGCCCCTTATCCCTCCATTCTAACACGCGCTTATCCCTCCACTAAGACTAACCACGAATTTCTTTTGGTTCCTCCAAAGCAAAACACATAATACTTCTTATTCCTCCCTTCACTAACAACACCTTATTCCTCCAATAACAATGATACAATCTCACCCCAACATGATGAACATACAAATAACATGATAACACAAATGCACACTAATGCTACACTTGCTAAAACGAACAAACACAATGCAATGACCCAACCACAAACGAGAACTTAAAGATAGACATGTTCCACAACACACATCATTTTCATGGTTTACATCTTTATTACAATTGAATTTCTTCATTAACCTTTTAGATTTGAAGAGCATTTAACGTATAAAGGCATATATTCCCATTCTCAAAAACTACATATTCTTCATTTCTTTTAAAGTTTATCTTACAAGGAGTACACTTTATTTGGTTTCATTCTCTATTGCAATTAATTTTTATAACTCAACTATTAGTTAGAATTATTTTTAAACACATACGAGTCTCTTAATACTTGTTCTCAAGCTAAGGATTCATTTCCCGGAAAGCATATTTGCATGACATTTTCTTTTACTTTCATTACAAAACGGGAAATTAACATGGGGTTAAAAGGGAAAATCTTAAGTTTAAGGGGGACAAATTTCCCATTTTCCTTTTCATTTAAACCTCCACACAGTAGAGTACATCTATTTCCCTTAGTTGTTATATTTCAATAATTGGTTAGAGTTGTTTTAACATTTACATGTCATAAGATTATTTTTCCAAATAAGAAATTATGTTTTCTTGAATGCATATTCTCACATGGAGCAATTCATATTCATCTTTAACAACATATGAATCCCTAATTTAAGTTATAAGAAAGACTCCAAGTTTCATTTTACTCCTAAAACCAAAACATTATAGAAACATAATTTTGATAGCTGAAATTAAAATAAATTGTCTACAAACAACCTCTTAAGAGGTATTTCAATGAGTTGATTCCAATTGTGACACTTACAACCCTCCACTAATCAACACCAGGGTAAATACATCGCTACCTCACGAGGACCATCAATTATAGAACCAGGGTAACTAACGTTGATTGCCCTAACAATGGTGTTCTTTCAAAGTTAGTTCGATGAACCTTTTGCGGTTCAACTAAGGCGTTCAAACCCAAGTTTTCCACTCTTGGCTCCAAGGAGAAAGGTATCGTAACCTCCACGGTCAATAACTTACAAATCACTTCTAGACATCAAATTGTTAAAACATCCTAGTAAGGCAAGGACTACGGTTGTATTATGGTATCATTGACTCTCTTGCTTCATTGTATCCCTAGGCGAGGATTTTGATAGAACTATGACAATTTTGCAAAACAATAGAGAAAACCTAACAAGAACCACACCCCTCATTTCCACTTATGTACCAGCCTTATATAGTTTGCATTTGATTTAAATCAGGATTCCCCTTCAGGTACTAACGTGAGGGCGCTACCTCACCTTATTGTTTACCAAAGCTTGTTGATAACCTTTTAAAGTCGCAATATTACATTTCCTACTTGCCCCTACAATCCCATGCACGTACATTGTTTAGCCCCTCCATTGTAGCTTAGTTTTCTAAGTCTACCACATAATTACGTTGTTTAGAGTCTAGACATTATGTCCCTCATGTACAAAAGTGAAACTATATCTTTTAATTATTGCATCATACATGCTTCCACACAAGCGGACACCCCCTACTAGGTTTTTAGGAGAAACACACATACATAAACAAGTACCTCTAAGTCTCTAGGAATACATGTGAAGATTGGGTTCAAAACATATCTCAAGGTAAATGATGATTTCTTGACCAAGGTCACTCGATAACAAGACGCACCTCTTCTTGTATCATTTATCGATCGACACTTCTCTTAGATCCCATCAAGGTGGGATGACATACGGCTAACACATGTTTGAAGGATAACATTCTCAAGGCTTACTAGATTAGGGTCAACGTGTTGAATTTTAGACTAACATCCTAATAGTGTTTAACCATTGCAATTTCTATAAGGCAGTTTCGTGTCATTTTCCGATTAACATACATGTTCAAAATGGTAACCTGAATGTGTGATCTTATTTCCTCTAAGCTAGGAGGTGCCAAAAAGTATTGATGCAACTAGGGTCATCCTTACAATTTCAATTCTCTATGCTACAAATGGGGTCACACGTATGGGCATTCCACACAAGAATTTTACTCTAAGATCGTCTTTTTCAATTTGGTTCTTTTCTTGTGAGTTCCCAAGTATTTAGTAAAGCACACAAAGAGTACATTCATTAATTCAACACAAAAGCACGCAATAAAAAGTCATTTCATTTCCAGTTACTAGGTACATCGACACCCTTAACAACATATAACCCAAAATCAAAATCACACCCATGACAAAATTCCCCCTTTTTTCAACATCCCAATACAATAACATATTCATACTCATCACAGAAAGTAGTAATTAACATTTCCATTTATAACAATAATGTTGATTTATCATTTCCAATTACATTTCTTTCAAAGGTAACATGTTATTACAAAACCACAAGTAACGTTAACGAATTCTTTTTGTCTAGGGTACCTACAACCAAAAGCACGGTCAGCCCTAAAAGCTGGCATGGAAATCTCCTACAAACTAACATATTTCGAGTATGCATAATTTTCCATTCACAACAAAATCAAACACTTTGCACATAGTAAAAGAGAGGATAAGGAATACAGTTGCAGTTTCATTTCATTTACAATCTAGAGAGAGATACACAGATAAGAGAGAGGAGAGAAAAAACACAACATTTCCCACAAGAAAAATTCTTAATGCAAGTGACAACCTAAGGGTTCCATACAATCATGTGAAGGTATCCTAAGGTCTCGCAACAGTTATTAAGTTATAAGAGGGTCCCATGATAGTTTTCTAGTTATTGTTATGAATTTACAAAAGTGACCAAATTAGCCCGAGTGGATATAAAACTGAGTTTGAAAACCAATGTATAAGAATTGAACACACGATATGCCAATTCCCATATACTCCCCTATATACAGGGAGCTCCTCGAAGTCGGTGGAACTCATTTCTGGCGACTAGGGTTCAAACTACGGCTACCTTTCCAAAGCTGATCATCGTAATTGCATCAATTCGTCCTTGTTGCAGAATGACTGGGGGTCTACAAAACCCCCTTACAAAAATAGTCCTAAAAGAGGTTTTCTTGAAACTACGGGTTGGTTATGATTTTCATGGAGAAATTGTAGAGGTATGTGATGGTAAAATTCCATTTCTTAACACGGGTCCCTAAACCGCAAGCCAAAACTAAAATGAATTTTCAACTTTTGGCAGTTGTCCCGAGCTGCGAAATAGTCAACTGGGCTCTTAGACATGTGACGTTAAATGATCAAACTATCATTGGAAGTTGTCCTAAAGATTGATATGACATTCCACGTCACTAGGGAACACGGTCAAACCATGACTTTCCCGCTACGGGGTTGGAGAGGTGTTTTGCACATCATTATAAAACGGTTTGATTAACTTTTTGTAAAGTGTTCAAGTGGCATGTTTAAACGAAAACTCAAGTTCAACTTGCTATTCTGGAGACTTTAATTATCCAATTTCGTCATCTATGTTTTCCATCATCTCGGGATGTGATTCGAGAGCAAGGTTAACATTCAAAATAGTCATTTCGGTTTGTGCAGAAATAAGGTATCTTTTAGCGTTTACGCAACAAAAGCCATTCTATCTTGCCAAAACATACTCGTCATTTGGTTTTAATTTCAATGCAATCAAGAAAGGAAAACTATCAACACGAGAAATATGTGAGAAGAGAGAGAAAACGATGCTTGAATCGAATTGGCGAGGTGTTGTAAGAGGTGCTCAAAGTGGTCCACACTCACGACCCATGAGACAACAATCCGCTAAGGCATTTTGTCAAACAATTCACATGTCTTGGTTATGCTTCCATACTTAGTATATGTGTCTATCCAATAGTTTCAAATTCATCTGACGCATTTCCTTTATCCTTTATGATTTGATGGATGTCAATACTTTGTTCCAAAGATCTTATTTTGCCAGACCTAGACGCATGCTGATACAGGTTGCGGAGTTGGGCTTTAAACCTGCTGATGGCATTTGATTAAATGCCTCTATTGTCTTTCCAACAAAACCATTTTGCATATCCTGTAATTGTGGCATTCCAAGAGATGACATCTAGATGAGGCATTTCTTTGAAAAGCCTCATAGACTTGACAAGATCACCATATACTTTGCCATTATCACATTCCATGAGATCACGTTTCTTTGACACCTTTGTCAAACAGTCCATGTGCTTGTTGTATTCTCCCACATTTGCATGCATTTCTGCCATGGTATTTGGAACTGCAACATCTGACATCCATTAACACAACAAATCTGTGCAAAGTTGGATGAAATGTCTTGGGAGATGGAGGCACAACAGAGCTATAGGAGATGGCTTTACACTTGTCAACCACATTTGCTTGTGAGATTCCAAGGCCCTTCAACAAACCCATTTTGTGCATGCTTACAATCATGGCGTTCAATCCAAATGCCAATACAAGCAACCCACAACATTAGCTTGAAAGATTTCAAGGCCCTTTTAACAAACTCAGAGCATGTCTTGCAACCAAGGTGCTCCAACTAATCAAACATGCGCATCCTCACAAAGCATTGACACCGTTTTACCAAAAGCAACCAACAAGTGTCCAAATTGATCAATTCACCTTTTTCTTGCATGCATACCATGGCATTTGCAATTACAACATCTGACAAAGGTCTTTCTTCTCCAACATGCCAAGCCCCTGCCAGCTCCACCCACTCTCCACCAAACGCATTAAATTTTATATTTTCTCTCCTTTTTTTGTTTTATTTATCTCGTTTTTATGTTTAAATTTTAAATCTCAATATTTTTTTTCTAAGCATTCGGAGATCTAGACCAGGCTCTTGACTTCATAAAATCAGTTGTATAGTCTACAATGTGCATCACTGCCTATATATACTGATGGGGTATATGCTAAAGTCTCATTTTATAATATCATGGAGCTGTCATCACATCGAACTGTTTTCAAAACAATTGGGCATGTCTAGGATGATAAGCTAGGTACAAAAAGGCAGGGGCACTACAAACATCCTCGTGGCCTAACAATTTTGTGTGTCATTTGTTATGACCTGGACAATGTTTTGAGGCCCCTACTGCCTCAATGGATTCTAACTTGTTTTGAGACTTGTGAAAGTGAAAGAGGCCTTAAGCAATATGGTGATCAACAATGTTTGGACAGTGTGGAGGAAGGCAAACACAAAGCCCATTCTCTCCATGATCAGATATGTAGATATTGATGCAACATACATGGGAGAGAGATATGATGAAATAGATTCTATGTTTGAATGTATGAGAGAAGTTATACAAACAAAAGAGCAAGATCTAGAAGAGACCTTCTATAATGAGGTCAAGAATGTGGTCATGAAGAGGTGAAATAAAATGACCACCCCATTACATCTCCTTGCTTATGCATTGAACCCAAAGTGTTAGAGATCTGAAATACTTGGGCTACCTAACAAGCAACCACCATTCTCTAACTCCAAAGTTACAAATGGAACTAGGGAAACATTTAAAAGACTCTTTCCTAATCCATCTATAGCCAACGTGGTCAACAAAATGGGCATGTTTGTAGCTTCAGAAGGCAACATGAGAGAGGTTGAGTTTCTCTTTGACAAGTACACATTGAGCCCAATCAAATGGTGGTATGTACATGGCTATGATGCCAAGTACCTACGACCTATTGCCATCAAAATTCTGTAATAGATATTACATTTATTGAAAATTTTAAATTTTATTTAGTAGGATATTTTTTGTATGTTCTTAGAATGTTACTAATTTGAAATTTCTAATGAACTTTTTTGTAATAGGTGGCTAGTAATTCTTTTGCAGAGCGGAATTGGTATACTTATACCTTTATCCACTTAGCTAAACGAAACAAGTTGGCATCTAAAAAAGTTAAGGATTTGGTATATGTGCATTCCAATTTGCGCCTCTTGTCACACGAGTCTAAGGACTATATTAGAAGTCCTCACAAACTTTGGCATCTTTTTCCAGAGACCACAGACTTGGATGCCTCCGCAACCACTCTTGCCCAACTTTCAATATTTGATGGTGAAGATGATATTCAATGGAGTTCACAAGGAGTGGAGAGCGGAACTAATGAGAGTGGAGCTAGTGTGAGTGACATGCAAGAATTTGATTTTGAGGAAGATCTCGATGATATATTCTAGATTTGTTTGTATTCATGTTGGCACGACATTCATATATTATATTTATGGCAGCCACATTCTCAATGAAATGTAAAAGCTTAAGTATATTGAATGTTTTTAACATTGATCCTACTATATTTTTCAAGTTTTGTTTGTATTCATGTTGATATGATATTCATATATCATATGTATGGCAGCCACATGAATGATCAATGAAAATGTAAAATCTTAAGTATATTGAATGTTTTGAACATTGATCCTACTATATTTTCATGTTTTGTATTTTTTATGGACAAAAAAACGAGTAAAATGAGTGTATATATATATATATATACATATATTTTTAATAAATATGTACACATGTATCCAAGATGTATCGTACCCAAGGGTTTTTTAAAATTGAAGTATCCGCGTATCGAACCTGTATTCGAGCCTAAACCCGACCCGTATCCTGACAACATAGAGTTGGTGGTGATATTTATTTAAAAGAGGCAAATTATAGAAGTGGTGTTTTGTCTAATAGAAGGTGATGACTTTATTATATAATGGTGAAATATTTAAGAAGTATATTACTTTTGCACTAAAATTCAACTCTCCTTATAATTGTAAAGGACATATTTTTGGGGTATTTGATGTCCTGTATAATGTATTGTTTCACATTTGGGGCGACGGAGTTATAAAAATTAACACAATGTGGAAACCACCGAGTTTCAAATTCCAATCAGCCGAGTAAGTGACCAAGTCTACAGGAGGAAGGAGGCTTTTGAGGAAGGTCAATCAACGACCTCTCTTTAGGCACTAGTGACAGGGCCGCATAATGTAGTAGTGGCGAATAAATTGCGTAGAACGACTATGCCAAGGGTGATCGCTAGTGGTAGTGGCGACTATGTTGTGTGAGATCAAGTGGTAGCGATCGTGTGCACAGGCTCTAAGAGATGATGAGGGCTTAGTTATCATTTTTTTAGTTTTTCATGCATTATGTATTTATTGTGATATGACAATTGAGTAATTCCGAAAATAATCCACGAATGTAAAGATATAGTGGAAAACTAAAGCACAATGTATTGCAGTATCATGATACTTGTAGAGGATGAACGAATGTGTGAGTCCTTGTTCGTGCTTAGGCTAACAGTCATCCTATAAAACTATTCGTGAAGGCTGAACAAATCTAGAATTCCTATTCGTAGTTCTCACATTGGGTTGGTAGATGACTTCCTAGCAGTGCATGTTTGAGTTCTTTCTTTACCTTTAGTTCGAGTTGAGGATCAAGATCATGAGCAGGAAGAGGTAGCGTACTACAATTGATGATCATGTTTTTTCTACCATGTTTGCATTAAGGGGGGAATGTGAGAAATACATTTAGTGCTCGCATTATTTGTTAGTGATTATGTGTGAGATAAAATGAATGTGAAAAAAAATCATATGTGAGTTGTATTAACAACTCACGTTGATAAAATGTGAGTGAGAATAGATAGGTTTGTTTATGAGGGATTCTAGGAGAGATAAAGTGGGGTTAAATATGAGTATTTGTATGGATTTGGGAGTTTTGATCGGGCTTGATTCCACCGAAACAAGAGTTATCAAAACCTTTATATATGTAATTATCCTACTGAATAATTTAATAGAACAAGGTGAATGTTTTGATGTGTTAATCTGACCAAACGATTTGAAATTTGGCCACAAGAAAGAAGACTGCTATCAAAACATGGAAGGTTCTAACAATAAATAATTTAAAAATAATAAAGGGAAGTTTTTTTTCAATAACAATCAAATTAAAAATCAAAATCAGGATCAAAATCAAGACTCAAGCAAAAGTATTTCTCTTTACACTACACTTTCTGTCTCAAATGGTAGTGAATGGATCCTAGATAGTGGTGCTTCAAGACACATGACTTAGATGTGTGATATTTTAACATATGTTAATGAATGCTGTGAAATAGTCTATTTAGGAGACAACTCAGTCATAGAAGTAAAAGGTCAAGGTAAAGCAAAAATTTCAAATGGGTTTATTAACAATGTTTTGTTTACTTGTAAGCTCAAAAAGAATATTTTATCTTGTTCTCAACTTACTCAAGATAGCTTTATTGTAACCTTGTTCAAAGATAAATGGTTTATTAAAGATCAATCTGAATCCATTATGGTTAAAGGCATTCAAAAGAATGGTTTTATATTTTTAATGGCTTCTCTAGTGAGACATATCTTTCCTCTCAAATCATAAATGAAACTCAACTTTGGCATGAAAGACTTGGTCACCTTAACTTTAGGAGTCTTGCTGATATGTCTAGACATAACCTTGTGGTAGGTCTACCTAAAATCAAATGTAATCATGAAATGTTTGAAGGTTGCTTATGTGGTAAGAAACACATTCAACTCTTTCACAAAACATCATGATACAAATTCATCTCATCCTCTAGAACTTGTTCACAGTGATGTAAGGGGACCATTTGAGGTTGCCTTTCTTAATGGGTCTCTTTATGTTGTATCATTCCTTGGTGATCACACTAGAATGACTAGGACCTTCTATATAAAGAAGAAATCTGAAGTGTCAACTAAATTCAAAGAATTTGAAGTTGTAGGTCTACCTAAAATCAAATCTAATCCTGACATGTTTGAAGGTTGCTTATGTGGTAAGAAACACATTCAACTCTTTCACAAAACATCATGATACAATTTCATCTCATCCTTTAGAACTTGTTTATAGTGGCATAAGGGGACCATTGAGGTTGCCTTTCTTAATGGGTCTCTTTATGTTGTATCATTCATTGATGATCACACTAGGATGACTTGGATCTACTATATAAAGAAGAAATCTGAAGTGTTAACTAAATTTAAAGAATTTAAAGCCTTAGTTGAAAACATGTCTAACCTAAAAATCAAAAGGTCAAGAATTGATAAAAGTGGTGAGTATATAAGTAAAGAGTTTGATGTTTTTTGCACTTCCTATGGAATCTAAAGAGAGTTAAGAATTCCCTAATTTTTGCTGCAAAATGGAATTGAAGGAAAGAAAAACATGACCATCTTAGAAATGGCAAGAACCATGTTGCACTTTGCTAATGTTCTCAAATTTCTGTGGACAGAAGCTATGAACACTGTTGTCCACATCCTCAATAGAGTTCTTACAAAAGCTCTTCATCAAACAACACCTCTAGAATTGTGGGCCAAGAAAAAACTAAAAGTTTTTCATGTAAGAATATTTGGTAGCCCTGCGTCTATTTTCATTCCTAAAGCAAAAAGGAAGAAACTTGACCCTACCTCCTACTCTTGCATATTTGTAGGTTATGGAGGAAAAACTTAAGGATTAAGGGTCTATGATCCATCCAAACGAGAGATCATTGAGAATCAAAATGTTCAAATTTTTGAAAAACCATTTTGTGAGTCTTTTGTAGAACCCTCTTAAGTTTCTCTTAATAAAGAAACTGATGACCTAAATGAAGATGCTCCAAATTTGGACAATATGGATAATGAATTTGAGGGGGAGACATCACAAAGTTTTGACCAATCCAAAAGACCTAAATGGTTTTAATTGGTATTACAAAATTCTAACCTTGGAAACCTCAACAAAAGACTAGGAGTTAGCATACTCTCCATGCATTAATGACTCTTTATGAGAGTGAACCCCAATCTTTTGAGGAAGCTAACCAAGATGAGAGATGGAGGGATGCTATGACATTTGAATAATGCTCTAATAAAAAACCATACATGGAAACTTGTCCTTCCACCAACAAAAAGAAACATTGTTGGATCTTGGTGGCTTTGCAAAATCTAATACAATTCCATGGGTGGGATTGGCAAATTCAAAGAAAGGTTAATTTTTCGTGGTTTTATTCAAAAATCAGGGATCAGTTATGTGGAAACCTTTGCCGCTGTTGTAAAAATGAGGACTAAAAGGATGCTCATTTCTCTTGCAGCCCAACATGGTTGGAAAATTCACCAAATGGATGTTAAGTATGCATTTCTAAGTGGTGATCTTAAAGAAGAAATCTACATGACTCAACCAAAACAATTTCAAGAACCTAATAAGAAACATTATGTGTGTAGGTTAAAGAAATTTTTTATGGCATAAAACAAGCTCCTAAAGCATGGTGCTCAAAGATAAACAATTGTTTAAAATGCTAGGATTTATTAATTGTTACTCCAATAATGATTTGTTTGTAAAAGTAGAAGATGATCAAATTATTATAATTGCATTTTATGTTGATGATTTTCTCAATCAAATTAGCTTAATTCATAACATTAAATATAAATTTAAACAATATTTTGAGATGATTGATCTAAGACTTCATCGCTTTTTAGGCATGGCTATATTTCAAGATCAAAGCTCAATGGTAGTATCTCAATCACAATATGCCCACAACTTACTCATCAAATTAAACATGACTGCCTGTAAACTGGTCTCTATGTCTATTGAAGTTGGCATCAATCTTGATCCAAAACTTGCATGTGAAAAAACAAATCTTACTTTATATTGGCAATTCGTTGGAAGTTTAATTTATCTGACTATTACTAGGCGAGATATTTCTTAGGTTGTGTTACCATATTTTAAGCCAAAGGAAGAGGTTGCATGCATGGAGGATAAGTTTGCGCCATGAAGAAATAGGTGCATGGAAGAAACTAAAAGGGTGCTACTGTTCTATTTCTAGGAGTTCAAATGAAAGGGGTTTAAATATAGAAATATGAATAAATAATTAAAGCGGTTGTCCCTTCTAAGCTAGGTGCTAGAGAGAATGGGAGGTGCATAGACATAAATAAACGAATAAGACAATAGAACTGCTGTCCCCATGCAAAAAGGTAAAGATAGGATAAGACAAAAGAAATAAAATATTTTTATTTGCTGCTTTTCCCAGTCAAAGGTTGGTGCCATCAGGGGACAAAAATAGAAGTTAATGAATAAAACAAAAGTCAAATTGTTGTTCTATTTGGAGTTGGCGCCAAAGTTAAAATAAATAAATAAAAGGTAACAACAGTCCCATCCAAATTTGGCGCCAACAACACGAAGATGAATAAAATAAAATAAAAAAGAACAACAGTCTATTTTGAATGAACAATAGTCTATTCTTGTTTTGGAATCAGTCTATATAGGCAGTTTTATCATTGTAGAAAAGATATACGTGGAGCAGCTGATTTGTGTAGGCATCTTCAACATTTGTACTTGCACCTCTGAATAAAATAAAGCTTTGTTTTGCCCTCTCATATTGTTGTTTTCAGATTGTTCATTGTGTTTGTTATAGGATATCGTATTTGCTTTAGTATGGAATTCATTCCCTCTATTGCTTTCTTTTCCTAAACCCTTGAATTTAATTTTGCAAAATAGTTCAAAGTTATGCAGGTGTGTGAATGTTTAATTCTCTGTGTGCAGGGTTACATGCAAGTATCAAACTTTTGGTGTATCACCTTATTTTCCATTTCCCATATTCCTTCTCCCTTTTCTTTGTCAAAGTTTTCAATTTTTTAGGTGATTCACAAGGGAACCAACCCTCTCTAGAGGTTCACCTCAGACATAGGTTACCCACAGCCTTGAGTTGTTCTAATTTTGTCAACAGGAGAGAGAGTACACACACCATTCTCCATCAGAGGTGCAACTTCAGATTGACAACAATTTCCGGCACAGCCCGGTGGGACAATACAAAAATTTGCTAAAGAAGTTGATGCTATTCTTAGCAAATATCAGTGTTTCAAACACAAATATTCAGCATCTGGCGACTCCATTGGCCCAAAGATCCATTTTTCTCAATCAGCAAACCATTTCCTCCATCTTTCCATCTTTTTATGAGGTTGTGCAATCATGACTTCAATTCCTCATTGGAATTCCCAGTCCCAAGAGCATTATTACTCCCCTCCACCTCTTTTTTCCCCAAATCCTCCTCCAAATCAATATTATAAGCCCTATCATAATGAATATGCCCATGATCCACAAAATTTCCATATGGTTATCCCAGTAATCATGGTGTTTTTCAAGAGCAGGAATATGCAGATTATAAAACAATTTCATGCCTAATGATGATTTGCAGATGCAGGTACAACACTTGGAGATAAAAATGGTACAAATGAGGGCAACAAGTTCCATCAAGGCAGCCAAGCTTGGATTCAGGGTACCCTACCCATGGGTTGGTCCTATGCCAAACTGGTATAGCCCTCAAGAGAAGTTAGACTTTGTGTCTGAATTGATACCACAAATATCAGTAGTGGAATGAAGAGATGGAAGCTTACCAATATAGTGTTGAGAAACCCCGTCAATGGGGTAATTCTTCACTATCATCATGCAGCCCTTCTACTTCTACTTTCCAACCACTTCAACCAGAGCCCAAGTCCCAAATTCCTAGCTTTCTTAAAGCTTCTTCCTCCACAAGATCTTACACCTCTCCAATCATCTCAACCATTGCAAAATCAGTTAGCAACCCAACCCAGCCCTCCCCTCATATTCCCAAATCCATTTTGGAATGAAACTAATCAGCAAATTAGTTTGGAAGAGCAGCCAACTAAAGAGCCAAGTGAAAAAGTTCTCAGGCAAAATCTAACAAAATGGAACTTATAGTTTGAGGTCAAACAAATTCCACGGATGGTTAAGCCTACAATAAAGAAGTGCAAGAAAGTGGTTGAAGTTACAGAGCAACATGAGGAATATGACCAACAAGCAAAGGTTAGACAAAGTTTTCTCAAATCTCTTGAGATACAACGTAAAGATAATGTTTTGAAGGAGCATATGAATGTTTCTAAGGATCAGATCAACAATCTTGAGCCTATATCATCTTCTAGTGAAGGAAATAATTCAATAAAAGTTGAGGAGAAAATCAACAGAGAAATTCAAATTCAAAAGGAGTTTTCCTCAAGCATGAACAATAAAGAGGATGAGGTTTTATCAGACTTACAAGATTCTGATGATGAGGAAGAGCCAATTGAAATTATAAGTATTCCACCTCCATCCTCTATCTTCTTAAAAAAGAATCTTTTGTTATTACATCTTCTTTTGAGGTTGAAAAAGAGCCAAATACGAGGTTGTTTGCAAAGGATGAGGTAAACAACGTTTCAGATCAGTCTACAAGCATCTAATATGATCAAGGAAGTGCCTCAAGTACTCTAAATGATGAGATTACACACAAAGAAGAGGGGCGGATCAGAAAAATCAGTTTATCAACTACGAGAATATCATGTCCAATCAGGTATTTAGCCAGTTTAGAGCCACATAACGAGTTGGCATCAATTGTGCTTAATTCAAATCATACAAAAGAGCTTCAAGTTGTCAAAAATCAGCCCCAACATCTACAAAGACAGAGTACAGATCCTACATTGGTGTTTATTATTTTCTGGACTGATATTTTGAGCAAATCAATGGTGCAAACCATGTCTGCACTTTTACCATGTGATCTAGTTGCAAAATTAATCTCATGGCCGCACTTTCTGAGAAAAGGAAGTTATTTCTCCCAACCAGTATGTGGTTTTGTTTAGCTTTCCTTTCTCTTTGTTTAGATTAGGAGTAGGCTAGGTTTGTTTCTTGCATAATAAGTGCTTGCATGCACATTGGTTTTCCAATTTTCTTAGTTGTCTTTTCAAGAAGTGCTTGCATGCACACGTTTTCTTTTGTTGAAGAGGGTATTTTAGTTGTTTTGATTCTGAGGACACCGGTTATCGACAGAGGTATGTGACGTCATAGCCCAATGGATGCAGAAGGCTACTAATCTTTTTGTTTAATAGACAAACAATCCCGTGATGTCGCCAAAATGTTACCATATTTTCCATGCCAAAGATGGAAAGATGGATGCATGCATGCATAAGAGCCATGAAGAAATAGGTGTATGGAAGAAACTAAAAGGGTGTTGTTCTATTTCTAGGAGTTTGAATGAAAGGGGGCTAAAAATAGAAATATGAATAAATAAATAAAGTTGTTGTTGCTTCTAAGTTTGGCGCCATAACGAATGGGAGATGCATAGAGACAAATAAATGAACAAGTTAAAGAACTTTTAGGATGCAAACAGGTAAGATAGGATAAGACAAAAGAAATAAAATAAATTTATTAGCTGCTTTTCCAAGTCAAACGTTGGCGCCATGAGGGGACAAAATAGAAGTTAAGGAATAAAACAAAAGTCAGACTGCTGTTCTATTTGGAGTTGGCGCAAAAGTTAAAATAAATAAATAAAAGGTAACAACAGTCCCAACCAAATCTAGCGCTAGCAGCATGAAGATGAATTAAATAAAAAAAAGAACAGTCTATTTTGAATGAAAAACAGTCTATTCTTGTTTTTGAATCAGTCTATATAAGCAGTTTTATCACTGTAAAAAAGATATACTTGGAGCAACTGATTTGCTTAGGAAAATTCTAGCATTTGTAATTGCACCTTCTAAATAAAATAAAGCTTCGTTTTGCCCTCTCATATAATTGTTTTCTAATTTTTCATTGTGTTTGTTATAGGACTATCCCATGTTGCTTTAGTGTGGAATTTACTCCCTCTGACCGATGTCCTTTATCCTAAACCCTTGAATTTAATTATGCAAAATAACTTCAGAATTGTGCAGATGTGTGGATCTTTGAATTCTCTGTGTGTAGAGTTACATGCATGTGTTAAACTTATTGATGTATCACCCTTATTTTCCATTTCTCTGTATTCATTCTCCCTTTTTCCTAGTCAAGTTTGTCATATTTTTAGGTGATTTACAAGAGAACCAACCCTCTATAGAGGTTCACCTCAAAGATAGGTTACCCATAGCTTTGAGATGTTCCAATTTTGTCAACATGAAAGAGAATACGTGCACAACATTCTCTATCAAGGCTGAAACTTCTGGATGAAAACAGGTAACCATCTATATTTTTTCAAGATTCTTATTTAATAGTCCATATTTTTTTCATTGGAAGTATAACTTATGATTAAGTATCTAAGTTGTTTGATCAAAGGAACAATTAATTTTCCCAAACATTATTGATTCATAGTCAATAAATGATGCTCAATTAAAACACTAATCAAATTTTCAAATTCTGATGATACTACAATAGTACAAAATAACCCAACTTCAAGAGTATGCTCGTTCAAGTTTGGAAATACAAGTGTCTATGCACATGGTCTCTAACAGCATGCTCAAAATAGTCTATCTCATTTTAACATGGCAAACATCAGTAAAATCAAGTGGTGACGGACGTTGCAACTTTGAAGTCCCTCTGCCCTTGAGCTCCCTTCTTGGAATTCCCCCACGTGCCATACCATGTAGGCCAATACACCTCAAATTCAAGAATTGTCTACTATTATAACGTGATTTGCATTCATCTATGGAATACATTGTGGTCTGTGATCCATCAAAGTACAAAACATATCTAAATTCACCATGAAGATTAAAAGAGTACATAAAGTCAATCTATGGTGAAATAGGATCTTCAATTTTGTCAAACAGATCTTCTAATTAGCACATGTGCGTGCACAAAACCTTTGATTTATTCCAAAGTTTTGCAAGTTCTCAAGATAATCAAATGTCATTCAGAGAAGACACTCACTCAGAGTGTGCATGACGATGCCACCTCGTAATGGCCTTGCTAAATGATTTTACTCTATAATTAAACTTGTCATATCAAACCAAACCAAAATAGATCTTATTGTATCACCAACTCTATTTACAGAGAACCTAGAGAAACATTGTAATAGAGAACGGCCAAATTGGATTTGCTTGAAAGGCTCCAAAAGCTCATATAGGACTTTATGTATGCATCTATCCGTAAGGAACTTAGGGATATTATATTTAATACCATTAACATGCTAACCTCAAATCAACCTATATGATTTGTAGATTGTAATTCCTTTTATAAGATGGTGATAACTGTAAAATCATTTTATGAGGTGTGTTTATAATTCCTTCTCTAATAATAAGGCGACGATGACATACATTCTCACTAAACATTAATGGGGAGGTGTTGAAATGATTAATATCTATGGGGATACCACCATTAAAGATTCATTAAATCCTGTAGTCGGCCTTCATAATATTAAACTTGAGCTGCTACATATAAGTAGATTATTCCAAAGCTTAAATGGTCAATTACTCAAATGGAGAGCTATCTGAATGCGGTTCATGACAGGAAGTCTCCTTGCTTGATAGTTGCCTGGTAAAGAGCATTTTTGGCATCGGGGTCTGTTGGTTTCTAAAACGCCAACAACTTTGGGGATGACAATTTTGCAAATGAAGCTATACCTGCAGCTATGAAACGAGATTAGTTCCCTGCAAAACATGGAAGAATAACAAATGAAACTTCTAAATACTAAACACAATCGATCGAAGCAATTACCTCTTGCTATCAATATTTATATATCAATTCCCAAGTAGCGTCAATTCTGCATTCAAAATGAAGATTAGGTTGCAAAAGTTGAAAAGCAATTGAGCTCAATTGCATATTTCAGAGTACTTACATGATCAATCCCCAAAATCACGCACTAACACCAAAAGCTTTTGCCATGGCCTCCATGGTTACACTTTTGCTAGGATGCTCTCAGAAACTGCGAGTACTAGCAACTGTGCGGAGCCTCGTCTCAATGTAGTATCGAAAATGTGGAGTGCAGCGTAGCGAGGTCCATTTATAGTTATTTTGAGTCAGTCAAACCAGCTGAGTGGAATCCGATAAGTCTTATTACACATTAGGGTTGCTGGTAAACATAGGTAAGAAATATATGTGTTTTCAAAATAAAAAAATTACACTGCTGTTGTGGATTTTACATACTGAAATGGTGTGTCATTTTTGTAGTAGGGGACAATTGCAAGTCTCCGAGACGGTTGAGGGATTGCGACAAGTCTCCGTGAGGTCTTGGGGACATCACCAAACGTCAATAAAAAATGTCTCCTTTGGTATTGAACAATGTCTCCATTAAAGTGGGATGTTCGAGAACGACCCCTGAAAGATGGTGGTATCAATGGGCTGATCACAGTCCCCATGGAACAAATGGTTATTGCGTCAACCAACCTGTAACTGTTGCCACCATTTATTAGAAGCATTCCAATAAGAGATATTGAGTAAATATGTCATATTCTGACACGAACATAGTATAAAGAACGGTGTATTGTGAAAAAGTGAGAAGAAGGTATTGTAATTGGGTTCTTGTGGTTTTGACACTCTGTCCAGATGAGTTTGATACTGGTCAGCACAAGTATAGTAAGTTTCCTCAATGCAATATGTACATATGGGATAAAGCATTTCATAAGTGGTGTTGAATACTTGTAAAGATTTTCCCCATGTAAATCTCTGTGTTATGTGTTTTGCATCTTTTTTATTTTTGCATAACTTCATTTCTGTAATGTTTCTTTTGCAGTGTAATTTGCTTGTCAAGATTATTAAAACAATAAATTCTAAATGATCCTACTATCCTTGACACCCTCTTCCTCCGTGGATGGTGTTGCCAAAGCTGGATGTGATGTGGGCACAGTTCGAGTTTATAGTCAACAATGAACATTTTGAAAGCTAGTCACACAGTTTTACAGTCACGTGTGAAAAATTGAATAAAATCAGGATAAACAAACACATAATATAGATGACAGGTGACTTGTTTTGCTTTATCAAGGGGTCCTTTAGGGAAGGATTATGACTTTCAAACGGTGATCATGAAAAAGAACCTCAAGGGCTCGCAAGGGAAGTGAAAAATACTCTGAAGTCCATCATTCTGGCCAACAAGAAAAACCGTCTTTCGAATTCTGTGATTTTCATCTGTTGCAAAGCCTTACATTCTAATATCTAGTATTTGTATTCACCCTTACATGCATTCTTCAGACTATGCTCCACTAGTCAAAGTTGACTGAAATATATGCAGTGAAACAGACATTTGTGAAGTGCTCAAATTCCGAGAGAGGTGTCACAAATTCCCACAACCAAAAGGCGATAAAGGAAAGTAATTACACACCTTGTCACCAATACGTATATAGTACAAAGATTTCGCAAGATGTGCCTCCCGTACTTCACTTTCACCAAGATTATCTCCTCTGCATCAATAACCCTTGCAAAAATAGATTGAACCATAAATAATCCAACTCCGAAAGTAGACAAAAGGAGCTGATCCCATAGTTAAGGTCTGACATCTTAAAGACAAGTACCACACCAAAGACAAAAATACACATAAAATGAATTGTTTGAATTAATGTACTCTTGCACGAAATGGTATTTGTGAAAGTTGGGATTTGGCATATATGTACAGTTTAAATGCAGTATCAATGTTTCGAAGTTAATCTTGATCTCAGAAGAAGCAGAAAAGTCTGACCACAGAAAACTTGAAATCATGACCTGGAGAGGCCAACGTTTAGAATCAAAAAGAAAACAAAATGTAAAAACATCAACATCCCATTTACTACTATTATGAGACTACAATTATAATAAAGAACAGAAAAAGAATTCGAGGTAAATGTTTTGTCCAACTTTGCAGCACCCATTATAATTTTGTCTATAAAAAGATCGCTGCTAAAACTTCATTTATAACCCAAGGTGTTTAAGCTATCATATTTTAGCTAAGTTAAAGGGTGCATTAAGATGAACATGAACAAATGAGCTGTTGAATTTTCTTGGTTTCAAGCAATTTAATGAATTTTCTTGTTTCCAAGCAATCTATTCAATTGATTCATTTAAAGCTAGTTCTAGTTGAAATGAATAGTGCTTGTATGTCTTAATTTTATGAGCTTAAAGATTAAGAAGCTTCATTTTCCTGGAGTAAGTAATTATATAATAAGTTTAATTGGCGGATTGTCTACCTCAATTATAATAATGTTTTTGCTTTTTTAATTCAAATTGCTAATAGTTGCAAATAGGTTAAAAAACAAAAAATGATGTACTGATTTGATCAGTCAATAACCACTGAGAGTTGCTGTACACATCTTATTTTCACTTGCTATTAGAATATAAGGCTTACCTTTTATAATTAAGTCACTATTAGGTATGTATTGACTAATGTTCAGTTGTAACCTATTAGGTATGTATTAAGTCACTATTACGTATATATTAACCATTTTCTAACTCTCTCTTTGCATAATTAAATGACGGACACAATCTAAGATGTATGCATTCCAATTCCTCTTCATTCTTTCTTTGTTTGCGTCTTCTAACATTGGTATCAGAGATACTGTTGCATGGTGGGGTTCGAGTTTAAGGAAGCTCGTGGAATCAAATACGAACAAGTGAGTAGAAGGCTGTGAAGGTCAAAGAGTCATTGTTGCTGAAGGAGGAAGTCGTGGTGAGATGTTTCAAGGGCAGAAGTTGCCATTCACGAGTTCAAAGCCATTAAAGAAGAACATGGTCATGAAGTAGAAAAACATGAGAGATCTGAAGATTTTTGAAGGACAATCAACTTGAGCATTCGCAAATTTTGCGATTTCTGTTTTTTTTGGAGATTTTTCAGGGCCTCGGGCATTTCCAAAGGGCACATTCACCAGTAACAGTCACAATAACTCTGAAAAACGTCAAAAATGTGAGCAAAGTCATCTAGGGCATGCGAAGGAGATGCTGACAGTCGTGTGACAGGAATGTGAAGGAAAATAGATTATACAGTCACAGGTTCAGACAAGAAATACAGTTGGATATATGCCAAAGAAGACTATGTATGTGACATGAATCTGGGCACAAGCAAGGGCGTGAAAATACTGGAGACATTTTTTGTAGCAGGAGTTTATACCATAGTTACCTAAGACGGGGGAACGGGGGGACGGGGTTTCCGGGACAGCAAAAAAATTCTAAATTTTGGGGACGGCGGGGGGACGGCAGGGGGACGGCTAATTAAAAAATATATAAATATTTAAAATATAAAGATATAGTGACTAAACTATATAAATAAGCTGAAATAAAACCATTTGAGATTTAAATAAGGTGAAACTTGAACTCATAAACATCAAATACATTCGGAATTCCGTAATACCATAATATCAATATGTTAATGTAAGTTACATATGTCATATTTGAATTTTGAATTTGAGACAAGCTGAAATAAATTATAAAACCATTCTAAATTATGATTGATCAAGTGACAATCGCTGATATGCATATCATTAATCTCATATCCAAATACACCAACAATTGTCTATTGTCAATATTACAAAAAAAAGAGGACAACTACAAGTATCGGCCTAAAAATCAGAATCAACATCTGAAGCAATATCCATGAACTCCTCGTTGGAACTAGCATCCTCGTCCTCAAAGGTAAGCCCAATCAATCCCTGCTGCACAGTATTGTCCTCATCAACTTGCCTCAACTCCTCGGGATCTACATCCCACTGTAATGTTGGGGCTTGTTTGTACTCAGGTGTCTTGCGATCCATAAGACGCAAAGCACTGTGTACAACTACAAGCTTCTCCGCTCTCGCAGAGGTAAGCCTATTCCTCTTAACAGAGTGGATCCAACCATATGTAGGCCATTTCCTCTCAGAGGCAGAGGAGCTAGAAACCCAGGAAAGGAGGCGAATGGAAAATGGTTGCAGCAGTCCTGGAAGCCCATACAGTTGCCACTAACTCACTGGCTTCAACTATGCCACTGTACCCATCAAGTTCAGTGAAGTCGAGCCACTCCAACCTGATTTGTGAAGCCTCCCGTGGATTGTACATTTTTTAAAGGCCTTCATAAGGCCCTTCTTCACCTCATCATCATCCAATGGGATAACTCTACCTGGCCTCTCCACATACCATTTGGGATTCAGTGCATACGCAGCCATATGAAGAGGGGTGTTCAACGTCTCCTATCTCTGCTGAATAATGGGCTGTATGTGTTCATTATAGAACTCCACAGTGGGGTCGTTCACCCGAATAACTATTTTTATTTGCCCAAGCATACTGTCAATGCACTCATAGATCTCACCAAGATTGGGGCTGTTAGAATCCCCATATTTGATGACACTAAAAACTGGAGCTATGATTGATATGATGTATTTCATATCAACCGAAAATGTTTCCCTCAACACCACTTCCTTCACTCTTTTCCCTTGATCTGTCTTGGACTCATGCCACCTAGTCCAACCTTGTGTCATAATCATAATTTGCAGGGGCTCCAACAACTCAGACATCCTCTCCAACAAAATAAAATAGGATGCAAAGCGGGTATCAACTGGTTTCAAAAATTCCTTTGATTTTTTTTGAAGAAGTGCCAATGATGTGTGGTGATTACATATGAACTTCTGCACGTCCCTAGCCTCAGTCACTATCTGGTTGACACTGAATCTTCCCTATGTCTTTCAGTGCATTGTTCATGGCATGCACACAACATGGAGTCCAATAAATATGCTTATACTCCCGCTCCACTACCTTGCATGTTGCTCTGCACACATAAGCTGCATCCGTGACAACCTGTTCAACGTTTGAAGGTCCAACCTCCTTTGTGGCATCCTTCAAAATCTGATACTGGAATTCAACATCTTTCCACTTCCCAGAATAATCAATTGCTCTCAAGAAGTACGGTCGATCTTTGCTAGAGACAATGATATTGATGAGAGGACGATGTCTAATAGCCGTCCACCCATCCGTGATAATGCTACATCCATGTGACACCCATGTCACCTTCATCTCCTCCATCAATAGATTAATCTTGGAATAGTTTCTATTCAAGATTGTTGTCCTCAGTTTTGTGTCTCCAGGAGGCACATAACTTGTACCTGCTTTTGCAACCTTAGCCATAGCCTCCTTGTAATAAGGAGAGCGAGCAACATTAACTAGAATCCCAACAACATAGAAAAATTTTCCGATAGCATCATCTGCCTCTTCCCTTGCCTTTGAGTCAAACATGTCTACAACTGAATTGGGGACTGCCCCCACGGCCTTTCTCTTCCCTCTACTTTCCACTTTTGACACTCCAAAACTAGAACTAGACAAAGTATTACTATGTTTTCCAGTCCTATGAGAGCTCAAAGAAGTATTCACCGTAGAACCACAAACTTCTGATACATTGTCCGTGGTATTCCCATTGAAGATTCGCACCATCTCAGCTCTCTGCTCTAGTGAAAGGCCCTTGCAAACGCCAACCCCCCTTCTTAAAAGGTGCAACAAGTGTGTATTGGTCCTAGTGATGCTGCCATGCCAAATCAGTGCACATATGTTGCACTTCCATACTTTCTCCCCCCTTCAGACTCGGGGTTCTCAATTATTTGGGAAAATTGTTACAATGGCTTCTTCTTATCAAATGGTCCAATGGCAAATTTAGACAACATTTGAGAGGGGCAATTGGTAGCACTACTAGCTGAATTCCAGTTTCCGCTGCCACTACATTTTGTGTCCCTTCTCCACTTTCCCCCATTGTGGCATCACCAACACTTCCTTTGCCACCTATCTCAAGTACCTGTTAAACCCTCTCTTGCTTTGATTCATACTCATACTCAAAAGAAAAACTCATGGTGATGATTGCTGCAATGAATAAAAAAACAACCATAACTATATGATTGATTGATTATGTAATGAATTAAAAAAAAAGTATAAGCAATGATCAAAATTCTAATTTTAATTTATAAACAATGAAAATAACCACAAGTTACAACCAAACCCTATGCAGTTACCAGTATGCATTATGTTTTTCTTTAACTTGTAAATGTAATTTAAAAAAAACGTAACTAGTATGCATTTCGTAAAACCCTACAAACTATAAACATGATTACATTGTGAATGTAAATACAAAAACTAAAAAACAACCCCTAAAAATGCAAATATAATCTAAATTTTAAATTGGAAATAAAAATGTAATTAAAAAAAACGTAACCAGCTACAACCAAACCCTATGCAATATGCATTTTTAAAAATCCTACAAACTATAAACATGATTACATTGTGAATGTAGATGCAAATGCTAAAAAATAGCCCCTAAAAAATGCAAATAGAATCTAAATTTAAAAAAAAAAGACTTTAACAAGTACTGTAAGCAAATAAAATTATAAATACCTCTTGCTTGCTCTTGCTCTTCCTCTTCCTTTTGCTCTTTCTTTTGCTTGGTGTGAATATGAAATGAGCCCATAATGTAAACTTATAACATAGAATTGCACTTTTAGGGTTAGGGTTAGGTTAGAAATGTTTCTTTTATGTTATAATTGCTTTGCAATTAAAAAAATAGTTTTAAGTCATTAAAGCATGTTTTTTAATTTAAAAAGATGTATACATCATAGGGGACGTCTAGACGTCCTCAACACTTCTGAAGCATCACCCCACCTCTTCAAACGACCCCAAGACGTTTCCTGGGACACCTACACTATAAGAAATGTGGGGGAAACGTTTTCCCCACATCCCCAAGACGTCTGAGACTTGTAAAATATGGGGGGATGCGTCCCTGCGTAACTATGTAGTTGTGCCATCCAACTGCAAAACCCCTTTGTTACGTGGCTCATATTTGAGTCCTAGCTTATTTGATATCTACTTAGGCATGACTATACAACTAGCACCACTGTCAACCATGCAATTATGGACCAAATTATCACCAATAATCAAAGAAAGGTAGAAAGGAGGAGGCTTACCAATCCCTTATGCCTGAAATTTAGCCTTAATGGGCTGATTTGTATTTGCAAGTACTGCACTAGCTCTAGCTGAATGATTGACTGTAATTGGTAGTTTGGCCAATTCATTTTGTAGCAAGTTCGTTTGACCCAGAATAGTCAACCTATCCCACATGGATGAGCTCACATGAGCTTGCTTCATCTAATCTATAATATTTAGGGGAGAGCTGCCCCCTTTTGCTTGACCTTTTGGAACACTTTCAGCATCGTTTCCCTGAAATTTTTGTGCTTCCAAGCTGCCCTTCTAAATCTGATTTTTTGTCTCTCTTTCTTGTTAGGGACAACAACAACCTTATTAGTATTATCATGAAATAAAGAAGATGATCCATGCAAATTAGTTACCTCTAAGGGTTCTCCCACTGCCCTTCTTTTGTATACTCTTGTATTACCTGCTTGTTAATCCTCTTGTTGCCAATTCACCAAATTTTCCTCTGGTGGCTTTGATGGTTCACTAGAATCCCCTTGAGGAGGAGCCTCAACTGCTGAAAGCTGTGGAGTCATCCCTTGTGCAATCAAAGATTGATTTAACATTCTATTAGCACAAGAAAAAAGATCATGCGAATGATTACATGGAGCACATCAAAAGGGTTCCTGAATTAGATTAGTTTGCACTGGAACAAGAGCCATAGATGTAGAAGGAGCTTTAGGATCAGCTTTAATGGTTGATGGGCCTTGGTATGGAGGCCTGCTTGTAGGATATGTTGGGTATGACGGTCTAGCAGATTGGAATGGAGCCTGGTACGGTCTGTAAGGTTGATCAAGTTGTCTCTCAATAGATACAACTTTATTTCCAAAAGCTTGCAAAATACCTTTTATTTCACTCAACTCAGTGGGTTGATTTGGATTAGTAACTGCTTGGCTAGCTGCCTTTGGAATTGGGTTTATAGCTGGTATTGGTGGTTGAATATTTGGAAAGATAGGCATGGGAGGTCTAGGTGCAATTTTGCCAACTTGTATGAGATTATTTCCATCTCTAATGGCTAAACCAAAGGCAACAAGAATTGTGTTACCCCCCATGGATTGAGTTAGGACCACAATGTCAATGTTTAGGGATCTCAAATAGTACGAGAATGCATGCTCTGTTGTAGGCTTAATGACATGGGAAATTCTTCCCCAAGTTCTATGGAATCTCAAGTTAAAATCGGCCATGAACTCTTGAGGGGCTCCTTTGATTGTGCTCAATTGCTCAATCAAGGACATGTGGTCAGATTTGTCCTCAAATTGGCTACTCAAGGCTGTTCTTAATTGATCCCAAGAATTGATAGAGTTAATAGGTAGATTTCTGTACCATTGCAAGGATTTATCTTTAAAGGAAGCTACATTCTCTTGAGTTATATTATAAACAGAGAAAAGATTTGCAATATCTCTAATATGTTCTACATGAGTGGTTTGAGTTTGACCAGTAAAGGATGCTAAACTCTTCAATGCGGAAGTAGGGATATCATTGTATACATTAAGATTCAAGGGGCTTCCATCATTAAAGGTCACAAAAGCTTTGTTTCTATTGAGAGCCAATAAGAAATTTAGAGTGGGAAGCTGTGGGATTTTGGGCAATTGTTTTAGCTTGCTAATTCGGTAAGTTTATGGAAAGGATTTATAAAATCTATTTCTTTTATAAGAATGTAAAGACAACTAAATAAATTAAAAAGGAATACCTTTAGCTTTTGACTTGGTGGTCAGCTTTGACATTTGCTTTGACTAGTTTGCAACTAATATGTCTGTGAAAACCTGAGGAGTCACCAGATGCTGATTTTTTAAATACTTTATGCTTTGCAAACTGCCGAACCAACATCAATCTTCAATTAATTTGTGCCATTGGGCATGCCATAAACTGTTGTCACCCTAAAGTTGCACCCTGATAGAGAATGTTGTGTGTACTCTCTCTCTTGATCACAAAATTGGAACACCTTAAGGCTGTGGGTGACCTATGGTTGAGGTAAACCTCAAGAGAGGGTTGGTTCCCTTGTGAATCACCTAAAAAACGAAAAAAAACTTTGACAAGGAAAAGGAAAAATGAATGCGGGAAAAGGGAAATAAGGGTGATACACAAATAATTTAACACATGCATGTAACTCTACACAGAGAATTCAAAGATCCACACACCTGCACAACTATAATCTATTTTGCATAATAAATTCAAGGGTTTAAGAGAAAGGACAGTGGTAGAGGGAGTAAATTCCACACTAAAGCAACACAATATTCGTATCAAACACAATGAAAAATCAGAAAACAACAGTATGAGAAGGAAAAATGGAGTTTTTTTATTCAGAGGTGCAAGTAAAAGGCTAGGATTGCCAAAGCAAAACAGCCCACAGTGTGTCTAATGAATCTTTTCCATGCAAAAATCCTCCTTTTACCCAAGTCGACTGCTGCTACTAATAATAGACTCCTGCCTATTTTAATTTATTTAATTTCTTTCTTCCCATTCTGTTGGCGCCGAACATAACTGTGATTGTTGTTCCTTCTTTTTTATTTATTATTCTTCCCCTTATTTCTCCTTCCTTTTGGCGCCAACAGTGCATGACTGTTGCATGTTTCTTTTATTCACTCTCTTCCCTTTCGCAAATAACAAGAACATCAGCTCTTTATTAATTAATTCCATCTTTAACCCTTGGCGCCAACACTATTTTAGGAACATCAGTTTGCTAAATTTAACAAAAGCATGTTAATTTTAATAAAAGCACTCTCTTGTTTTGGTGCCATGTTTTGGAGCAGCACTTGCTTAATTTAACAAAAGCAAGCTATATTTATCCCTTCACCTTTGGCTCATGGAGCTGATATACTTAGCCAAGTGTTATTTTTAGCGAATCTATTTTTAGCACCAACTATTTTGAGCCAATGCTATTTTTAGCCACGCTACTTTTAGCTCAGCTAAAAATAGCCAATCCTTTGCGTGAAAAATATGGTAACAGTTACATGTTTGGGAACGTGGAGAACTCTGCACAAGATTATATAGCCTGACAATAGACTTGCACAGAAATTTAATACTTGTGTTGTTGGGGCAAGCATATCAGAATAGCATGAGGCTGACATCAATTTTCAAGTTGTGCAGATTCTAGGGTAGACCAATCAAAATAGTGCAAGTGTGACAACAATGTTGCTGATCTCCATGTGATACAACTGAGGTAGCACTTGATACCAATGTTGTATGGAGGTGGCGTGTCAGGAGTCTAGTGTCCAATATTAAGACTCTGCAATACATGAGTGAAATTGAGAAACATTGTGTGCTCTTGCTCTGTGAAGACCTATGGAGCTAGTTGTGTAAGCACAAGACATGATGATGCAACCAAACCTGATGACGCAGAACCATGAAGGTGAATTGGTACACCACCATATGGAAACAAGATGTGTTATGCAAATAAAAGTGTAAGCACAGTAACATGGTGTGTTGTTATCCAGCGCATTACTAATCTTGAAGGCTTTTATGCTTGTTAAGTATGATCTGAGTGACAGAGGAGGCTTTTCCTTGGATATCATAAGTCCATTCCACCTTTAGCACTGTAGTTTCAGCGAATAGCACAAGTCCTTTGAAGATGGGATGTCTGAGAATAAATAAGTGAAATTGGGAATGGTTCCTTTTTCCAACAAAGAGCCACAGTGATGAAGTATTACCGAGAGGCACTTGTACTCAGAATTTAGATATGGCCGTTGTGACTTCATTTGCACCCCATGGCCGCCACCTGTAGTTGGAGATGTGCCATTGTGTGTCTTCGCATATTTCACTGGCTTGCACAGTTGAGGAATGTGGTGTCCCTCACACTGCCGTTGACATGCAGATTGCTTCTAAGGCGTATGCTAATCTTGAGCATTGTTGTTGCACAGGTTGTCTAATGGAAACCACTTGCACAGCATCGCTTGCAAGGATGTTTTTGTGCTGGAGCACTTAACTAGCAAGGTATCCTCCTCGTAACCATTGAAACTAGTGATCTGTGCAGACCATTTGTTTGGATGCTCTTAGCGAGGGTGAGTGCTTTGGCTTTGTTAGGGATCTCATTGAACTTGAGAAGCTTACTCTCTGCTCTCTACTTAGAATTTCCATTTTAAAGGCAAAATCTTAGACCATCATGAATTTTTTCTACCTTTTCCTATTATGAGTGAAGTAATCATGCCCCAACACCAATCGACCATGGCTAACATCTCACATGAACACGTTTCACCTCCTATGGTTATCCCTAATTCTTATTTCTTTCAACACCCTCTGGCTCGTCTCTTCTCAGTCTCTCTTTCCTTATTCTCATCCCTCCAACCCAACTTGTTCCACTTCATTTTCTCACCATTAACACATAATATTAATGTCCTTCACGTTCAAAACTCTATCTAACACCATTATAACTTGCATCCTCGGAAAATGTACATAGATCTCCCAACTTGAAACACTCCCTTACACTGTTATTCAACTCGCTCTCTTTGTATCACCCCAATTCCACTGTCACAAATTCACTCCTCATATTCCCCTCAACTTCCAATATTGTCTACCTAGCCTTGCCAAAATATAAATGACTCATACCCACCTCCTTCCATCAAAGATGCATTGTTACCTACTCTTTTGCCAACACTAGATAACATTGCCAACTGCCAAATGCAATTCTTTCTTCATTTCAGCCTTTATTCTCACCAATCTGTATATTAAATGTCCCTTTCCTATGCTTTATGATTAATTCTTACCCTACCCCTTATCTTTGTCAAACTTTTCTCCCTCAGATTAATCTCGTCATGTCCCTAACACTTCATCCATCTTTCTATTTATCATCTCACCGTTTAGACCAAACAATCGGTTATTTTGATCTAAACTTTCCTTTTTCTAGTTTCCACTCTTACTCTATCTGAAGATTAAACCGGCCATCAACCATGATCCTTCAAAAATATGACTTCTTACCACTCTCTTGTTGCACTTGATTGTATTTTTAATAATTTTCCTAAACCTATTCCTTATAAAAACACCAAGATACCAATCTTTGATGCTAACAACCTATCCCTGTCTCTCTTAAATAAACAAACTACGACGATCCCATTCTACCTTTTAAATATTGTTTCACCTCATACCCGACTATTTTCAACCGTAACCTCTTTTCCTAAATCTATTTCATCTACTAAATTTCCTTATGAAGTAGATGACATGTACCTTTTGAACTCACCTATCATCAAAGATATGATTTCCCTTCTGTAAGAAGTCCTAAAATTTTCCATTGCTCCATACCATATCCCCTATAAAGATATCATCTGCAACATAGAAACAATAATACGACATCTTCCACCCCATGATACCAGAAAAAATAGACAAGATGTATTCTACATCCTACCATGAGCCAAAGCTACAAAACCTAACGTATCTAAAGTTGAATAGAATTCTCTCAAATAACTTAATAGCAAGCTATACACTATAATCTTACACGCAGATAGAGTTAATACCATTGTTCGTATGAATAGAATTGATTATAATATAGAATGTTTGATCAACTAGACATATTAACTTACAAAAGAATTAACTTCATCCCCTTGGAAAAAATCACCAAAGAAATTTTTACGCATTACTAAAACATCCTTCCTAGACCTCAACAATCTAGACAAACTAGTACCCAAAGCATACGTTGGTCCTAGAATTTATGGTCAACCCAAAATTCGTAAAGAAAATATTACTCTTTGACCCATTGTTAATGTGATTGAATACCCAACCTATTTCCTAGCCAAATTCTTAATAGAAAAATTCAAACCCTTATTTGGTCGTACATTGCCTTATATTAAATAGTCGGCTACTTGCGTATCGACATTCATAACCTCAAACTCAAGAACAATACTACGAGTTTTGATGTTTCACTTTTTACTAAGATACTTGTTGATGAAGCGATTAATATCATATCCAAACTTGCTTATCTTGACATTGTAATTATTTTGAAATTATGTCTTAATTCTACCTATAGTTTTAAAGGTGAATTCTATGAACAAACTGAATGTACTTCCATGGGATCTCATCTATCCCCTATTGTTTCTGACCTAATCATGGAATACTTTGATAAAAAAATCTTTAGAATTCTTGAATCTAAATAGAAATTGTTAGTTTCATTTTGTAAATGACACGTTAGTATTTGATCCCACACAAACATAAACTCAGCCATTTCCTAAACCACTTAAACAATTTTTCATAACATATACAATTCACAATGGAAGTCAAAAATGACAAATACCTACCCTTTCTTGATGTCTTGGTAACTAAGAAACTTAATTCTGTACCTTGGCACACAATCCTTATCAATTCAAAAGCAACAAATACTAAAATTATGTAAATCAAAATGTCATTCAACAATATTTGCAAAACACGTACATAGTCCACTAAATTATTCTAGAATTTCAGCCCATACACCCCCTCCCCTTCATTATAAGTATCACCAATAAACTTCTAAACAACTACATATGAAAAATATCATAATATGTTTACCCCTCAAAAACACACTAGACTTCCTCCAACACCAAGACGTGTACAAAATCAATTTCCTCCGTTGTACAACGTACATTGGGAAAAGCAGCCATTCCACAACACAAATTTAAAGAACACGCATTTCTATTTTAATTGGATGTATTCTCGAGTCCGACCTACTTTTGGTCATCCATGGACATTAATATAATTTCTTTGTTTGTTTGTTTTGTTGAATTCCTAGTATGATGAATGTGGGGAAGCGTTTTCAGATGAAAAAACATTGCCAGAATTTTGGGTGTGACAAACATAACAAATTGTTAAACACCATTAAATATTCTAAAGAGCTGAAATTCAAAGAAAATTAAGAGTTACATTTTAAACAGTTTATTTTCATGATCAAACACAAAAATACAAATACGAAATATGAATAATTAATTGTTTTCTTTTTGTTTGGTACATGGTTTTATCATCTGAGCCACAATCGAAGCCCAATTCCTGTTGGGACACAAACGGGCGGTCTAGCTCCCTAAAAATCCAACACATCTGGCTACAACTGGCCTGAGACCCCTAATGAAATTTGAACATGGGTAGAACCAACCCACCAACATCTTATCAACACGACTGTCTAATTATTATATCATCAATTATTATGAAAATGACAATTTGAAAATGCCCACCTTTTTGTTTTTTAATTTTATGAATGTGCTTTTCAAAACAATTGTTAATGTAGGAGATATTAGGATGTTCCCGAAATGTCCCCAAGTATCCAATGAAAAGGCAATGTCCTCGAGACATGAAACAATTCTTAAACATTCGGATATGTGAAAAAATGCTGAAAAGGGGGATGCATGGGAACACCCCTCGTGTCCCTTTCCAGGATGGTCGCATAGGGGATACATCCCCACGAAAGATTGAAGAACCCATGCCTATTGTTAATCGTGACCACATGAATGAATGAAAGATTTTAATGACCTCCAGGAGGCCAAGCAGCCTATGGGACCCGAAAAACAAAAAAAAGCCAGCCAAATACACCAAAGAAATTGGCCCAAAACAGTTACTTTTGCTTTTTCTCGATTTCTTCGCTAATCTTGAGCCTTCTATTATGGATTTTAGTCAAGTAATTTGTTGTTTTTGCAATCTTATCGTGTTCAAACAAGGTTGTGAGAGCTACCGTTTTTAAAAAATCAGCATAGCTACTCTGAATGTTCTTGTATGCTACACACTCCATTAGGAAATGCCATTCCATTTCCACATAACCTAACATGCAAAACCGGCAAACTCTTTTAGACCATTCCTCTTTCGGCATTGCCCGAACTAGTTTTCAGCTGGGCAATTAACATTTTAGCTTTCCACTTTATTTCCACCTCCATATAGTGCTTTTGCCATGTGGGGTTAAAGTTCTTGACATAATATTTTATTTTTCTTCCCAATTGTTTCGTCCACATGGCAGTTTTGACTTTCTCTCTCACATCCTTTTTGATATTCCCATTAGTGTTAGGATAGTCCTGCATGCTAATTCCCCAATTCTTCATCCACGTTTCATTCTGCTTCATCCAAGTGCACTTCCTTCTATTCAACTTTTCTTCCACTGCTATCTTGGGCCACCGGAGACCATCTATGCTTTCCACTTTCTTCAAGTACCCCAAAAGCCAAATCAAAGCCGCCGCCTCCATCGGGAAGGCCCTAGCTTCAACAAGAATGATCTCGGGAGGAACCGTGTTATAAAATGTTTTTGTAACTTTCTATTTGTCTCCATTTCACCGCCGATGCGCTGCTGCCCCAAACTTCACAACCATATAAAACCACCGGAGTAACAAACAACCCAAAAAGAGTCAACTTGGTTTTCCAATCCCACAATTCTGTTGATCTAAATCTGTTTTGGAGCATATATAAAGCTTTCCATGCCCCTTGTATCCTCTTAGCTCTACAAGCCTCCCAACTGAGATTATTGTGAAAGTCAAGACCCAAATACTTGTAATCATTTACCACTTGCAAGGGTCCACCTTCGAACCCAAAATTTATTTGCCTTGGTTTTCTTCTTGAAGTAAAAATCATTATTTTGGTCTTATTCGTATTCACTTGCATCCCCGCCTCTTTACAGAATAATTCTATAGCTCTCAAGTGTTGTTGCAATCCATGCGTTGTTTTAGCCATTAGGATAAGGTCATTAGCATAAAACAACAATTTTACCACATACGAAGCTAGGTGGACTCCACTCCCAGTCTCCCACCCATCGTTTCAATCCACTCCTCTAACTTGTCTATGTATAGCCCAAACAGAGTGGGAGATAAGAGGACATCCCTGGTTGACCCCGATGTCACTCCCAAAGCACTCGGATAAGCCATCCTTTGTTCTTAATTTGGCTTGAACTTGATCATAAAGCCTATGAACCGTTGCCCTATACTTTTCTGGTATACCCAATTCTTCCATTCTGGCCCAAAGTTTACTTCTAGGCACTGTGTCAAATGCCTTTCTGAAGTCAACAAAACAACAATAGACCTCTTCCCCTTGCTTGTCCCAAACCTTTTCAATCATGTGTTTGAGGGTGACGCAGTGATCAATAGTAGAATGTTTTGGTCTGAAACCAGCCTGTCCTTTCGCCCTCTTATCTTCCTTTTCAGCCCAAATACTAATTCTACGTTCCACCATACTACCAAAGAGTTTTCTGAAAATAGGATTAATCATAATAGTGCGGTAGTTTGATGGATTGTTGACATCACCACTTTTGTGAAGACTGACAATGTTGGTTGTCCAGTTTTCCGGAAAACCGTACCGAATAACTCTTAAGTAGCCGATATGGCACCCCTAGACCCCCTAGAGCGGGTACGGCACATTTCGGGAGCGGGAGTGGCGACGGGAGTGGCCAGGCAGGTCCGGGTATGCTGGGTACTTCTGCAGATGTACTCAGCCGTATCCTGGCCCAAAACTGTGTTTTTTTTTCTTAAATTCTGGTTTAAATTTAATATATCATTACAGCAGAAATCACAGTTTTCACAGCACCATTATTCTACAGAAGGTATAGTTTAAATTTAATATATCATTACAGCAGAAATTACAGTTTTCACAGCACCATTATTCTACAGAAGGTATATTTTAAATTTAATATATCATAACAGCAGAAATTACAGTTTTCACAGCACCATTATTCTACAGAAGGTATATTCTAAATTTAATATATCATTACTGCAGAAATTACAGTTTTCACAGCACCATTATTCTACAGAAGGTATATTTTAAATTTAATATATCATTACAGCAGAAATTACACGTTTCGCAGCACCATTATTCTACAAAAGGTACCAAATACAAGCCATCATAAACATGGATAAAAATAGCATGTATGAGATAAATCATAAATTTAATAAACATCTCAACTAGATATGGTAGGGACAATTGAAATTATGAATGTATGAGTAGTTTGTTGTGGCTATTTAGCTTGTTTTGTTTTTCATATGCATAATATGTGGTTAATTCTTATTTAGAAGGCTGAAATTTTTATATTTTTAAATTTTTATATATTTTTTGTACTGCCGTATCCTACGTCGTATCCAAGCCCAAAATTTTTTGTGCCGTTTCCGCATATCGGATACTCCGTACCTGCTTCCGTATCCAAAACGTATCGGGTACTTCAAATAACTTTGTTGAAAATCTCTTTTATGTATATCGCAATGTCATCCATACTCCATTTTAAAAATTCCGCTTGTAGCCCATCAATATCTTGAGCTTTGCCTGCTGCTAACTTTTTGAATCCTTCCTTGATGTCCTTTGTAGAAAAGAGTTTGTCCTTATTTTCAAATACAGGAGGAGGGAGAGGATCTTTGTTTTGATACAACATTTTTGCATAAAAAGGTGAACAGTCTCATCACACTAAACATTAAATTTGTTTTGACAAAACCAGTCCTAGCCAAAACTAAAAGCTTTCCTAATAGGTTGGTGAGGGAATCCTTAAAACTTAAAATTAATCTAAACTAAATGGTCTTGTCCTCAACAAAACTTGGCAACCCCTTGTCAATAAACCTTGTCGATAAATTAGTGAACCATTAATAAAGCATAACCTCCATCTTTTCTACATTTATCTCTCCTTTCAAAAGAAGTCGGACTCCCTTTTGGTAGAACCCATACAAAATCAAGAAGAGTGAGGTGGAGTGGAAGAGGAAGACGTTCTGGGTGGTACAACTGCTCCAGTTGAGCATGATTCAAAAGAAGCCCCCCTTCGCGAATTTAGCTGCTGCAACTTATATCTCCGAACAGTATCTTAGTCTCTGAGGATACAATCAGCACAGACTTTACCTGGGTTATGTCTACATGCATCATCAACGTTGATCTGGTGTAAATTAGGTAAAGGTGGGAAGCATTTTACTTCCTTTGTATTTCATTTTTTTACGGTTAACTCATCAGTAGGTAACTCTATATAGTTTTACTCACTATGCCAAAATAAAAAATTATAGATTTCTGTCATGTTCACTGACTGTGGCACTTCTGATATAATAATGTTTTCTGGGGCTACCAGTTTTACTTTTCTAGAATTTTCCGTGCTTTATGGAAACAACATTGAGAAGTGCATAATGACTTTAAGATCTTTTTGGATGAAATCCGATGATGCAAAACGTGTTTCTTTATTTCATGGTTCACTTTGAGAGTATGGAAACAATTTGACAATTTTATCATAACATAGGTCCTTAGTGTCTTTTTTAAGAAAAAGATTGATGTTGTAAACCAGTCTCGAGGCTTGTTTAAAGACAGATTATTGAGACATTGTATATGCCAACACTGGACATTGTTGAGAAATTGACCTGATGTTTGTTGATAACAGAGATACTAGTGATTGGATGTGGAAAACGCTGTGAGTTGGTAGACTCAGGCATCAGAAATTTCCTTCGTACCAATGGCATCAAAGTGGAAGCTGTTGATTCAGTAATAAATAATTGTCTTTCTTACATTTAATGACACCTGAACTTGAACTGTGGTAGATCCTGCATTTAAAATGGCACGTTTCACTAATATTTGATGTTTCTCACAGTGGCATGCAGCATCTACTTTCAATTTTCTTAATGAAGAGGGCAGACTAGTCGCTGGTGCATTTTTGCCATCAGGAGTTTCTAGCTAAAAGCGATTAAACAAGTGCTGCTGTTGAAATGCTCTGATACCCTACACTGTGACGATGAGCCTTTCCACAAGTCATCTCTGCATTTTTTGGATTGCTGTATCTATGTGATGTTTGAAGTTGAACTATGCTCGGCATCATTCAAGATCCACAGACCTGTGTTTTAACCTTTGTAGTTTGAGTTTGAGTTTCAGTTTGACGTGGATATAATGCGAAGGGTTTCTTTCGATTTACCTCGTCCAATCCACCTATATTACTCACATTTTGGAATATATTTCAATAAATGCCATCATTATGCAATACTTGCCGAGGGGGAGGGGAAAGAGTAAGCATACAAGACAGCAAATCTTTTATTTTAGTTTGTAACATGGTATAGGATTTAATAGAATGGGAAATCATCCTAAAGCGATCATACACATTTAGTCCGTACAAATGTAAATATTAAATGTCATGTGGATCTGAAACACATTTAAAAATACACTAAAAAAAAACATTTTAATTGGAACCTATGATTAGGAAGGATCCAAAGTTGTAATGATGATCATTTCCCTTCTAAACATATAAATGGGACGTTATTTAAACAACTTCATCCTTGCAGGCAATAATTATTGAATGAATGATTTTAATAACGTCTGCAAGACCAAGTAGTCTACGACACCCGGAGTTACAACTAAAGTGAAGAAATCCACCCCAAGAGCAGGCCTAACAGTTTTGCTTCGACTATTGTGGATCTTGACCAAAAGATTCGTTTTTTAACAAGTCTTTCCTCTTCAAACAAGGATGTTAGGTTGTCTACTCTCAAACTATCCACATGTCTAATACATATGTCATTATATGTTGTGCATTCCATGATGTAGTGCCATTCTGTTTCCAATACCCCTTTTGTTTCAAAATATGCATGTTCTCTCTTCCCACTCTTCTTTAGGAGATGTCCATCTATTGGTTTCACACCTAAGATGACGTGAATTAGTCCTTAACTGGACCATCAACATTTTTGTCTTCCATTTAATTTTTACCCCTAAGCAAGCATTTTCCTTGTGGTCACAAGTTGGATTAAACTTTTTGATGTAGAATTCTTTTTTCTGCCCAAGCCGTTGTGTCCACATGTCTATCCTGAATTTCCTTTCACATACTTTTTTATTTCCTTGTTAGTGTTTGGATACTCTTGCATGTTAATATTTCATTTACTCATCCATCTAATGCACTGTTACATCCACGTGTTCTTCCTCCTACCAAGATTTTTTTCTACAACCATTCTAGGCGACCTGTGAACTTCCATAATTTGAACCTTCTTCAAATAATTTAACAATTGAGTTAACGTTGATACCACTAGGGGAAGGTTCCCGCTTCGGCTAATAGAATCTTGTATGGAATCAACGTTTTAATTTTGAAGTTGTTTGTGATTAAGTGCTTTTCGATTCTCTCTATGTCTCCACTTAAGATCAGACACATCGCCGTCCCAAACTTCACAACCATAAAGAACCACTAGAGTGACAAGCAAGCCAAACAAGGTTTTTTGGTTTTCCAATCCCACAATTTTGCATTTATACACATATTTTGTAATGAATATAATTCCTTCCACGTTCCTTGAATTATTTTTGCCTTGCAAGTTTACCAATTGATATTCTTGTGAAAATCCAACCCAAGATATTTGTATTATTCTACTATTTCTAGCAGTTTTTCCTCAAAAAGAAAAGCTAATTTGATTCTTTTTTCTTTGTAGAGAAAAGATTGTTGAGCTAATTTACTGGACATTTTAGCGTTTTTATGTCGCCCTTTATGTCGCCCCACAACACTTGGAAGGTTGGAATGGGGAGGAACTAAAAATAATATATTACTTACATGAATGTCTTTAAGAAGAACTTTATATTGCCAAAGACATTGTATGGTTTTGAAGAAGGGCATAAGCGTTCATGTTATTTACTACATGTGTGGGATGAATGGAGAGTGTTGAACCTCATATTTGCTTAACAATGCTATGAAGTCTAACCAGGTGGTATAACTTATGGATAACATCTTTACTCATTTGATATATTTTGGAAGTATGATTTTGGTCAACCACGATTATTGAAAAGGCCAAAAATTAGGCAGAACAAATATTCTTTAATCTTTGGTACTAAGTAGAGCAAGTGTTATTATTTGTGTGCTCACACAAACAAATGTAAAAGACTCTCAAGGTTTTTGATGTGTATTTTTTTATTTTATTTTTAAAAACATTTTTTTAAGAATGCCATATAAAATCAAATGTTATTTAAAATAAAGTGTGAACATTTAGTGGCACACATGCACACCTCAAATAATTAAAGAAATATAAAGTGAAATGTACAACAAAGGATGGTTATAATGCTTATATGAATGAGGAACGAGTTGGAAGTGATGTAGATTATATAGTTTTAGATTTGAAGACACTCGCTTCTCATATGGTTGTCTGTTACTATAGTGAATCATTTTAGAATGGTGGGAAAGCTTTGAATTCTCGTAGAGGTTCCAATTGATGTAATATGAAACTTTTGCAAATTTGTGTAAGGGAGGAATCAATGTTTGTGCACAATAAATTTAAGGGTGTGCACAACCACCTAAATATCATATAACTGAAAACAAAAAAACTCCTTTTACTAGGTTATGCTCTCTCCATTATTTATATTTCATTATAGATTTGTTAATTATGTGGAAGAGATTTTTTTTTAATATTTAAATTTGTTGATTTTAAATACAAAGAAATTCAAGGTGAATCATTACTTGAGAATTAAGCCATAAATTTTCTTTTACCTATTTGTCATTATTTGATTGGCTAATTAGTTTGATATGACTTGATGTAAGTTATTTTATAGGGTACTTTTTTATTTTAAAATTTAAGTGGGAAATTGACATGTACTACCTCCTTACTTTTTATCTACCCTCACAAGTATCGGTCCATGTTGAGGTATTGACTCATCCCCCTTAGGGTATTATAATTTTGTAGTTTTATGTGTTCAATTTTATAAGGTTCATCATGTTTCATCTACTTTTGAATTAGAAAGGGCCACTATTAGAAAATTGATAAGTGGGATCTGATGTTTCATTTGTTGATAATTGCCCAATGATGTGCCTATAGGCTACGTCCCTAAAAAGAAGTGTTGTGATTTGTTTAAAGTATTAGAAGTTGCATTTGTAACATGTATATAGGACCATAAAGTTTGTGCTACCATTGTTTTATGGTGATTATTGAGATTGCAATGTTTCACTCTTGTTTTTATTGGGTATTCAAGATGGAATTATAGATTTACCAAAGTGGTTTGATAGTTATACTAAACTAACCAATCTAAGGGAAATAGGGTTTGATTACGATATTAATGAGTAAATTAGACAAAAGTGTAGATAATTGAATTTGTAGAACATAGTAAATTGAAAAATAACTAAAGTACTTGAAACGACTAAAGATATAGGGTTTTATAGGATAAACTCATTTTTTTGCAAATTTGGCAACGATTATTAGTATCAAGTTGAGTGAAGCAGGCCCAAAATATTGTAGATAACTACTTTTGGTATAAGACTAGTTAATTGCTTTGGTGCTAGTGTATTTATGAGTTTATAGAGGCCCAAGTTAAGTATTATTGGCACATGTTCCTCTGTGTCATTGTTAATTGACCTATCTTTCCTGTGTCATTGACCCATTGTAGACTCTCCTTCCCGTATCTTGTTGGCCTTGCTTGTGCTCTTGTTTTGTCTATGAAGACCCTAGTTTCCCCCTTTTCTCTTGGTTTTCTCTCACTGCCTATGTTTTTCACATATTCTAAAACTGGCCATTTTTTAAGGATTATGACTAGTTTCATACCCATAAATAGGTTGCATCTCTTCAAAATGGTCCTTTGCATTTGTTGGGCCCTTGTGCCCCAAAACTTGTTTTCATTGAGTTTTATGCCACGTTTGGTTGACATTCTTGCTCATTGTGTGTTGACTTGCATGCCAATAGGATCCTAATTTGAACTTGAGAAGTCTATAAATAGAAAGGTGCATCATTGCATTGAAAAATAAGGGAAGGACACATTGGATTTGTATAGAGAAATCAATTGCAAGAGTGATATTAGCATTATAAGAACATAATCTATTCTATTTTCAAAGCTTCCCCCTACAAAAAGTGCAATCCAACCAATTAAAGATTCATTCTAGCATATGTCGGTTATTCCACACATTTGAAAGATAAAGATTGAGACACTTGCATAATTCAAACTCATTGTCGACTTGCATTGAGTGTTTGCAATTTTATCAAATAATGAGGGACTTTGATAATAATGGAGGGGATAACACAAACCTCCATTGATAGCCCATGTTTTCTTATAGGTTTTGCATAGAGTTGGGTGTGGATTAAGGGTTGGTAAAGGAGATCAGATTCTTGATGATTCACAATAAAACCAAACAATTTGAGAAGTGATTTTGTAGATTAGGGTATGAAGAACATATTTGCATCATCATATTCACTTCGGTCCTAATGAAGCCATTTTCATAGAAATGGTGTCATTTTCATAGGTTTTGGGATCTCTATGAAATGGTTAGATGTCCACAAAACTCGCTGATATAGATCCATTGTCCAAAAAAATTGGGAGTTTTTTGTCTTGCCTTCCAGATCATTTTTCCACAAGCTATCATTGTTGATTACCTCTAAGTTCATAGATTTCAAGGTATTTATGTCTATCATTGATTCTCTAGTCTTTTCGAGCATTTAAGTATTTCCATTCATTTCTAGATGTTTCTTTAATTTAGATTAGGCCCTTATTCTTGTAATTAGGTATGTATTATTGATTTATAATTGAATAGATCCAACTAATCATTTAGGTATGGTAGTTAGTGCATTCGTGTGTTTAACCCATTTTCCACACTTACATTTTGGTGAACCCACACTTACATTGACTTTGCTTGTTACATTCTAGGGATTGCTCTTACCTCTTCTTAATTTTCTTAGGATTTGTTTTATTTTTCCAATACTTTAGCCCTAACTCTTGTGTGTGTAATTTTAGTTGTGCTTTGTTCCTTTACATGTTAGATATCTTTTTATGCCATTCAAATTGATTAGATCCAAGAATCCAACACAATAAAGTGTTACGTTAAAGTCTAGTTCGGTTGATTTTATAGAAATTCCTTTGATTCCTCTTGAGGTAAAAATAAAATTGACTCCCAATGAGACCCAAGCTCACCGCTTATTCATTCCAATCTCTTTTGAGACCCCTTGGATGACAATACTTTGAATGACCCTTTTATATCTATCAAAAATAAAAGTAGTAAAGGGAAAGATGTTGCTTTACAAGACCCAACTTGACTCGAAGACTTTATGTTATTTAAATGAAATCCCTTGAAACATTTTAGTGAAATGACCAAAATTCAATCTCAAAACCAAAGTCACAAACATTCCAATAAGCTTATTATTCACGAAAAAACCTATAGGATGAATCATGGATAGCTTAACGCTAATAATGATCAAACACCTATTGAAACACCTTCCATGCCTTCTCATGTTGTCATCTCTCAAATTTCATCCGACACCATTCTACTTTGTGCTTCTTCTGATGTGCATGGTTCCCTTGCTTCTACAATCCCTCTTGTTGACTCTCATATTGTTACGCCACTTGCTTCTTATATTCCTACCATTGATCCTAATGGTGCACACTTTGTTTCCTTGTATCATATATTTGTTCCTACATATTCAACAACTTCCCTACCTTTTGACATGATCACTAAAATGAACATTGTGTGAGTTGCAATATAAAATTAAGGAATTGTTGCAAGGGTTTCAAAAGCCATGCAACAAAGGAGCTTAAGGTTAAATATTACTCAACCTTGTGGCTTACAATGTGCTTTCATGCCCCTTTCTGACTTGGGTTTCACAACTTCAAAATTTGAATTATACAATGGAAAGGAAGATCCATCTCATCACCTTTAGGTCATTTTATGCATCGTTTGGACTTTGCACATAGTGGTTGATTACTACTAAAGTTATTTTCTAGGAGCCTAACAAACTATGCTCTTTATTGGTTCTATGTGTTACCTTGAGGATACATATATACCTTTACCTCACTAGTAGATAATTTTATCACATATATAATTTTATCAATATTAACATGAAGGTTACCCTTACACAAATTTCACAACTAAGAGAAGGTGCTAATTAACCTATTAGCATATGTCTTTAGATTCGAGAATATGGTCACCAAAATGACCCACAAGTTCCCTAAAACCGAGCTCACCAATCTATGTAGTCAATCCTCACTCTCACATATCAAGGACTAAGAAATATTCAATATATACAAATTTTCTGAAGAACTTTGTCACACAACTAAAAGTGTGGATATCGAGGTTTTAAAGAAAAACATTCTTAAATATGGGGGTCAATGCTCGTACCTCTAGTGGAACGAAGTTTCAACCAAAGGAAAACTTCAACCAAATTGGTGATAATTCTTTCCAACCTAAGCTTGAGGCCAAAAGCGCGATCAATGTAGTAGAACAAGAAGAAGCAAAATAAAAGTTTTGCCTCACAAAAATGCCACAGAAAATTCTCCAACAATTGCGTGAATGCAACTTGATTACTCTACCTCCTATACGAGAGTTGGATCCATCAAGGCCATTGCCTAAAAATTATTTAAAAAATACATATTCTGATTATCACAGCCCCATCCATTCTTCTAATAGATGCACTACCTTGAAACATAAGATCCACGAACTGATTAAAAGTAATCACATTCAAGTGGAAGGTGTTAATAATATTTTAAATGACTATGTGGCTCAACGTAACCAACATTTGAAAACATTTATGAATCCTCTTCCAAATTATGGAACCACATCTCAAGACCAACAAGACGACATTCATGTGATAAATGAAGAGGACTAGCGATTGGAACCTATTGATCATCCACGTGACATATTTTTATGGTGAGGTCACAATTGCAACAATAAAGTGGGAGCCTCCTCCCATTATGTTTTATGATAGTAAAATACCAAACAATGAGTCTTGCAATAGACCCCTATTCATATAGACTCTTATTGGAACCTATCATGTAAGGCACATAGACGATAATGGCTCAAGTGTTAATGTAGGTACAACAATATTTATGAATAACGAATCTTGCAATGTACCCCTATTCATACAAACTCTTATTAGAATCTATCCATAAAAGGCACATAAAACTATGATTGTAATACCCATGTTATTGACCATCCAAATTAAGGGACTGCTTTTAAAACAAACCCCTTAATCACAATTAATGCCTTTAATGATTTTTAGCTTGCAGTAATTAAAATCCAGCATAATTAAATATTTACAATCCATCCGATAACAAATGATAACCATGTGCAGCTGTAAGGGTCAACAGAACCCACATGATCCCCCTTAGTCCACTCTAACTGAGTGAGTATAACTTGTATACTTTTGGTTAAACCTTTATATAAGGTTTTGCAGAACTATGTGAAACTCCTAAGTGTCAACTTGGAATTCAGACAAGTTACGATCCATCTGGTATCCGACACAACAAGTTAGGGGTATAGTGAAAAAACAATGTAATTAGCTAGCTACACTACTTGTCCAAGTTTTCAAGTGATGCGTTGCAAGTTTAGTTTTGTGACTGCGCACAAGTCATCGAAACTTGTCTCTGTCATGACACAACCATCTCTTCACAATTATCTGAATTTCATTTCATTGTTTAAGAATTAAGTTTAGTTTTGAAGATGCAGGGATTATGATTCGTTATTTTAATTGAGAGAATCATATCAGTCCCATCTTAGGATCCCTATGGGAAAGGTAGTTATCACATAATGACTAGCGTCATTATGTTTTCACTATCTTTCCCAAAGCCATCCTAAGCTAGCATGGTTAAGATTCTGTTGATAAACACCACGATTCAAGATTTCTACATTTCATTAACAATTTACTATCTATTTAGGATAAATAGATAAGATTATCTTTACGTTATATTAATTTACATCAATTCACGTTATCCATTTCACAATAGAGGATTATAGTAACTCATTGAGTTACTATCCTTTATGGATACCTCTTATCGATTTAACGCAACTTAGTATTGTCGTTCACAATGGATTAATTTAACCATATCTTGCATTTAAATTATCAAATAACTCGTAATTAGTATTAGTTTTAATATCATAGGTTTATCATTCATTATGAAAGGTTCGCTTAATCTCATTTGATCGTCATTTGATACAAATTGTTCAACTTATTTAGTAAGGTATACTATTAACATAACATAATTTATGTTGCATCATTTTCCCATAACGTACTTTGCTCATCAACGACACATTTGGTCATCCATGGTGGAACCATAAAATCAGTTGTGATTACTTAACAAAAATCATTAACCTATGTTTATACCATGCTGTTAAAATTGACACTTACATATTTTCATTTTAATAAGGTAAAGAAGGATATAAGCGTTGTTTTCATCGTACTTCTTCCCATATCATACTAGGTTTGTTAATCATCAAATTCGTCCATTCAAGATGAATTATTAAGCCAAATATACTTTCATAATATAATATTAATAAATTTAATTCATACTCTGCTATAAAAACAACATTAAAAATGTGTTCAAAATGTGATACGAAACAACAAGAAATTTTATTTAAACTTTATAAGAATAAATCCTTATTTTCCAAAATGATGACACACAATTGTTTAGAATAGTACAACATGCAAGTGCCTTCAATCAACTTGTGAAAATAATACCTTCACATTATAATTAAATAAAATAATCCTGAGCGGATTTTGAAACATTATAAATGAGAAATCATGCGTATACAATCCAGTTATTCGCTTCACAATATCACTTTTTTCTGCACACTCTAGGAGAGAGAAATATATACATGGTCAGTTCTATGAACTAACATGAGTTATCCAACTTATATTCTTGGTGTATTTAATTGAAATAAAAGAATACATTAAGGTTTACTCAACTAATACTTATAAACTCGTAATTCATTAATTACTTTTTTATATCATTACACTAATGGAATGATACTATAAAAAGTAAGACGTGTTCGTAAACAATTTTAGAATCTAACCGTTGTTTGTAACTTTAGCTTGTTTAAATAACTATCAAATGCAATTAAATCTTGCCATAGTCCACTGCGAAATTTCATAGCAGCATCAACAATTCTTAAGAGTAATTCCTCAAGGATACTACTTAATCAAACTTTATCAATGTACAATAGTCACACTTAATGAATAAACTCAAATAATCCATCACCCTTTTCTGAAAATATTGCAATGGAAATAAGACAGAATCATGCTTAACAAGAAATCATACATTTCCAACAGCTCATGTATTCAATTTATATTTCAACCTTTAATTAGTGAATTTAACTTACTGTTGTAAATGTTTTTATACAATATCACAGACTAATATTTACATCGTCAACAATCTTATCCTTTCATTATTTTCAGTATAACTATGTCACCAAGTAAACTTTAGTTGAATATAATTATATGGCTTTAAAGAATGAATGTAATTATTCTTCACCCAACTCAACAGTCAACAATCAACCAATAAATGCATTACCTGTTTTACAATAATCATTAACTATTATGTAGTGATACGAAGTGATTTAAAACAACTTGACCTTTATTCCTTCATTCAACATAAGTCAACAATATTTTATAAATAAAGCTGTGTTTTGCAATTCAACCAAGTAAATGAAGAGTTTCATATCAAATCAATCAACCCAAACGAGCTCGAAATGAGCATTTCCAACTTAATAATGGCTCAACCGGGTTGAAGTCGTTTACTCGTAATCAACAATTTCAAACTAAAATGAATGGAGCTCAGGTCGAAGGTATTTATTTAGAATTATTAATGATAATATTCAAATTCAAACAAGAGTATTTGACCAAATCGACTAATATCATCATTAATAACTAAATCCACAAAGCCCCCAAATTTTATGATTCCATAAAAACTCAGACCCGTAACCAAAAATGACAAAAAAACTACATATTTGTTAGTTCCCAACAAACCCTCAATGTTTTCATTCTTATACCGATTTTTCACAAAGATCTCCACATTGAAATTGAAGAGAAATTACAGAATTTTTAACAATACAAACTCAAGCACAAATCCCAAAGACAAATCTAGTACCAACAAACTCTAATCGAGCTGATACACAAAATCTAAATGCATATTTTAAAGCTAAAAATACAGACCCAAAACCCTGTTTAAAATTTCTTTCAAATTAGAAACTTAATATGAATCAAAACACATTTTTAGAAAAGGGACAAATCTTAATAAAACACAAGAAAAATAACTAATTCCCAGTTGACTTCAATAGGCTCAAATCGAGGTAATAAATGAAGCCGATTTCCTTTAAAATTTCATTCAAAAACAATAGACCTATCAAGTCTTAATAATAAGATAAGAGAACAATCCATATTTTAAAACAATAATTGGGTATTCATTTCCATTTCAAAACATCTTGTATCAAGCTCCATAGAGTTTTTTCCCCTATCATTTTTACACCCATTTTCCATTCAAACCCAGCAAAAGAAAAGAATT